>JANEYF010004447.1:0-497500 GCA_029963845.1 Rhamnusium bicolor
CCTCGACAAACCAGTCCGGAATCTGTTGCCCCTCGTTCAACCATAAGTTGGAAACTCGCGCCAGATTTGCGTGGAGAGGAAGGAAATTTCTTCCACCACCAGTTGTTAATGCCGTCTGGGCCCGGGGCAGCTGAAGGTGTCTCTGGTACCAACAAGCGCTTGTTGGACTTCCTCCGTACTGATTGACGGGCACACTTCACGGCTCTTCAAGATGTCTGTGGCACAGAGCCTCGAAGTGTGCTATTGCTGGAGTGTCGCTATTGAATGGACGCGTCGCTTCGTGGGTTCCCTTCCAGAAGGTTTCGACATCTTCTACAGTCGGCGGATTCTCGACAACACGCTGTGGCTCTTGAAAGAGGCGGGAAGGATTCGTACGGAACAAAGTGTTTTGTTCCATACTCCCTGACCCGCCTCTTCAATGTTTTCTTTATCGCCATGAGCGCTCGGATCCTATCTAGACAGTGCTGCTTGATGGTAAGCATCACTGTCAGATTTAGAGTATGGTGTTGACGTCTTAATCCGGCTGCTATGCGCCGGATTCTGGGAGAAGACTCTACCAGTCGTCTTATATTCCACCACACTCTGGATCCGAGAAGCGTGTTGTCTGGCCGACTGTATTTTGCCCTCAATTTTTTGTACACGCCGCTTGGCTTTCTCGACCCCGTGATTGGTTGACCTCTCACGGGGGACGAGTTAGCTTCGCGGCGTTGTACACGGCACAGTTGATTTGCCAGATGTCTACATCCTCCGGAATTTCCTCATCGATGACCGCGTCCATTCTAGCCAGGTCTTGTGGCTTTAGGTTAGCCCTGGTGTTAAGGCTAACCCTCGTCCTTAAGTCTACGTCGGTGAACTCTAAAGGATGTTCCCCATCAGCTGGTAATTGCCGCGGTGGGACTGCGGCTGGCAGTTCTTCCAGCTGACGGGGTGCCCTTACGTAACCTGTCCTGCGCAAGAAGGATACTTGATCTCTCAGGTGTTGTTGAGAGAAGGCGCGATGCTCTGGATGCATTTCGCACCAAAGTGCATGCAATCGCGCCATGTATCCCCTTCGCTCAGGTTCGCTACTCTCGCGGCAGGTCAGCAAGTCATCTTTTAGTTCCCTCGTCCACTTAAAGCGTCCATGTACAATTGCGGTGTCGTTATCGTTTGGACCGTCCGGTAAGGCCCCTCCCATCTGTCCCTGACCTCCATCCGACGGAGGTCGATTGTGAGGGGCACTTCTTAGGTTGTAAGGAACCCATAGCAGTAGGAGTACCAGGGTGGTTAGCCCTGGTACTCCCGGCCGGCATTAGTCAGGCAGAGTTGCCTCTGCCTGTCCAGGGTGCACCAACGTGGAGGTTGCCGGTCCTTTGCACCCCTGGCTCCCCGGCGGGGGAATCGAACCCCGGTCTCCCGCGTGACAGGCGGGGATACTTACCACTATACTACTTATTATTATTATTATTATTTTCTTCTTATCTCAGATTGCTCTGGATTTTAAGCATTTAACATCGGTCCGTAAACAAGATGCTGAGCTTTTTTTGAATGCGTTGTATAACGCGTCTATTCTTGGTCGCCAAGTACACGTCGCACTATGCTGCACGTATCCAGTAGGACTGATTTCTGGATTGGTATGTAAAGTCCATTTTGCAGCTTCAATGTTTTTAAGCCTGCATGTAGTTTGTGTGGTATTTCCCCGGTGGCTCCTACTACTATTGGTACGATGGTAACGCTTTCCATTTTCCACATCTTCTTGATCTCATCTGCCAGTGGTAAATATTTGTTGATTTTTTTCGGCATGAGTTTTCATTATATTTGAGGGCAGTGGTACAGCAATGTCGATTATATATGTCCGTTTCTCGTTCTTAAGAGTCAGCACGATATCCGGTATGTTGTTGGGTATCGTTCTATCTGTTATTATTGGCCTGTTCCAATACAGCAGCGCATTCTCAGTTTCATATACCGGTTGTGGTGTGTATTGATAGTACGGCGTTGTTTCAGTTAAACCCATGTACTCGACCCGCAGATTTTGATGGACTATTCCGGCCACTCTGTTGTGTCTATCTAAGTATGCTTTTGGAGCAAGTACAGAGCAGCCTGATAAGATGTGGTCAAGATATTCATCTTTCTCCCCGCACATCCGGCACTTTGCGTTGTCTACTTGCTCTTTGAGGATGTTTCGTCGATAGATTTTAGTGGAGACAACTTGGTCCTGCAGTGCGGCGATGAAGCCTTCAGTTTCAATAAATAGGTTTCCTGTCCGCAAGTAAGTTGTGGATCCTTCGGTGTCCATTGCTTCACTCTCTATTGTGTTGAGATACCGTCCGTGTAGTGGTTTACTTCTCCATTTCGCTTTTGACTCTTGTGCTGTTTGTACTTCCTCTGCCGGGCCATAGTTATTGTCTGCCAGTCTTAGCGGCGTAAGGTTTTTGTCTGCTGATACTATTGCGCGATGCAATTTGCTCGTAGCGGCCTTTTCATGGAAGTACTTCCTCAGGTTCGTTATCTGTCCTTGGTGCCTGGTGCGAATATTCGGGATTCCTCTGCCTCCTTGGTTCCTTGGCAAGTGAAATCTTTCGACTGCTGACTGTGGGTGATGTGCACGATATTTACGAAACTCTTTTCTTGTCTTTCTGTTTAGGTCTTCGAGTTCCGTTGCAGTCCACCTTATAACTCCAAAGGTGTATGTGAGTACAGCTGTTGCGTACGTGTTTATTGCCTTTGTCATGTTCCGGGCTGAGAGTTTGGACTTTAGTATATTTCTGAGTCTGTTAGTATATGTGCTTTTTGCAGTTTCTTTAGCTGTTTTGTGGTCTATTCCTCTCGCTTGAAGGTAACCTAAATATTTATATTTTTCATCCGTGTCCATCCCTTCTATTGTCCCTTGATCTGCGTTTACTGTATAGCCAGTGTGTTCTGCCCATACGCCTCCCTCCATACAGCTTATTTTGCATTTGTCTAGTCCAAATTTCATTTTTATGTCACTACTGAACCGGCCAACACACGATAACAGGTCGTGTAGATGGTTTTTCCTCTTAGAAAACAGCTTTAAATCGTCCATGTACCACAGATGACTTATCTGCTGGTTTTCTTGAGGCAGTGCATATCCCTTATTCCGGCTGTTGAGCATTGTTGTGAGTGGTCGCAATGCCAGGCAGAACCATAGAGGGCTTAGGGCGTCTCCTTGGAATATACCTCTTTGTATTTTTATTTTTCCAGCGTTTATAGTGTATTTGTCCGTATTCAGTAGTAAACTTGTACTCCATAGCATCATTGCGTGCTTCAAAAAGTTGGTAATGTGACTCTCGATCTTATAGAGCTCGAGCACTTCTGCTAGCCATGTATGAGGTACACTGTCAAATGCTTTCTGGTAGTCTATGTATGCTGTGTACAATGAGCTTTTTGTTCGTTTCGCGTTGTTCATGATGGTTGAGTCTATTATAAGCTGTTCCTTACATCCACGTGACCCTTTACGGCATCCTTTCTGCTCCTCGTCTAGCAGTTTGTTAACCTCAAGATGCTTGTAGATTTTATTTGTAAGGATGGAGGTCAATATTTTGTATATAGTTGGGAGGCAGGTGATCGGCCTATATCGTGATGGGTCACCGGTGGCGTGTTTTGTTTTTGGGAGCAGGTAAGTCACTCCCTCTATCATGTATGCAGGTACTTGCTCTGGATCTTCTAGCAGGTCAGTGTAGCAGCGTGCCAGTTGATCGTATACGGCATGGAATTTTTTGAGCCAGAAATTTGTAGCTTGTCTACCCCTGGAGATTTCCAGCTTAATGTTTTGCGGACAGCCATTTTTACTTTTTCTTTGGTGATTTTCCAGTCAAACATTGTACGTAAGTTCCGCATCTTCTCTTTTTCTTCGTGTAGCCATTTGGTTCGTTTGTGACTTACTGGGTTGCTCCATATTCCCTCCCAGAAGTTCCTAATCTGCTCTTCTGTGGGTACTTCCGTTCGTGCAACATCTGCTTCATTCGATAACTCAATGCTTTTGTAGAAGGCTTTTTGGTTTTTGGCGAATAGATCGTTTTGTGTTCTACGCATATTGCTGATTTGATACCTTTTCAGGCGTTTGGCCATAGCTGACAGTTTCTGCTTGAGCATATCAAGTACCTCGATCTGAGTTGGGTTCGTCTCAGATTTATAGCGGGTCAGCAGCGCTTTCGATTTCATTGTGACTCTTTCGCTGGGCTCAACACTTTGGTACTGCGTGAGGATACCTATTTCTTTCCTGATTCTTTCAATTTTTGATACGAGTCGCCGTTCCCATGGCGGACTTTTTTGCTTTGTTGTTTTTTCTGTCACCTGTGATATTTTCTGCTTATTGAGAATTAATGTTGTGTATGCTCCCGTATATATCAAGGTGTGTAGCTGTTCTGTTGTTGTCTCACGTGTAATTTTTGTCTTTATGATCTCATTGATTTCATTTAATATCTTGTTTGTACCAGGCTTATAGTTTAACTTAGGCAATCTTGGTTTTGCTGTTGGGTTTAATCCATCATATAGCATTAGGTTTAATTCATATTCTTCCTGGGTTTTACTTGGTGTTGTCTGCGCTGCAGGGTTTTCAGGGGCAGCTGTGTTTTCTTCTGCGATATCTCTATCTTGCATGCCTAGTTCAATTGCTATTGCAGTTCTTATTCTTTGCAAAGTGTCTGCTGGCATTCGATTATTTTGGAATAGCGATCGGCGTTGGTCAAGTATATTCTGTACTGTCTTTTGGGCTAGTTCGGGGAATTCGTTTACTACTAGTCTGTGTAGTTCCTTACTGTATGGTGTCTTGGCTGTTTCAAGTCTGGTAATTCGGTAATAGCTTCGGACCACAAATTCGTTTATCTCTTGTGTCCATGCAGTCCTTTGCCTACGTCTGTCTGGTGGTGCGGTGGGCTGTGGCATAGTTTCCACAACAACATCCTCGTCGACCATGCCCACTTGCTGAACTTGTGTGTGGTTGATTTGCTGTCTTTCTTCTGTGTTGGCTGTAGTTTCTTTGTTGACAGGTGCCCGCCTAGTCAGCCTCCTGCCACCGGCTAGCTCGCTGTCATGCCCAGCGCCGGCTCCGGACATGCCCTGGCGCTCCCCAGGCAGCGGCTCTATTCTCTGTTTTCTCTTGCTTCTTGTCTCCATTTTAATGGGTTGTGTCTCTCTGCCTTATTCCGAGGAGGTGGAGGGAAGTGAGAGACAGACCTAAACCTCCAGGTGTTGGGATAGGGAAAAAGGAATAGGAGGGGTTGGGTGATGTATCAGGTAGTGAAAGATGGATTGGCGGGTGAGGACAGCGGACAGCTGGCGTTGCTGGCAGTACCGCTTACGCTTGACGGTAGCGGAGGACGGCACTGACTTGTTCCGCCCCCGGCCAGTTATTATTATTATTATTATTATTATTATTATTATTATAAACACAATAATAAAATAACTAGTGTTGGAAAATAATAGAAAGAAACCGGATTTTCAAACAATTACTGTGAGAACTAATTGTTCTTCCAGGTGTTTGACATAAAATAAATTAACTTTTTGGTCAAAGCGGTTTTTGAAATGCACATTAAAGCAAGTTATAGGATACAGGGTGTATCAAAGTGAAAGAGAAATCCACTTATGTCTGATTATAAGGGAAAACAATTTACGAAAAAAATCACCTCGTTACAACTAAACCATTAAATAATGTACAGCACAAAAAAAATTGTATTTATGGTAAAGTTTTTAGTTCTGTAGAACAATAAATCATATATGTATATCGTTTAAAAGATACAGGCTATAGAACGACAAATTACACACCCTGTATAGACAAAAACCGGATCGACATGTTTGACACTGATGCAATAATTAAATACTTCCAAAGCAATTTTCTTCTTAATTTTGTCCCTTGGACGCGAAGGTTTATTTAAAAAAAAAAGATTTATTGTTAGTTGGCTTAACTCCCAAGCAGAGTACATAAATATATTATCTAGAATTTTCCTCAAGTGCTATTCAAAGGACTTCAGAACTGTATTTGTATGTCCCCCCCCACACCCTGAAAATATATGTACCGTATGTCAATACTATACAGGGTATTTGGTTTTAATTTTCCCAACAGAGATCTCTCTATCTTGGACGAGGCGTTGTAAGAGAAAAACAAAATACGACTTTTTCAGTTATTTTCAGATATCAGAAAAACGAAATCGGATAATTAAGTTATGTTGACCTCAAGGTCTGAGCAAGAATATCACGCAACTTTTCTCTAAGTTAACTGATGTTGTAAGTAATTCGCAAGATAAGCGAGATCTTCATGTTGGGAAAGTTAAAGCCTAACACCCTGTATAGATTATTTTTGTTTTGCACAGATTAATCATACAATTTTAAAATAAAATTAAATACCAAAAAAAATGTAG
The DNA here is from genome assembly GCA_029963845.1 of Rhamnusium bicolor. NCBI lineage: Eukaryota > Metazoa > Arthropoda > Insecta > Coleoptera > Cerambycidae > Rhamnusium > Rhamnusium bicolor. The sequence continues at coordinate 6,357 of JANEYF010004447.1, forward strand.
GCACGGTAAAAACATTTCAGCATGTATAAAATTCTAAAATGTTTTACATTGCAATACCTTTGTTTCCCCAACAAAGTGTTTTGTTAAGCTTTGGTTCATTTAATCCTGAAATTGCTTGGCTGTCTTCGTAGACTATTTCGATTTAAATTTTATAATTTGTCGAAAAAAGGTCCCAGTTTTATTACGTAATTCTAAATTACCCATTGACCTCGTTAAACTTAATTAAACGATATAAGGGTTTAACTACAGACTGGTAAAGCCATTGTAAACTAAGAAAATCTTGATTATGATTCAGGAGCTTTGTCAATTATAGAATATTGTACAGTTATCTTATAAAGTTACTGTACAGTTATCCTATATTCTCTATGTGTTGTAGAATTCAGATCTTTATTTTGAAACATTTTTATTTTCGAAAATTTATCAACCAATTAATCAATGCTCATTGATTAATGTCAGATTGTTTCGAATTGTATCAGATATGGACTATAGTATACAGGATGTAGCATAATGGTATGGACATAGTAGGTTGATAAAATCAAAGTAAGACGATTTAACTAAAATTAAGTATATACCAAAATGGTCGTTTCATCGCAGTCCAGTCTTAAAGTTGAACAAGTTTTTTTTAAAATTATTCAAAAATATCTTATGAGACTTGAACAAAATTTGGTGTAGTGACAAAACTTTATAATGATCATTTTCTAATGTCGTTTAAATTTTTTCAGAAATACAGAGAAGGAAAACATACATTTAAACAAATAGGCATATTTTTCTTCAGTGTGTATTTCAGATTCAGGATTTCTTTTTTTTTTTTTTTGAGAAAACGCGTTATTTTCGAATATGTATGGACATTTGAGCAGCAAGTAGAAAAGTGATTTTTTTTTCGTACTAGGCGTGTACGCCATGAACGGAATATGATACTTTTCCTACGTGTTGCTCACAGGACTTTTTGACGTATTAGATGGAAATAAATGAAATATTGAAAATTTTGATAAAAAACCAATACAAATCACTTGACACATTGCCAATTAAACAAATATGAAAGTAGGTTGTTTAACATGGTAATGTGGTAATGAAAAGCAGTAACGATGTGTAAATAAATAAAAAATATTGTTTCGCAAAAATGAATGAAGAATTCCTGATATTTTACTAGCACCTTAGCCTCAAATTTACTTCCTACTTCCTGCAAAATCAAAGGTAAAGTATACGTTGTTTTGTCAGGAGAAAACAATAAAAAAAGTGCAGGAAGTTGATGAAAATATGAAAAAATGTCGTATTAACTTACTACTTTTTTGAAAAGATTAGTCTAACTTAATATTATTATTTTTCAATACATATTCTTTATATATTGTGATAGGTAAAAAGGCTCTAAAAGATTCAACATTCTGAACAACTTATACTATGCTAAAAAGTACCCTACAAGTTAACGAAAATATAAACACTTAGAGATTTTGCTGGCCACTTCTAATATTTCCTGTGTTAATTTTAAAATGTCTTTCTAGCACAGTTATATAGAGCAAATAGACATGTTACTAGTTCTCGTATTTTGTGAAAGCAATTGCAAAGGCAGTTGTATCATAAGGTTAGTGCTAAAATTAGTTTAATAGGGTCAGATATTTGGTTTCTAAAAACATGCAAAAGATGTTCAGTATTTCTAAATTTTTCTCCAGTTGAAATTCCAAATTCTTCACACATATCAAATAAAGTTACAATGTTTGCAAGGCAAAAATGGCGGGATTTAGAAATTAAGTATCTATACAGTAAACGAGGTATGCTTGAATTACAAGCATACGGACTTTACAAAAAGCTTACCTATAAGTTAAATAATTTAGAACATGAAAAATGGTGTGACTTTCAGAGGAACATGTTTATATCAATTAAAGCGAAATTTATTAAGAAAATGTCGTCACAAAATAAAAAACTCAAAAGATTAATCGGTAGTACGTCCAAAGAAAGTGTGCTTCAAAAAGTTCTCAGCATTGTAGAAATTCATTCCTCACAGTCGTTTGATAAAGAATAAATTAATCTCCTTAAGAAGGGAGTAAGTTTTGCTTTATCTACCTCTGAAGGCATTTTAGATCAGATTGTTGCAAGTTTTAAAAGTTCAATTCAATACCTTCCTGATTCCTCTAAAGGATTTGTCAGAGAAGCTTGCAGAAATCAAATCTCGACAAATGTTGTCACTAACGTAAATAACACTGACGTAGTTTTCCACGAAACACCAAAACACTATTTAATACACTCAACGCGCGTTCCGCCAACCAAGTTGGCATCATCTGGAGTTGATTAAAACTAAACTTATGCTAACAATCTACTCTATTTATACCTAAACTATTGTCGCGATTCACCAAACCGTCACGGTTCGGTTCGGTGAACCGTGAGCCACTAACCAATAAAGCGGGCTATTTGGGATAGGCCCTCTGTCACTATTCATACTATTTTCACACTTTATGATTTCCAAGCTTTCAAATGCATCCAGCTGTCTAGTATTTGTTACGTTTCTAATTAATCTTAAATTGCTAATATCTATTTTATGGTTGTTCTCAAACGCATGTTGGGCTACACTAGACTTTTCTGTTCTACCATATTTGAGATGGGCCATATGCTCTTTGAATCTAGTTTGAATTGATCGTCTAGTCTGTCCAACATATTTTTGATTACAGTCCTTACAGCTAATTTCGTAAATCCCCGATTTTTGTTTGTTTCAATTTTGTCTTTTGGATTGCCCAAAAGTTGTTGTAGTTTGTTTCCCGATGAATGAAGCACTATCATACCTACATCTTTAAAAATCTTACCAATACCACTGATGAATCAAAGATCGAATGGAATCGATACAATTTTCAGATTTTCTCTTTCATTTTGAAAGGTCGAGGAATTTCGAAGCGACTCTTTAAATCTTCGTTTCCTAATTACTTCTTCAATTCAACTTACAGAATATCTATTACTCGCAGCTATATCCTTAATCAATGCCTTTTCTTTTTTCAAACCTCTATTAAGCTTCCCCCTCAATAAGGGGGAAGCTTAATAGATAATGGGTTAGAAAATTAAAATTCGCCATTTTGTGTTGAGCACAATGGTGAGAGTCCTTAGGGATATATCTTAGAGTACTGGTATCTTTTCTGTATATGTCAAATTCTTACTTATTTTCACTGTTTCTAATTACTAATACATCTAAAAATGGTAGTTGTCCAGAGTTTTAAGTTTCATATGTGAATTTTACTGACGCGAAACGACTGTTTAATACAGATACAAAGTTATCAATATCAGCGACTTTTGTATCGAACACTGCAAAAAATATCATCCACATACCTAAGCCATATTTTTGCAGTGTTCGATACAAAAGTCGCTGATATTGGCTACGGCTCCGAGGACAAAACATAATTTTAGTTTTTCGATGAAAAGTGGTTCAAGAATAATTTCTTGAACTTTGTCGGTGTACTTAAGGATCACCTTGTATACATTTTACGATAAAAAACGGATAGGGGCGATAGCTAATTTTCCATTTTTTTTAATTCATTATATTTCATATTCCAACATTGTTTTGAAAATGCGTAATCCCCACCAATACTGAATATTTTGGAGGTAATTTGATTAAGGCACCCAACCCAAATGACATTATAACACTTACTGAATTTTAGTAATATTAGTAAAAGCAATTTAGGCAACTTATCTGATAAGTTAACATTCATAATTTTTGAACATATATGTTTTGCCATAATGTGTTTCATATTTCAATTTATTGGCATTAATTTGTAAACACTTTAATTGAGTTTTAGTGAATCACCATAGCTCTATAGCCATCATAAAATTGTAAGTCTTCATTTATATTCCATTTCAATGTATCTATAAAAAGAATGACACATATAACAAAACAAGTTTTTTTTTTGTACAAGCAGTAATAAATACACCCTCGCCCAGTTGCTGGCATAATACAATTAACTGGTAGTTGAATTTATTGACCGGTAGCTTAGTTAGCGGGTAGTGAATAAGGGCTTAGATTGATCTGAGTTCTCACCAAAATCTAGGCTGGGTGCCAGGACTTTTGCAAGTACCAAGTAAGTAAAAGTTTACTTTAATAGATAAAGAAAACGTTCTTGAATTCAGTTTGGGAAGAAAGTCGAATAAAAAAATATTATTAGATAAAAAGTATAATAAAGTAGTAAGAATATGTATAAAATTTACATAGGCTCAAATGGCCTCTTTTAGTTAAATAAGATAGTTTTGGTTGAAGACCAATAAAATGAACAAAAAATTATATGACTATATTTAAAAGACTGATCTCTTACAAAAATTCTTCTGACCAAATATAAAATTTCACTGGGGACGAGGATCTTACGTAACTTCAAATGGGTGTCATGTGAAGAATCCACCAACGGTTAAACTCTGAATGGGTTCGGTGTCAGTTTAAATCACCACTGTCACTACAGCAGTTACCCTTGAGACGGAATGCCAATTGAATAAAATATCGGTTTTCTGCTCCACCCAGTATATAATATTCAATTCGATCCACCAGTTATATCCTCTTCTCTTGGTCCAGGTATTTATATAAAAAGGAGCGAATTTTAAGAGATCAATATTATAAGCAAAACAATGGAAAAAGTTGTGACGTTTGAATTGTCCAGCTACGTAGACAAAATATGAAAGTTAACACAGTAAGTTGAAGACTTCAACTAACTTAAGTATCAATAAAAGTTACGTTAAATAGAAAAAATACTAGTCCAACAAATAAACTAGTTATAGCTTTGATAATAAACAAAGTGAAATAGATATTCACTATATGTTAAGATATTTTTTATTAAAAGAAGGTAATCTTCAAGAAAATAGAATTTAGAATGTCTGTATACAGACAGACAAATAGGAAGATTACGTAAATAAATATTTGCTAAATATAAAACAATATGATAATTGTCAAATTAAAGGTAACGTTAAGTTAAATTATTTATTAGTTCCTAGTAGAGAGGTAATAATGGTTTCCAGATTAAGTTAAATAAAGATATACCTATAGCTTGACTATATGTTTACTGCAGATAATTAAAAGTTAATCAATTGCCAGATAACTAGGCAGGTATCTTTACCCGAGAACTAGGCAAGGCTCTATTAGAGCAGCGTTTCCAATTAAATACTAAGTAAACGTTCAAGTAAGCACTCGATATTTTAAATTTACAAAAACCTTACGTTACAGAGGTCTGGTTGATAAATATATGCACTGCTATAAAATGATCCACCATAAAACAAATGCACCACGTTATGTAATTCTCACAAAGGTTATAAACAAATATATTTCCTTAAAAAGGGGTACCAAACTCCAAATATCACGAGGCACCACTGCACACAATTACCAACGTAACCAAGTGACCTAAAACATCAACAGACAAAGACAGAAAACAACTAACTCCGTTGCTGGATAAATCTAAGGTTTAAATAACTGAAAATTAGTTTTAATTAGGACACGAAATTATTACAGTATCAGAGGGATATTAGATAAATTGACAACAAGGCACGATAAGTTGATACTAATCGATATTAGTGATGGATGTTCTAAAGAGCAACCACCGCGAACTGATCACCGAAAAGCAAAATCGCCCAAGGCGTAAATTAAGATAAATACGGTACAATATTATTATGAAAATTACCTCAAAGGTACGTTGTTAAATCACAATATAGCAACTTTTTAAATAATGATGATCATAAAATTACACGATAATACCAGAAAAAATATAAATTTTACCAGACCGCTGAACTACTTACAGGTGTTGTCTTCAGACTTTATTTAATTGAAGATTAAATAAAGGCCACACAAACTTCTTGATGATTTATACATTTATAACATACAAAGAGAAGTGATTACGCTTCCATTGCCCACTACTAAAAGATTTTTACTATGAAAATTATTCTTGAGGCTGTCAGTGACGCATATACTATTTGCAGATCGGATTCTGGTTATTTCCTTCATCTAGAAACCGGTCTGCAAATGGGTTATTAGAATATTTTGGTATTTTAATTCTGATTATACTTTTATTAATAAAGCATTTTTCCAATTTATTACATTGCAATTGACTGGTAGAGTTACAATTAACTAGTTAGTATTCTATTATCACATTTAAATAAAGTGAGAGGATTACGACGTATCTTGTATATAGGTATTAGTCTGAGTATTTATAATTATTTGTATATTAATCTCACCTCTCTATTAAAATATTTTGAAATTTTAATTTTTATTATACCTTCATTAGTAAAAACAATTACAGTTTACAATTAGAATTCTGAAGAGGTTTTTCTGCGGTTCATTCCATAGGTCTCATCTATGGAAGCAAATTCTATGCGCTTTCTTCGGTTTTGCGATGGATCTAGTTTGTTTTGGTCTCCATCAGCATTGAAAGCTCCTCAACACTGTCTACCAAGACTTGAATTATTTCAATAGTTGTTGTTGGGATCTTCTTTATCATTATCATGATACATTTTTACTAATATCATCCTGTAATCAAAGAAATCGGATGAACTTTAGACCTTTTTCTATTCACAAGCAGACTCACAGCCTCTTTTTTCACTTTAACGCAGTTACTCTTTAGTTCAAATTAGTAACTGTAACCAACAGGAACAAAGCGAAAAATATCGTATAGAGCACTATACGATATTTTTCGCTTTGTTCCATTATTTTTAGATGCTGTTTATTCGAAACAAAAATATTTAACTGAAATCATTTACATACGTAATAGGTTTTAGTAATAAGCCTCCTAAACACTTGATGAAATGTTCACATTTTGTTTTGTTTTGACTTTTGTTGAGCAATTGTGACATACTCTGAACATTCTATTACCATGGTGATATTTCAGTTTAAACAATTGATTAAATTTACAAGAATCGTAATACTTCAAAGACGATTTGCTGTTTGGTAGATAAAATTAAATGGTATTCTTAAAATCATTAACCACTTTCTCAACAGAAGTACACAAGGTATGTTTCAACCCAGAGATGCATGGACATGACATGGAAAATTGTAACACCATTTTCCACTGCCTACTGCCTGCTGTCTCATACGTTTTCTTACATTGTCTTAAAAGTTACCTGATCTAGAACAATATTATTCTATTTTCTACTGGTTCTTACAATTTAATAAATCTCTTGCTTCCACAAAGCGTCGCTTCCTGCTTTCCCATACCTATCTCTCCAAGAGAGATATGCTTCGGTAAATCCGTTGGTTGCATGATTTAAATGGAATTGCACATGTATAAATTATCTGATTGTAATTCAGCTTGCAGCTCTGTCAGAAGTCAATATTGGGATACAGAGCACAAAGAGCAGTTGATTGGGTTTAAGGTTAAAAAAAGTAAGCTAACCGCATCGTTGTGTGCTGGCTTTATTTTATATACCAACTTTCATCAAAAGCCGCTTAACAATGTTTGTAAACTGTTTGGTTTCGTTGAAAAAAATAAAAAGGAATTAATGACGAATTGTTAAACTTTATTCATGAATTAAAATGACATTAACTAAAGAAACAAAACTAATTCCAAAAGCAACTTCATTTTAAGCTTTTTGGCACTAAAAATATAAGTATGACAGAAAACAGTTACTTGTTATAGAAATGAAATGACTCGTATTAAAACTATCTGATACTTATTGAATTAAAATCATTCCTGATACTTTTACAAAACATTTATCAGATACACCTGATTTATACAATATGTTCAAAGTTGCAAATGATGTGCAACAAAAATTGCAATTTTAAGCGGAAGTGACAGATATTATAGATCCGAATGTGACGTTGAATTGATGAGAATGGACCAGGTATTTAAATAAAACCAATTTCTGTTTCAGTCCACTTGTCAGTTTATAATTAAAATATCCTTGGAATTGTTTTTCCCTAAATATTTGCCATTTTTCCGTTAATTAAGTCTACATCATAAAACTGCAATCATGGAAAATAAATTGTTGCTTATGCGTTTTGTTTTCATATTATCATTTAAGTTGCATTTCTTTAAAACACTTTCAGCATTATTTGAAGGCCATTGTAGTATAGTAAGGACTTACTTTAAAAAACATACAGTAAAATAAATAAATAGTATTAGTATAACAAATCATTACTTTTAGGTCAATTTTAACAAAGTTTACGACTAATGAAATTTAAGCAATAAAATGGTTATAACTAGACAGCGGAAAATTTCCGTAAATCTTCCCACAAGAAAGGAAAGCAGCTGTGCGTGCGCAGCGAGATCTAGACTGTATTTCCTATTCAGATTCAGTTTATCTACAAACGTCGCAGTACGTGGATGGCAGGTACGAGGATAAAAATAAATAGTAACAACTATGTCGACAATATTACAGAGGATGCGAAAAATCAGTACGTGTGAATTTGTGTTGACGAAGCCATGAATTTTAAGGAACATAAATTCATTTATGTTATTATGCGTATTTAAAGGTCTATTCAGAGTACAGCTCCATTACTGATATGTAGTAAACGGTGTTGCAAACCAATGCGCGAACAGCTGGAGAAATAGTGGTAAATGCTTTGTGTAATATTAGTGTAAAAATGAAACTGTTTTACTGCTTGTATCAAGCGCAGCGGCATATACACTGTGTCCAAAGATATCTATCCTAACGAGTGTAATGGGCAAATAAATTTCAATTATTGGAATGGTACTTCAACAATCAGTGTAAAACTATAACGCATAAAAAATGAGTAGACTCGGTGTTATACAGGGTGTTTTATAAGTTGATTTATAAGAATTTACACCAACAGCTACCTTTATTTTTCAATATATGAAAAAATTCCATTAAAGAAAAAACTTGTTTAGATTGCAATTTGTGGCTACTTACCAAATTTTCAGAATACAAATTTATTTATTAAAACTGACTCTTATTTCGCGTCCTTTTTTTAGAAAATGAGATAAGACGTTAACAAGAGTTATTCATAATATTAATTTATTTTAGAATAGATATTTGTGATTTCAGAGCATTCTCAACTTGCAAAAACGATTTTTTTAAATTCCAAATAATATACTAATTTATCGAAAAAGGGGCAGCTCCAACAAAGCAAATTTATATTTTTGAAATTTAGCAAGGAGGCACAAATTGCATTATAAACAACTTCTTTTAAGGGAATTTTCGATATCTTGAAAAATAAAGTTTAGTGACGATTTTTACACATTGGTTTATAAAACATCCTGTATAACTCGAATTAACTCATTTTTGATATATTCTAGTTTTACATTAAGCAGAAATATATCCCCAAGTGCCATTCCAAAATTTGACAATTTGTTGGTACACTATTACACCTCTTCTTACATCTATCCTGCGACACAGTGTATGTATAAAACTGCCAGACTTCTACGAATCACGTATCCCCATCCGAGGTCTGTGCGTATCCCAATATTATTCACGTAACTTGTCTCCGCCCATGCTTACAATTTATACCAGTGCCAATGCATAGTACAGGAGATTTCATGAAATGTTAAGACACTCGAAGTATGTATTTTAATTGTTCTGTACTAATAATTGTTATTATCTCTTACCCCATGTGCTGGCCTTGGATGCACGGCAATTATCCGGTGCCTGAGTATTCCATGTTTTTTACGCTTCCTAAATATCTAATTATCAATTTATTCACTTATTTGATCAATAACCGTTCCCTATGTGTGAGATCTTTTTATTTTAATAACATATATGCAATATAAAATAATAGTAAAATATTGCTACACTTAATTTACCTTCAGTTTTATTTTTGAACTTGTAGCAGAATATCAACACATATTTCAAATTGAATTTATTGAAATGAAAATATTTTAGTAGTAGTATCAATAACATTTTAATTGAGAAATTAATATAACATTATTACATGAAATATTACTAATAAAATATGACGGCATATAACTAATACTGATAAAATAACATACCTTAAATTAAATTTATTGCAATAAAAGTATTTTAACACTCAAATCAATAATATATTTAAAGGGAGATATTAACAGAGAAATGTTTCATACATTACATGAAATTTTATTAATCAAATGTGACGGTACTTCGGTGAGAATGATTTATATGTCCACGTTTTCTGCTTCGGTTTTGAATTCGGCGGTTGTCAAATTTTTGTGATGTTTATTATTATTATTATTATTATTATTACTAAATTATATGCATACATATATCTTGATGTTGTTAAGTCAGTTATTTATTAGTGTAATTAACTATTATGGGTACTTACTCAATAATACTAACTATTTTATAATTCATTTTCGTGTCACTTTGTTTCGTTTTTCCTTGTAATTAATTCATGTCTAAGCAAGGTACAGGGTTATTCATTATAAATTACCGACCCCTTATCATCGTTATTATTGCCTATAGAAAAAAAGTTTTAAATAAAAGTTGTGTGGTTATGATTGAATTTTGTTAAAATGCTATCAAAAGTACAGTAGAGTGCAGATTTCAGGGGATACAAAAAAAATAATATATTCTTTTAAATGGTATACCCTATATATTATTAAATTTTTGGAATGATCCTTTATTCCTGATTTTAAAAATATACCATATGTTACCCCTACCATATATCGTTTTTGAGTCATTAAACGTCGAATATCTTAGTTAAACTAGTTATTGTAAATATGGAAAAGTTAACCTTATTAAAGTGAGCTATGAAAGTGACAACTATTATGTTTGATAAGTGACATTTCTTTAATAAAATAATCAAAATAGTTTACAATGAGGAAGAAAAAGTTTAAATGTTTACTTGTTATATACAAAAGTTATATACAAAATAACAAAAATAAACGTGCAGCAAAAAGAGCATGTAGGGTGTTGTATCCAAATCGCCCAACACCATCAGAAAATACGTTCAAAAATATTTACCGAAAGGTGAATAATACCTCCAGTTTTAGTAGAAAAAAGCGTGTAGTTCGAGCAAACCAAGAAGAACCACTAGATATACTGCTTCATTTCGAAGGTCCATCCATATTTATTGGCAAATAGACTTTTTGAAACATTGTATTATTTTTAGAAAATTCTGAATGTAGTATAAATAATGCAGTCGATCAATTAGGTAAAAGTTATTCCAAAATCCAACTTATATTAAAAAAATAACAGCTACAGACCATATAAAATTTTACCCGTACAAGTTTTAACAGAGGCTTATAAGAGGAAAAGGCTGCACTTTTGCCGCCAAATGATTCAAAAGTTGGATGAAGGTCCCGAATTTTTACTAAAATATTATGGACCGATGAATCATCCTTTTCTACGGCAGGAGTTTTTAATAGAAAAAAATCGAAGGTCGTGGGAAAACAAGCACAACAGAAAAAGATTGGTGAAACAAATAAAAAAATTAGGAAGAAAAACTGTTAGCGTTTGGATTTGATCCCCATGGAATCATTTTTTTGGGAATTTTTAAAAGACATTGTCAATAATAATAATAATATTAATAATAGTATTCAAGTCATTAAAGACAGGATTCCACTTGAAATAAACAATCTAAATGTAAATGATGAAGCCATTTCCCGTGCAATTACAAATATAAGAAGACGTTATCAATTATGTATAGACAATAATGGTGGACACATCGACCATCTTTTATGAGATCATTTATTTTTATTTAAATTTCCTGAATAAATCTTTGTTATATATTTTGTATAAATATTTGGTTTTTTTCTTCCTTACTGTAAACCGTTTTGAATATTTCATTAATGAAATGTCACTTATCAAACATAATAGTTGTCATTTTCATAGTTCACTTTAATAATGTTAATTTTTCCATATTTACAATAACTAGTATAACTAAGATATTCGACGTTTAATAACTCAAAAATGGTGTTTGGTAGGGGTAACATATGGTATATTTTTGAAATCAGGAACAAAGGATTATTCCAAAAATTTAATAATATACAGGGTATCCTAATTAAAAAATATATTATTTCTTTGTATCCCCTGAAATCTGCACGCTACTGTACTTTTGATAGTATTTTAACAAAACTCAGTCATAACCACGTAACTTTTCCTTATAACTATTTTTTCTATAGGCAATAATAACGATCATAAGGGGTGGGTAATTTATAATGAATAACCCTGTACATATTGGGCAATTATGTTCTCATATCACTTCGGTAACAAAAAAAAGAAACAATGTAATATAAATTGAATTGAATTGACTTTTTACTTTTCATTGTTATTTCACTAGTTAACATAACTAATCACTGTCCCTAGTATGTATTATTCGCAATATTAAGGTAGAATTTCTTGAAAAAAATTATATTCTATGTTCTTATTTAAAACTATTCTTCTTGTCGCAATTTTCTATTAAATAAAAATAAAATAATGTAGTTTCGTATTATTTACTTGCAATCATAATTTTGTTATTCTCAAATAACTAAAATGGAAATCACGAAATTACCTACGTAAATTATTAAACTTACTCTATGCAAATTAAATAAGAAATTGTAGTTTTCCATTACGTATTTATTAATGTTCTAATCATGCAGTAGGTTTTTGTATTTCACTTAAAAAATCTTTGATGAAAAGTACAAGGGATACAAATGCTAAGTTTTAAAATTATCTTGAAGATAGCATACTTGATTTTCTGATTTTACTAAACACTAACAAGTGTTAAGAAATAAAAGACTTTTAACGCCCAAACACCCAGCGATTTTTCTAAACTACATAATATTAACAGTATTAATTAACAAGAATTACATACCAAATTTTATCAACCTATTGTAATGCGTTTTGTGGAAATTAAAAAGAAAGCTTTTCTTTGCGTACATTAAAGACCCCTAACTTTTTAGGGTCACGTTTTTATGTAGAGGTAAATTAGGACCGTATATTATCCAGTTTTTTTCCAGTCTTTTCGGGGGACATCCTGTATATAATACTGTAGAGTTAATTATCTTAATTTTTTTTTAAATATCTACGTACACGTGATTAATGTGCCTTGGTTAATATCAAATTGATCATTGCCTTATTGGATAACATCGTTTTACATATTTATTTATTTTTTATTAAAAAAATTAATATCACGCATTTCCAATTAACACTGAAGTATAGGCTGAGCGCAGAATTTATCAAATTACATAGTTTTAGTCATTTTTACAACCGACAGCAATAAAAAAATAAAACTTAAATTGTTTATGTATGCCTTCAGCTCTATTTGACATTCAATGGGTTTACACATTCGCTTTATTCGGGAAAAAGTCCTGTTTATTTGATATTAAGCTGATGCAGATAAACCCTTGAGCGCAAACATCTTTAAAATATTAAAGATAGGCCAAACTATACCAAGTGACACAACTTTTTAAAATAAGAAAAAAGGTTCCTATAGACTTGGGTCGTGAAGTGCATAATTTCCGAGATACAAGTTTCTCAAGTTAAAATCCTAAAAATGGTTCTTTATGAAATATTCGAAACGTCTAAAGATAAATAAATAATAATTTACATTGTTATGTAATTTGTTATGCATTATAAGTCAAAATGTCAACTATGAACCAACATCATTCAGGAGCAGGAAAAACTGGGAGGTCTAGGTAAAATTTTGCACCAATTATTTTCTGTGTCACTTTTCCAATTTATGAGCAGAACTAGAAACTTTTTACACAGAAATGTCTGTTGCTTTTTTTCTCTAAAGTTATCTATTTTTTAGTAAAACTGATTTGAACTTTATGCGGTGTGATGTAAAAAACTGGTATTTGTGTAACGAGTCACTTTGGCACCCTTCAGTACAGCTGCGGTACTTTAAACTTTTTATTTCGGTACGGTCTCTAGCATCAGTTCTTGTTTTAAAGTGTAGGAACACCACTTTATTCTATCAGCGGTATGATAGAAGCTAGGATAACTCAGTGAAGAAACGGAATGTCCATAAGTCTGTAGGTATGATTGTCGGTTGAGTAGCAATGGTCAACTTCACCTTACCTGCCAAAAATGATTCTCGGTGTACAAATCGATTTACTTACTTATACCTTTGCTTTAAATAAAAGGCAGACTTTCAACTTCACTTACTCTATTTAGTTTAGACTGCTTCACAGAAGAATAAAAATAGTAAATATACACACAACAGTTATGTTATAATACATCGTACCTATATTACAATTCAGCAACCACAGAAAATCAAGCAAGAGGTTATGATAATGTAAAAGCGGTGATGAGTAATATCAAGCACAATTAAGTTACGGAAACACTACTACGGTATTACTAGCAACAGGCAATATTTAAATGTTTACAATCATCTACAAAAGCAAACAAGCGATGATTCAAAATAAAGCATAGTTACGGCAGCTACTACTACTGGTATTTATAGCAAGCGGTTAATGTCAAGTCAAGTCACTAATGCTTAAAACGGTATTACGGCAGGCGGTCGGTGCAGGTATATTCAGTGGTAAGTGGTTACGAAGTACAAGCAAGACACAAGTGCAAGAGGTCAGATCAGGGACAGGCGGTATATATTACTGTCTAATCGCGCACGTGCTATATCTTTAGGCTAGCTCCTAATGTCCTTTCTTAGGATTTCTGGACTAAGTGTGATGGACGGAACTGTTTGTACATTACTGCCCGAGACACTTAGTGAGATTCCTTCCACAGATCGAGGCTTAAAAGCCTCATCGGTGCCACTTCGCGTGCACCTAATGAAGTCCGTTCCACTGATCTATGCTTAAAGATTCCACTGGTACTGGTTCAACTACGACTCAGATTGAAACCTTTCCGCAGGTGGAGACTTAAAGGTGCCATCTTTACGTCAAAAATAAATAGAAATGATAACCGAAATTCCCGGTGCTCGTCTAACTAGATAGCACAGAAGTTCAGTTTTACTAACTCGGGTTTTAATTGTGAACTATTCCTTAAACCTCTAGAGCAGAGATGTGCGTGAGTGACTGAAGATATCCGAGGTTAACTTTCGTTAGCTAGTGATAGATTGGGGTAATCGGTTATCAAATCAACTTGAAGCTTACGTTCTGTACAACTTAGTTTTAGTGAACATTGGTGGATCGGACGGACGGAATGGATCATACATTACCTCCCGGGGCACCTAGTGAGATTCTTTCCACAGATCCAAGCTTAAAAACCTCACTTGTGCTACTTCGCGTGCACCTGATGAAATCCTTTCATCACAGATAAAATAATGGTCCATTTAAACGTGGAAATATGATGTATTGTCCATAAAGAATCCCGTTTATAAAATGGCACCACCACATTAACATTGAACTCTTCTTGAAATACTCTAGGGCAAATTGTGTGAAGATTCTCATGAGCCCAGCTAGCTACGGGCAAAGCTAGCTTCATCAGTCCAAATAATTTTGTTTGCGAGGTCGTGATCTTCTTCTACAACGTGTACAAACCAATTACAAAAATTAACACGCCTTTCGGTGTCACCTGGTTGAAGGCTTTGGACTGGTTGTATCCGAATAAATTTTCTGTGGTCTTTCTTCAAAATCCCATTTCGCCGTACTTCATTTCTTGGATCTCTTTTAGGTTCAAAATTTCTAAATTCTAAGTGGGTTCGAATAAAAATATGCATTGACGGTTGTCTTCTGTTAGGAAATCTTCCATGAAAAACTGGGCCAAACCAGATAGATGATGTGATGCTGTGAGTACTTCAAAGCTCCCTAGCTCCCGAGAAAATTGGGGTTTGTCAAAATTTACAGATTATGAGTGCCAGTACATATACAATACAGTATACTACTGACGTCGGTGATTGGTCTTGGTATTGCAAATAGTTATTCGTGTGTTAAAGCCCAGAGTGGCATATGGTGACAGACCTATTAACTTTTATTTCGTAAGTCGAAAGAAATATATTAGTCTATAAAAAGAAAAATAAGTTTTAATAATGCTTTTTAAGATTTTAGTCATAAATCAAGCCTAAGCTCGTAAAAATACTCAAAGAAATAAAGGTGAAAAAGCAGAAAGTGTATATATAAGGAGAATTCAGTATCGCAGTCCTTAAAATGATTATATGTCATGTAACTTTTTTGCATCCATGAAAAGTTTACCACAACGGCAAATTATTTCCTTGTACACCATTCTGAGTGTAAAGTTCAACATGTTTATTGTTGCGCGTTGCCTTTCTATTTTCCTTTGATACGAACGCAGAGATATATTTTTAATGATCCTGCATAAAATAGCATGTCACATATCTATGAAATTTTTAATATCACGTCTCACGATAAGTTATGTTTTTTACAATCCGCATACAAACGAGGCCCGGCATTTTAAATATTACAAATACCATCATTTATCAGTTATTCAGGGTTTCCTACTAAAAATCTGACAACAGACAAGTGTTTCATTTATGTGCGTGGGTAGCGACCACATTAATATTATAATTTCACGTCTATTAAAATTATTATAACGTATAATAGCGGATAAAGTCACTTAGTTTCCTATCTATATTGCTTAGCTTGAGAAAAAATTTTTAAATCCATTGTTATGGTATTTTTCGAGAGGAATCTGATTGTATACAAAAAGAGACAACTAACCGTCTAATATACGAGGTTAAGTCATAAAACTGATTTGAAAAAAAATTTACTCACTATATATATATTATTACGGAAATCGATAGTTTGTTATTTTGATAATAAACATATAACTTAATCAAATATCTACTTCCCATTCAAGATTATCACCCACTTATGCGAGGCGCGGCACGAGGAAAAATGTTGCACAAGATTTAGTTAACGTATTCAAATGTACAAATCTCAACCCAACTGCTTCTAAGCACTGTGCCGCGCATTGCTTCGCATAAATGTACGGATCTACATACAGGGTGTCCCAGATTTAAAGTGACATAGAGTGATGGGAGATGGTGCACACTTAACTGAGGTCAAAACACTCCTAAATTTACCCTTGCTTGAATGTTAACCGTTTTCAAGATACGTTTCATAGTTTTTGACTAAAACTTTAGTCGGCCATATTTCTAGGACGGCTTTAAATATTTGAATAAAATTTGGTACTAATATTATACCCTCTTAGTCCAATCAAAATCATAATTCACATTGGAAACATTCCAGGACTGGATTCATTTTTATATTGTTGCTCTTGGTGCCGATAACATCACCCTGTGTATCATTTTTTGGTAAATATTAGTAAACGTTTAAAAAGTCAATGATCAGTGTATAAAATAATGTCATAATACTTGATGACACGTTTAAGGTTATTCTGCAATAAATTTTAAAAAATATTGATTAACCAAATTTTGAGTTCTATTAACTAGGAAATCTACCAAGTAATGTCACTATTTTATTAATTTTACTTAAATATCTTACGCTAATTAAGCATCTTTATTTTTTTGGACAAGAAATCCACATTTATTGAAAAATTAATGCTTCTTGCAGAGTTGGACTCGCTCAAAATTCAATGGTTAATTACATTTTATTTAAATATTTTATTCACATTATGTAAATCATTTTTTAAATTCAACAATATGAGACTAAAATGTTAATACTAATAAGACGACCTTGATATATTTTTTTTACATGCAGCGTTTCTAAGCATTTTTAAGTTTAAAATTCCCGTTCAAAATATAGAAGATACATTCCATTTCTTGGATGAAAAAAAAATTATAATAATGAAGCCTGTATTAACAAGCAGAATTAAAATTAGTTAAAATAATATTAAAATATTAAAGATGAAGGTTGACAATTTTATTTTGACAAAATAAAGTCAAAATGGAACTTATCAAGGAACAACTTACAACACTTAAAACTAAAAAAAGCAAATTAATAGATTTGTTAAATCTATGCAATTAATTAAAAAAAGAGCGTAAACGTTTTCCAAATTGACGGCAAACGTATTCCAATTTAGTAATGAACATGACAAATTTCGTTCGTATTGTATTTCAAAAATGATGGAAATAATGTAACAAATTTAAATGAAATGTACTTGATCATGGAATTTTAAGCGAGTCCAGTCTTGCACAAGGCATTAAATTTTCAATAAATGTGTACTTCTTGTCCAAAATAATGAAGCTGCTTAACCCTTTCAGGACGGCAACGGTTTTAGCACACCACGCTGCACAGACGGCAACGGACTTCGCTTGCGGATACGTACGGCTCTCGTCGTGAACCATAAGAATATCCTGCAGTTCTTGGTCTGTTAAAGGTTTCTGATATTTCCGTCGCCGCGATGTCATTGCAAATAAAAACACATCAAACACATACTTGCAAATATGTACTAAACGCGTAAAAGAAAGAGCCCGAACGACTTGGAATAAAATGTTATTTCAGGAAATGGGAGATGACAACCAATTAGAACTAACGGTGGGAGGAGTAAGAAAAAGGTTGAACCAATATTGTATAATGGACGGATACATATGTTTCGAGTAGTTAAGTGCACCTCTTGTCATGCGTAGATATCCGGTTCCCGGCTACACATCAAGAACATTTTTTTGCGGATTCGTCTGTTTCCCGGAGCGAAAGGGTTCATTACTGTAGGTATTTAAGTAAAATTAATAAAGTAGCGACGTTAGTTAGTTGATTGCCTATTTTATAGAATTTAAAATTTGGGCCATCAATGTTTTTAAAAGCCCGTATTTACAGGGAACATCATTTAAACTTACAATGATTTTCCTGTATTGACTATTATGAAAAGGTCAATGAGAGATTTAATAGGGCAGCAAATTTAATTATGAGGAAACAATCAGGATACGTGAAGCTGGCAACTAGAAGCATCAAATCACTATTTTTGCGTCAGTCGTAGAAAATCCAAATATTAGTGTCAGGCAAATGAGTAAAGAAACTAGAGTTTTCATGAGCTTGATGAGTAAATTGCTGAAAAAGAATAAATTTCACCTTTATCATATCGAATACCACCAATCATTATCGGACTTAGATTTCCAAAACCGTTTGAGGTTTTGTGCTTGGATACTAATAAAAATTCAAGAGGATTCAAATGTTCTTTCTAATATTTTATTCAGGAATGAATCATCGTCTTCGAATATTCGCAGAGCCATTGGACACAATTTTCACCATTACGCTAATCAAAACCCCAGGTTATTATGAAAGAAAGATCATCAGCACCGTTTTAAAGTGAACTGAAATATGCGGAGAACATAATATATTTTGGAAGTCAATTTAACTAGAAACATTTATTTGGAATTTTTGCAAAATGAGTTTCATGTACTGTAAAGATATATTTCACCCGAAGTTTTGGTTCGATAATGGTTTCAACACAATGGTGTCGTTCCATATTCTACATTAGTGGTAATCTTGCTTATGAACTTAGTTACTGTTTATTCATCATAATTATTATTTCAGGTTAGACAACATCTAAATGGAATATCAAACTAATGCTACTAGGGGGTTCAATTCCTTGGCCCTCATTACCACTAGATTTAACGTGTTTAGATTTTTTTTTGTGGGGTTATATTAAAGACAGAGTATGTTAAATAGTCCCAACAAACATCGAGGATCTGAAACTGAAAATTAGAACACTTGTACACTTAAAAAATTGTTTGTACACTTTAAAAACTTTTGTTGTGGACACAAATTTTTAGACATAGTTAGTAGTAAATGTTAATTTAATTTTTGGCTGTTTTTGTTGGATTTAATCATTAATCACCATTCAATACTTTACAGTCCTCATTGCTAGACAATTTATCATTATCTGTCCTCAAATTTTTCTTTATCGTATTCAAAACACTCAGTACGAAAAAATCGTTGTAATATGGATGATCCGTCTTGTAAATACCTGCCGCTATAAACAATCGTCATGGGCTTTTCCCAGATATCATGTGTTTGATTGCATTTTCTTATTTGTTTAAAATCATTCATCTACTTATCTTTGATAATAATATGCTGATGATTATCAAGTTGTTATAAAATTATGAATAAGAAGTTATTTTCAGAATATATTATTTTTTGAGTTTTGTGTTTATGCGTTAAATGGAGAAAATTGGCGGTGAGGTCGTATTTTAATTTTTCTGTGATAGTGCGTTTCTTACAAAAAGTAACCAATTTAAGTATAGGGAAAGCTGTAGTAATGTTGTAGAATTATGAATGGTGCATCTTATGGTCCAATATTATACATCGTAGTCTACTTGAATTAATGAATATTTTTCAAATTTTCCTTAATCATGTTTGACAAGATTTTTTTTTCTCACTGTATGTCATAGGTCAGTTTCTAACATAGCTTTTCAAAGAGCCATTCTTGCTCAATAGTTAGCAAAATTTTTTTACTGATGATTAACAACATTTAAATAACACGTACTATGAGTGACGAATATTGAAAAAACTAAGTGTTACATATAACGTACCTTTTATTTTTCATGTAGATTCCGAAAAAAAAAAAATAGGTTGCTGTTAAGAAAAACAAAGTTGTCTCTACCCAGTGGAAATAGGACACCCTGTATAATTGGCATTATTTTGAATCTTGAGCTTGAGAAATTAGGCACATGAAATATATCCGTTCGTCTCTTTTATTAATCAAGATACTGGACCTCCACCCATTAAGTGGACACGGTGTATGTGGTGATCCTTAAGTACATCGAGAAAATGCAGAAGATGATTCCTGAACCTATTTTAAGATAGAAATGGAGTTTTGTTCTTAACTGCTTCGTTTTGAAGTGTTGATTTTTTTCAGAAAAAAAATTGCATTAATATCTGTGAAATACGTGAGGATTTTTTTTATAAACCTTAGTTTGCGTAATAAGTACTTAAAGAGTCTTATTTTGGCTCTAAAAGGTTTTTCGAATCCAACAGTGGCGTTCAGGTGAGTTTCTTGTTTCATATTTTTGCCGAGAAAGTGATGCGCTACTGAGTATTCGGATTTTTAATATTGTTTCATGAAGTACTACATGCATAAATAAGATCAGTTGAGTCATTCTTATACGATGAACCATTTTGGGTGTAAATAGGGTTTTGAAGTTATATTAAAACACAGTGGAAATATTGTTATGCTTTTACTTTAAATTTAATCATAATAATTTAACTCCAAAAAGGAAAAAATAATCAAAACAACATTGTCATCAGAGAATCAAACAGTTTATCTGCACTTTATTAAAATTTAGGAAACCATTTTTTTATGAACAAATCAAGAGACTATCTCCGAAATGTCTGTTAAGAACAAAACTTCATTTGAGCTTTTCGTCATCTCCTGAATTTTCTCGTATGTGCAAATGTGCATACAGACACAGTGCTGAGATCTATTTTTAACAAATAGTGTTATTTTCGCTTAAACAGGAAGTGTGGAAGGCGGTTGCGCAAAAAGAAATACAATAAAAATATTTCAGTTTTGGTAAAACCATGGGCGTGGTGATAAATCGAGGAAATACATAGTTATGTAATTTTAATAATTAAAAACTATATAAAAACAGCAAAACTATAAACATTTGAAATAGATAACAGAATAAAGGAGAACCTATGGCACTGGTCATTTTTCAAAAATGATTTCAATAACACAAAGCCGACAGCCGATGGAAGATATTTTTGATAACAAGAGTGACAGTTAAGTCCTTTATCATAGAATGTGTAATCAGGATTAAAATATCAAAATATATTTAAACATGTTTTTTTTTAAATACATATATAAAAAAATATATGTATTGACCACATTTGGTTGAGGTATTTTGTAATAAATTAAACAAATCCATGTCTGACGGGTATTTATCTAACAAATTTTTATCGACTCTACTGTTTATTATTATTTTATAAATTAGTAACTACCACAATTTACTATATTTAGAGAAGTTTATTTATCTTCGGCAACGTTTGTATTCTTTGATCTACAAAGTTGTACTATTGTAAACAGCAATAAAGTTTGTTTATTTAATGCTTGACGAGTGTATTGTGTTTGCATCTTTGATATCAAAACATATCAATTGTATCCTGCTTTATGAATTAGGCCCTAAATATTATTGATATTAGATAAACTGCTTCAAAAATTGTCATTTTGAATAATTAATGTTTTGCAAAAATAAGTCAAATTGTAAAAACTAACTGAAGAAATTACCTCCAGAAAGATTTTCTTTACGGCTTCATATGTTTATATGAAAGCCCACAAGCCGGGCACATACACAAAGGTTTATCACATTTGAGAGTACAGTATGAGCAATAAAGACGGATAGATACTTACAATTAGTGCAAAAATCTGCAAAACCGCCTGTTCTAGTAGAAATCAAAGGTGCAATCTGGACTAGACTGACAGAAACTTAATTCATCAAACTGAAATGAAATGGCTTGCAATTTCATTACATAGTAAACTTATTTTTTTTTCTACAATTTTCAGCACCCTAAATTTGTATCCATAGACTTACTTCATTAAAATGCTGTAACATTTTTGCTTACAATGTCTTTTACAAAATCTCACAAAACTGAATCAAATAAATTCAGTTCAGGATTACGTTTCTACCACGAAAATTTACTTTCAAGTCTACTTTATTGTTACCGAAAATGTTGGTTTAAGTAGTTCTTTACATAATAATGAGCCACTGCATCTTGATAAACGTTATGTTTCTCCTCAAATTTGGAGGGATATCTTTCATTAATGTGGTCAAACAATTTGGAGAAAAAAAGTAAATTCGAACGACCGTTAATTCGAAGGTCACAAGGCCCCAATACACAAACGACTCTAGTACCACACTAAACATTTATTTGTGGTGAAAATGTTTACTTATTAATTTATGGGGGTTCTCTTCAACGCACCAATGAGAAGTTCGATTCGGTAAAAGTAGCCTCATCTGTAAGATAGCTGGCAAATCATCAATTAACGATTACCAAAATAAAATATCGAAATTAAGCTGGGTATACTTGGAATTGGATTGGTTATAGATGTTTCTTAAAGCAACTTTATTATGATTATATTCTTTTCCAAAATTTCAAAACGTCTTTTTCTTGCTCAGTTGTGTGAACGATTGAATGCCTATTTTGACACTGAATGTTGTATAGATTCCATCAATTTTGTAATATTTGGCAAAATGCCGCTGAACTAAGTCAATAGCTATTATGTGTACTTCGTATCAATAATTCCGTATTACCGATGCATACTCTAGTTTTGATCTTATTTAGGCAGTATATAAGATAAGCCTATCTGTGTTATCAAAATTGTTTGCAATGTCTGGTTATAAAACATAAACTTTTAAAGACGCTAGTAGTATTATTGAAGTCTCTATTGAATAGAAATATCAACTTCATTACTCCTAAATTCATATTCAATATCTACATTCATATTGTTCTACTACCAGATTATCATAAAAATCAAAGTCCCGTTTAGCAACGGAGTTGAGTGGTTCCATACACGAAATAGCCCAAGCAGCTCCAAACATTGGCACGTTAGCCGCAATTTTTTAAAAAACAGCTCCATATTTAACTCATTTTAGAGCAAAAGTGGAGCTGCCTAGTTTTTGCACTCGTGTCTTCAATTGCAATATTGTACATTGTTTTCTTTAAAACTGATTCCCTCCCACTTATTTTTGTTAATATGAATAGTAATAATTGTAATTGGAAAGAAGCAACGAATTCAAAAATACAACTTTATTTTGCCCCTGTATATTTTCAGAGGTAGAAAAAATATAATGGCAAATTTGAAAACTACAAAAAATTCTACATTTGCTTTTTAAAAAATAAAGTCGATGAATATTAACACAATAAGGGGGGGGGGGTTCGGTTTTAAAGGGACCACTAATTGTATTTTTTTTACATATTTTGTAAAAATATGTAAATAAAAATATTGTAAAAATCATAAAATGGTTGTCTGGTTTCATTCAACAATTTTGTTTTAAATTGAAATTAGCAAATTTGGGATACTGACGATCCCTTTCCAGTATGCTTGTTTTGCTCCCCAATGAACTCATCCTTTTCTATGGTCTCTAGAACGTGTGTACCA
This sequence comes from Rhamnusium bicolor, assembly GCA_029963845.1. Classification (NCBI taxonomy): domain Eukaryota; kingdom Metazoa; phylum Arthropoda; class Insecta; order Coleoptera; family Cerambycidae; genus Rhamnusium; species Rhamnusium bicolor. Next base: position 30,132 of record JANEYF010004447.1, read on the forward strand.
AACACACAGACAGGCAGAAAATTAGTATCAAAATGATTTTTATTGTAACCATTGTATATCAGCTTACTAATATCATTACTAAAATAATTATAAGTTATGAAATAAAAATGCCAATATTAAACTCGATGTTGAAAAACTGAAATATATGCGACTTCTTCACTTATATACTTTTATCATCATATTTTCATTTATATCCTAAAGTGAAAGTCAGAACATAATGGAATAGAATTTTTTGAGTTATTGGAATGTCAGTTTGAGCAATACAAAGTGCTCCACGAGGACGAGAAACGTCCAAGCTTGTATTACATCAGCTTTTTTGGTCCTTGAGCTACAACTTCATTTATATATAGCTATCACATCTCTGGCACTGATGTGCTCGTATTTCTCGAAGAGATATTTTTTGGTCACAAATTTACTTGAATAAGTTCGATCTCTCTATACCGGCTGTTTATTGTAAGTGATCACTTGAAATATCAACCAATTTTTGAGAAAAAGTATAATTCCATTTCTTCTTAATGCATTATTTTAATTAAGGCTGGGAAAGGTAATCATCGATAATTTGATTATTTTTTTCAACACTATTGACTTGAATCAACTATTCGGTTATTCAGTGAATCAATTATTCGATTATGTAATTGGTTAATCCACTGCCACGATAGATTAGTCAGTTGTTTGATAATTAATTGTCATTCTAGCACTGAACATTACTCGCCTTCTCACTTAATGAGTGAGGAAGGTATATATTCGCAAATAAATTAAGTCCTTTTTATTGCTTTTCTAGACAAACATCGACGAATTATAACAAAAAAATATATGATTTCGGCACAAAAATTCTCTGTATCTGTGTGATAGTAGCCACAGATTTTGAGATAAAGTTTCTAAATTTATATAAACGACAAACCAAAAGGATGAGTTCGTTGAAGGGCAAATCATGCTTCCTTGAAAATGTTTGTTGGCACTACTGGTTTAACACCAATTAGCCAATCATTAGGGTATTATGGCTCATCAGCAACATTATCGTTTTTAACTTAAAAAGTTTAATAGATTCTTTTGTTAGGATATTGATTTCTTCAATACCTTAACCTACTTTCCGAATAAAAATGAAATTTAAATCTGTAAATTGTTCTCTAAGTTAAAAAATTTCGCCACTTCAATTTTTGCCGACACAGGCAGGTGACGAATCTCTTGTTTCCAAATTGGTAGCGAATTTTACTTATAACGACACGTATGGACCTAATATACACTGTGCACAGAAAGTTAAGGATATCCGAAAAATCACAACTGATACTGGAAAAATCACACTTGAATACGTGCCTGCAAAAAATTTTTTCATGCGTATGCTTCTGCATAGGTTTTAGATGCTCAGAATAAAAAAAAATTGTCTCTTTTTCATCACTCTCTTATTTTTTCTAATTTTAAAATAGATAATTAATTCTCATTATTTAGTCAATTGAGTTTAACTGTGTTTGAAACGTATTCTGTGGTTTTTAAACAAATATGGAAGCAAAGCATTATTTGTCACAACTTAATACCAATATTATATATTGGAATACTCCAAGGTGGTTTGCGTTAAGTCGATATTGTAAAGCGTCATTAGTAGGCTTTGGCATCGGTTTTTGGAATCTGTGCAAGAACGGTCCAACCCCAGTATACAGCACCGCCACAAGATCGTTATTTTCGACTTATAGTAAAAAGAAATCCTACTTTTAACGCTTTTCACACCTTATGCGCATCACATGGGATTACAGTAAGTCTGATTAATACGCAATAGATTCAGAGAGTGACATGTTACGTAATCACTCATATGAAGTTCGTAGGCAGAGCCTACGCGCGAATGTTTAGTTTGCCACCCCCATTTAAAAAAAATGCATTTTTGCAAAAATTTAAAAGATTAGCTAGACGAGACAGGAAAAATTATATATTTATATAAGTAATTCTTTATTTGTTTATAATGTGGATAATACATTCATGTAAGGTAAAACAAAACATGGAACACAAAATACTTAATTTCTAATTTTCTGTTATAATTCTTTGGTTCGTTTTTTAGAGACCTTAGTAATATGTGCTTTAAATAATAAAAGAAAATCCGCTGCCAATTATTTGGGGATCAGAACTTTCTCACCGTAGTAAAACGCGACGTGTGGTGAAGTTTATAATAAAAGTAATTTTTGATGTTTCAAAAAAAGTCATATTTTGACATTTCAAAAAAACTCGATGTGTGGTGGAGTTTGCAATAAAAGTAATTTTTGACGTTTCAAAAAAGTCACATTGGTCGAATGTCACTAATATTTTAAAATTTGAAATGTCAAAAAAATATTTAACATTTCAAATTGACGTTTCAAAAATTTCACTAAAATTTCTTTTGACATTTCAAATTTTAAAAACCGATTTTGCTCATCAACGAACTTAATCTCCTCCTTGACCTCTAGAATGTGTGTACCAAATTTGAAAGATTTATCTCAAAAACTGTAGCTGCTATCGCGAACCAGACGGACAGACACAGGCAGAAATTTTTTTGTCTGAAATTTTGTGTATTGTCATAATTCGTCGAGATTCGTCCAGAAATGCATTTCAAATTTTTTTTCAGGAATATATACCTTCCTCACTTTGAGGGGTGAGGAAGTATTACATAATATCTAGCAAGAAGAAGCAAAAAGTATTTCGCACATCAAATAAAAAAAGAATAGGAAAATTCCATGTTTATAATAAAATTCGCCGTGCTTTCTTGATTCGAATGCATCTATTATTACTGAAAGATCTAACTTTTCACTAATTTCACTTTCGATCGAAATTTTAACCAAATTGGTACACCTTTCCTGGGAAATAGTTGATCGTAAATAATTCTTTACAGAATTCTTCCATCTAAATCTTTTTCAATGTTATTATCTTCAGTTACCTACTTAAAGTTTACTACGCAATATCATTTTAAATATTCTGGATCTGTGGAATGGAAAGTTGCCAAAAAACTGAAAAATGAATAGTATTCTTCTAACAATTGAAAGCGTTCGTTTATTGAATTAATCGCGATATCCAAAATTGCAAACTAAAAATTTATTTTAAAATTCACTTCAGGGTCCATTTTCGTCACGTGACTCGTATCCAATTTTTTCCTTACGCGAACTTCAGCAAATTGAGGCTGAACTATAATTTCCTGTGCTAAAACAGACGATTCAGTAAGAAATACGTCAAAACCATAATTGTTTCTTCTATAAACTATTTAAATTTTTAATGCCTTGAGACATTCCGAGAAATCGTATTTCGAATTTTGCAGCATTTTAATAACAATGTCTGTTCCTTCAAATAAATGCCAAATTACCACAAAACAAATAAACTTATAGAAACAAATTTTATTTACTAATGTGTTGGCCATGTTTAGTTTTTTGATCTCAGAAAATTGAGCGATACTGACAATAAAATTTATGTTATGTAGTTTTATAGAAAGGTTTCTAATCTTTTATTTTAAAACATCCCATTTGTTGATGGAAACCCAAAAGAAGTTATACAGTTCCTGGATAATGTGAAAAAAATAAGAAATTGCACTGCTTATATTAGCTGCATCATACACAACCAAATTTTGGGAAAGAAGTCCTTGGATTTATATCCAAAATTCGTTTTTGCAAATCAATGTTTTTTTTCCGCATGTTTGTGCCATTTTCGTATTCAGATTATTATCACCTCGGACCTAGTGATGATACCTAAAATTTGCAGCACAATTTTACAGGGGAAATGACGTCACAGTTTCCTATATTATCATAATAAAATATCTGCTTACAGAAAAATCGATAGCTATAAAGTTATGGACATTTTGGTAGACCTAACCATTTTTGTTTGCGTGCTTTTTTAACACGGTTTTATTAGCTTCACTTGTATGTTTGTTTGTTTGTTTGTAACCGACTCTTTGGACTCGATTTTGACCCACTTTAAACGGACAGATTTAATTGAAACTTTGTACACTTACGAAGAACCGGTAACAATACAATAATTTGATAAGTTTATATCATTATCCTGATCAGGATCGCCAGAATTAAATAATTTCCTTTCCTCACGTATCCTCTGCATGAGAGCAAGTGGCTTATTACTGTTAGTACATTCCGTGCTTCTCAGTTCGTTCGATGGCCGAGCGGGCTAAGGCACAAGTCTTAGTCGAAGCGAAACGACGGACTCCTCAGGCGTGAGTTCAAATCTCGTCTATGGCTGAAAAAAAATATATTTTTTTTCAGAAGTATCTGTTGGATCGTAATATGCTATAATATCAGCATCAATAAGCAATATAAACATAGTTTAAAAAAACTAAAAAACACGCTTTCATAGCACATCAAACTAAAAAGTGAAAAATAAATATAGTTAAAAAAAACTAAGAAACACGTTTTTAAAGCACATCAAACTAAAAAAGTGAAAAATAATTATTAATATAAACTGAAAACAATAATGAACGAAAAATACTAGTATTATTGTGAAAAAAAACGTGGGGCGCTTTGTGCCATATTTTTCGTATATCGAGCAACCCACGCTTTTTTCACAACAATACTAGTATTTTTCGTTCATTATTGTTTTCAGTTTATACTAATAATTATTTTTCACTTTTTAGTTTGATGTGCTTTAAAAGCGTGTTTTTTTAGTTTTTTTAAACTATATTTATTTAAAAACAGTGTTAGTTATTGGAGTTTTTTGGAACTTTGATCTATTTGGCCGCCAACATGCCATACACTATCTTGCCACCTGTTAGGGTCATCCCTGTCCCTCGGTTAAGTTCAGCTGACTACGCAGACATTTAAGGTGGGCAAGGGATCATCAAAACTGGAACATGGACCAGGATTCAGCTTTATTCAGCGATAATTCTCATATCAGTTTGTACAGCGATAGCAGATGTCTACGAGTTTGGGAGATGTCAGGGGGAGAGATACAATCAAAAATGTATACAACCCACAGTATCTTTTAGAGGAGGAAGTGTTGTGATATGGGAAAGAAATGTTGGAGGCCGCACCATTCGTACATCTGCAGGAAGACCATGACTGGACAAACGTATGCCAATGATATTGTCAATAACATTGTGACGACTTTTCAAGTTGCTATTGGCGAAAATTTTATTTTTATTGATGGTAATGCTCGCCCCTATCGTACTCAGCAAGTATTCAACGTCCTTGAAACTAACGGAATTGATCACGCTTCTTTTCCACCGCATTCTTTTGACTTGAATCCCATTGAATATGTGTGGGATTTATTAGGTAAAGCACTTCAAAACCATCAATCAGCTCCAGAGAACATTAGATAATTGTCAAATATTCTTCCTATTTCTTGGACAAAAATCCCACAAGATGTGATCGACCACATCATAAGAACCATACCCAGATGTATACTTGAATTAATTAGAGTGAAGGGCCACAATACGAGGTATTGATTATAGGTTTAGGATATTGTTGGTTCACCATTGCTAAACACTTCTTAAACAAATAGTATATTCTATAGTATATCCAAAGTCAGCTGGAACGCTATAAAAACACCGACATAGGAATTTAAACGTCCGACAAAGGGATTTACACCATATCGTTTCAACTGACTTTGGAAATACTATACAAGAAGTATATACTTTTCACATGAGGCTAGTCACACGAGTGAGAAAAATGCTTTTCACACGTGTTGCACACTATACTTTTTCTACGACTGCATCAAATATACGGGGTGCCCAGAATAGTATGTAACAAATAGGAAATTCATTATTGATTTTTGAGAAAGTTATTATTAACCAGATTTAAACGGTTGCTTAGAGTTATGGTTTATTAGATTCATAGGAATAATATAACGAGTACGTGAGACATTTACTGTGCCTTATCTTATTGTAAGAAGTAAATTCTTCGCTCAAATATCGCGGCAGTGCAGTGCATGTTTGGCTGGTAGCGGGTGTGATTGCCGGGGGAAGACACAATGTATGTTAAATATGGTATAAAGTGTTTTGAGTTTAATTGAAATTGATCGCTTCTCAAACCAGAGGTCCCGGATTCAATGCTGGGCTTGTCCTTTTTTTCTGAAGTGTTACGCACCACTGATTTTTCAACGGGAAATTCTCTTTATTTCAAAAAAAAAATTAAATACCGTAAAGAAAAGAAAAAATACTGAATGTTTTCACCGTCACTGTTCGTCTCGAAATACTCTATATCAACGACCGAACAAACTAAGATCTTGAAAATTTAATAGTATATATAAAGACGTACGGTGAATCTAACGGTGAAAACCGCATAACTGATCGACCCTTAGTTTTCAAGAGAAAAAAAATTGTAAACTCTTAAGTCTGTTGAAATTTAAGTTGATTTTTATATGAAACGTATTTTTCTCTCTTAAACTATACATCTCGGAACAAAACTGGGATTATCACGGTATTTAGCAGATTAAAATACGTAAATTTCGATCAAATTTTCACACGCTGGTATCGTACGTTAAGGATTCATCACACGCTATTTGAAATCAATAAATTTTAAGCGTAGCTAGTAGTGCCCTTTTAAACATTTTTCAAAGAAGTCGTAGAAAAAATTGATTTCTCGTTTTTTCATAACCAAATTACGTAAAAAAATTAATAAAGACGTTGTCAATTCTCCCATAATGATTTTTTTTAATCTAATCCTTTCATGAAAATATGATGTATCCTTAAATTTCTGTGCACACTGTAAATGCATTAATAATTTCCATTATAATACAATAATTGAATTTATTTATCACATTTCCTGTGCCCTTTATAAATTATTCTGTTACTATAGTCGAGCCGGTGTAAAATTGCAACTTTCTTCTTAAAGGCTCAAAGCCATAAATAATTTTATTCGTTTCAGTTGTCAGCAGACCAGTAGTGCATACGTATATGTATGAGCGATTTATTTACAACTGTTTTGTTGGATGATAGTAGTGTAGGATTGGTGAACAGTGGATTCTCAAACGGTAACTGAATATATTTGTGCTATTATTTTGAAATTCATTCAAGTATTTATTCTGTGTTTTCTATTAAAATTAGAATCATGTAACATTATTAAAATTACCTATTTTTAACTAGAAAACATTTTCAGTAGATAAAATTTTTGCGTCCCTGGTATATAGAAAGTCTATTTACGTAACTCGACAAAACCTAAAAAGAAAATAACATTCTTGCCGAAAAACTTATAAATAAATTCCTCATTTTACGTTTTCATTACAAGTTTACTTAGAACTGAAGAAGTGGTATCATGTATGCTAACTGTCAATTTGTTTATTCCAAAACATTCATATTAAAACAATCATAAATCCGTTGCAAGGAAAATATTTAACTTGAAATGAACGTGAGTTTCTACTAAAGGTGGAAAATTATTTCACCCACGAAAAAAGGAAATTGTGAAGCCTTATGCTTTTCGAGCAGTACAATAGCGAATAACTTATCTGTGTGGAATTTCGAATATTATATTTAAATTGTATCGTACTGTTTGAGTACCGCTGACAATTGAACCGAATAACATTATTTATGGCTCTGACTTCTTTAAGACAAAAATTGCAATCTTACAGCACCGTTCTATAATGGTAGTTGTGTACCACTTGATATTAAACTTACCAATATGTTTACCGACTTTTTGCATAAATACTTAATAATCAATTCAACATTTGATATATTTGACATAGTACAATGAACATATTAAAATATATATTATGTTAGTACATCAATCAATGCCATTATATTAAACAATAAAGGGTTGCCTCACTATGCAATTTTGCAAAAAGCGATGTACGTACACGACGGTTCTACACAGTCTGTTGGCTGTTTGGTAATGATTAATTATTTACTTACAATTGACAAAATTTATAGTAGTCACTAAATCATTAATAAATTAAACGGATATGTACCCATGGGAACAAAGATAAATACCCTAATGAACAGTTGCCAGTGAGTTAAAAAGGATATGTGTTGGAAGTTTGTTGAATCTATTTTATTATAAAATATATTGTTCTGTAATAATACGAGTCATTTTTTTCAGTTTGACAATTTAGACAGTTGGGAGTATAAATAATAAATGAAATAATGATATCTAGATCGTGGCAAATCAGACGGCTCTTAGTAACGTCCCATGTGGATACTTACATTCCCGACAATTATGGCGGATGATTAAATAAGTAACATTTCCTATCTTTCACGTGTTAACGGCCGAAGACAATTGCTGAGATTTCGTAGTAACGAATATTCGCATGAGTAACACAGTTCGTATATTATCTACTACTTGCGGGGTAAACACATGTGTAAAAAGCGAAAAAGATCTTTTGACATCTACCGAAGTAATATTTGCAAATTTAAATATCTCTAAACCATTTGTATGATGTTCCTCTTTAAGATACCAATTAATATTATGTAACGTTTCATATCCCACATTTTTATGTACGATATCATTATACTATTTACTCACTCGCATACCAGGGTCATCGTTTAGAGTTTGTAATTTGTTTTATACGTTATGAATTATACATGTGTAAAGCCTCTTCTAATGAAAATGAAGAATTTTCTAATAGTTGAATACTATTCAATACCACTGTGTAATTGTCGTGAATTACTTGTATTGCTGTTTCTAATTCAGAATTTTTTAAATAGTTTTGGGCCTCGAAGATGGCATTTGATTCACTAGGATTTAACTGTAGAATGAAATCCTTTACTCGTTGAAAATACGCATGGTAGTACCATTGCTGCTAGCCATGTTCCCCAACGTGCTAAAATAGATTGCGGTAGAAGTTGCATGTCCATGACAAGTTAACTTAAAACTTGTCATACCTTAGAGATCGTACTCAAAAAGTCCGTTCCAAAACTGTATGTCAAGTGTACGATTTGTGGGAACTGGGGTCCCTCAAGGGTCTACTTTGAGTCCATTGCCATTTCTTATATATACCGCTTACATATACGATCAAACAAATTATTGCTCCATGCAATGCTATGCGGATGTCACATATGTCGTTATTATTTTCTTCCTGACCTGTAACTCTCTTACCACAGATCGAATGAACAGTGATCTAACATCGATTTTTACCTATAGCATAAACCACAAGTTAATTTTAAATGAGTTTAAATCACCTGTTTTACTGTTTCCTTCTAGAAATGATTATTTACAATAAGCCAACAAACTGTGAATTAAAACTAACAATAATATTATACCCGTAGTATTAAATGCTGAAAATCTACGTGTTATTTTTAGTAATAAAGTCACTTTCATTTTACATGTAAATAATTTGTTAAAATAATCTTATATTCGTGTAAAATTACTATATTCAAGCAAACGTTTCTTAACTTTTAAAATTAGGAAGAAATTATGTAAAACAGTCATTTTGCCAGTATTCTATTTTTGTCTAATAATGTATTTTCCATTTTTGGATTTAGTTACCAAAAACCGAATTTGAAAAGTCCAAGATACACATTTCTTCAAAAAAATTAATGTATACTCTTCGGGCACCAAATTGAGTTAAATTTATAATTCATAAATAATACAAATCTAATATTTTAATTTTATAAAATTATTTATTTCTGTCATTAATGATTTGACTTGGTGAGTCGTACTTAAATACTTTCTCTATCTATAGATAAATGAGGAAGTAATATTTTTATAAAATATATGCAGTAAAATTGTGGGTATTTGTAACAGCAACGAATTAACCTCCAGATTCAGTGGAAATTTCGGTGTTCCTGAAAGTTATTTTGACAGGCTTTTTGTCTTAAGTGGCGAGAGGGATGTAATGATAATTCATGAAGATACATTAAGGTTAAGAGCTTGTGATTTTTTGCGGATCCTAGAAAGTCTCTAATAGCAGATACTGCATGTTTTATGTGCCTAAGAATTAATGATGCTCATCGTATCACGGTAGATTCTTTGTGAAATTTCGGTGCAAGTTGTACACGATCTGTAGGAAAGTTTGACTTAGGGCTGACTAGTTATTTTACAATTTAATTAGTATGCGATGAATATTATAAATATTGTTTGGTACATGTGGATTAAGGATTGTTAAAGAAAAATAAGTATGTTGTCATATAATTTTAATGCCTACTGAACAATTCTAGAGTTTACTTTAATTACATATTTTTGTCCGCCTATTTTCGATAAATCAATTACGCTGGGAAATATTATTATAATCCCCGAATATCTGTGTAAACCCCTTACCTGGGGAATAGTGCCTTCGCCGTAAGGTAAGGATCTTTAACCGTGCATCACGCAAAAGCAAATAACGTCACCCACACACATATCTCCTTTTTGATCTATAATCTATGATAATGAAACACGTCAAAATACTACTATACCGAGTGGTTAATAAAACATTATTGTGTGAATAAACTACTCTAATTAATATGAAGAAATTAAATATAGATATAAAGGGTGTTTCAACAAGAGCACAATATTTCAAGGTTCAATAAAACATGGTTTCTATAGCAAAGTATTAAAATATTTATTGAGTTATAATGTAGACGTCTGGGAGTTATATGTGGAACAACACATCTGGTAAATGGCTGTCACGGCTTTGTTAACACATGCGTAATATTTTGTCGATATTTTGAATAACGGTGTAGCATACATGTAGCGGTATTTCGTTGATATAGGCGTCTAATTTCAGCCTTCAATGCTTCGGTGGTCGCGGGCTTGTTGGCATAAACCTGTGACTTCAGATAACCCCACAGCCAAAAGTCCAAAGGTGTTAAATCGCAAGAGCGTGGCGGCCAATTCTGGTCACCAAACTGAGAGATGACACGACCAGGAAAAAACTCATTCAAGACCGTCAATGTTTCACGAGCGGTATGGCAAGTGGCATCGTCCTGCTGAAACCACATGTCGAGAGCAATATGTTCCAATTGAGGCACAAAAAATTGGGTTATCATAGCACGATAACGTTCTTCATTCACCGTTACTTCATTACTTGCCTCGGTCCAATGATTCCTCTATTCAACAATTCACACCAAACAGTGACACGTTTTGGATATATTGCTTTCTCATGAATCATTCGTGGATTTTCTGAGCCACAAATGCGACAGTTTTGCCTATTAACGAAGCCATCGAGGTGAAAATGGGCCTCATCACTGAAAGTGATTTTGTCCGCAAAATCGGCATTCACTTCTTGTTCAAGGATCCAATTGTAAACTCTCTTCACTATGCATGGTCTGTTGGCAGAAGTTGTTGAGTCAGTTGGACTTTGTAGATATGGAGATGCAATTCTTTAGTGAGAATACGCTGAAGGGTCGCTGTTGTAACGTCCAATTCTTATGCACGATGACGAATCAACGTCCCTGAACTCTTGGCTACACTCTCGCGAACTGCCGTGATGTTTTGTTCTGAACGACCCCTACGAGCTCGTGTCGTGTGTTTCACATCACTAACTGAACCAGTACTTTCGAAATTTTTGATTATTCTTTTCACAGTAGATGAATGATGACCTTGAAATTTTTTTTAGAGAAGAATGTTGTAGTATATTATTAATATATGTTCTAAATGTTTTGGGGTTAATCTTCGGCGCCTTTCGTTAAATATCTATTTATATTGCGAGAAGGACCGCTCGTCGTCGACAGATGTAACTGAGCATACATACTTAAAATATGTAAACTTTCGCAGTCACCACATTTATATCCGGTGTAACAAAGTATATTTCTTTGCACCTGTCATCGTAACAAATCCGGGATTTTTTTTTAAACAGTTTGGAATTTTGTTTGTGCAGCAATTTCTCCTTGTAATTGAAAAATATATTGTCAAAGATCGAACACAACGTTTATTGCATCAACTGTAGTAAATTCTGATGTTGGCTGATATTGAAGGTCCCGTATGGGTAGATGAATTCGAGAAAAACTTCTCTGTATTGTGTCCAGATTTTCTTAAACAATTGGATCCATAAATGCGTGTTGCGCCTGTGAAATAGCAACCGCGTCATTTGGATTTAATTGCTGTATTAGAGATTTCACATTTTAAATGACAGTAATAGTATGATGTTGCTTCTATCCAAGTTCCCCATCGTGTTTTAATGGGCTCTGGAGATAATGGAGTATTTAGTAGAATTTCATGAAATAACCATACACGACTTGGTGCTCTAAGAAGAACTATCTTTACACTAGATATCAAATTATCAACTTAAGGTAGCACCCCCTAATAGTTTCGGCAATCCTATTAAACCCATGTGCCAAACATGTTACATGAAGTGTATTCTGATATGTTTTCTTCACAATTCTTCCAGCAGGTTTCATATAATTCATTCCATAGGTAAGAAATAATAAGAACTTATCCTTATTTTCTGCATATTTGTCACCCCAAAACTCTTGTAGACTTAAATTCACTACCTCCGCTATAGTGCGAGAATTTGTAGCTTTTAAAACTTTAGAGGTGATAAAGTGTCCGCTCATTGAACAATTTTCCTCCAATGTGTCCACCCTAAGCCATATGTACTTCCCATTAAGCTCAGAAAAAATATTCTGTCCAATATTTTCACATGCCGTGAACAAACATTTTTTTCTTAATGTAGACTCCGAAGGCACGTTAACATTGCTATATTTGCCACTAATATAATTTTCCAAAAATTACCTAAAACGTGGATTTTCTAGTTTCTACCACATCCTATCATAAATTCCACTAAATCTAAGTTAAAATTATGTTAATTGTCACATTACTATTTGTGTTGCATGACCACGAAATTGCTTTGTCACATCTAATGCAATACAATTGTCTACAATCAGAGTGTAAATCGGCAATATCGCGAATCAAAGAATTTACTGTAGCTTCCGCCGGTTTAGTACGTTGTGACATTTTAACTGCAAGTTTTTAGTACCTACGTCCGACTGAATCCACGTTATGCAAGATAATGTTTGATCGGGTCATGTTTTCTCCCTCCACGCAGTAATGTAAATTACCAGTGTCCTGCAATTTAAAAAAATCTATTACACATTACGTTTTTATTTAATACAGTGCATTCCCCGACAAATCTAATTGTAAAACTAAATAAAATGCACTTAATATGTTGCATGACTTATTTTTTGTAATTTGAGAATGTTTCAGTAGGTGTTTATAATATATTATATAATCTGTAAAAGTCATCCCTGGAATCCAATCGGTAAATCCGACCTCTGGTATTATATTAATTTTACTTACCGTTCAGGCGTCGGTAAGTAAATTACTTACCGACTTGTTAGGCCTAGCAACCAGTATATATAACCTACCGTCTTGGCAATAGATATTGTAAATAAACAAAAAAGCTGGATCGCGTTAGTATATGACTAGCAGGTTGGCCACTATCATTTGTCTGTTCCACAACCCATGGCATACTGAGGAGAACAAATAAGTTCGAAACCGGTCAATGTCTGGTTAGGAATTGACAAATGATATTGGCTATTGATCTATCATGATTTGAAGGTGTAATCCAATGCAGGTCGGGGTATTTGCCCGCTGAATAGTTGTTTCGTACAAATCATATTTAATATTAGTAGTTTAGTCCACCTGGGCTAGAGGTCGCCGCTCTCGGTACTTGCTTCGCAAGTCGCTATTCGCCACAGAGATATCTATGATGTCGGTCTGATAGTAGCATTTAGACCGTACGAGAAGTTTCATACCTCTCACCACTACTCAATTTATTTTAGTTAGTATATGACTAGTAAGTTGGCCACTATCATTTGTCTGTTCCATAACCTATGGCATACAGAGCAGAACAAATAAGTTCGAAACCGGTCTATGTCTGGTTAGGAATTGACAAATGATATTGGCTATCGATCTATCATGATTTGAAGGTGTAATCCAATGCAGGTCGGGGTATTTGCTCGCTGAGTAGTTGTTTCCTTCAAATCATATTTAATAACAGTAGTTTAGTCCACCTGGGCTAGAGGTCGCCGCTCTCGGTACTTGCTTCGCAAGTAGCTATCCACCACAGAGACATCTATGATGTCGGTCGGATAGTAGCATGTAGACCATACGAGAAGTTTCATACCTCTCACCACTACTCAATTTACCTTAGTTAGTATATGACTAGCAGGTTGGCCACTATCATTTGTCTGTTCCATAACCTATGGCATACTGAGGAGAACAAATAAATTCGAAACCAATCAATGTCTGGTTAGAAATTGACAAATGATATTGACTATCGATCTATCATGATTTGAAGGTGTAATCCAATGCAGGTCGTGTTATTTGCCAGCTGAGTAATTATTTCCTTCAAATCATATTTAATAACAGTAGTTTAGTCCACCTGGGCTAGAGGTCGCTGCTCTCGGTACTTGCTTCGCAAGTCGCTATCCGCCACAGAGACATCTATGATGTCGACCGGATAGTAGCATTTAGACCATACGAGAAGTTTCATACCTCTCACCACTACTCAAAGGCAACTTAGTTTATTTGCAAATTGTTTTAACTTTAGATTAATATCTTTCATACGAGATCAAAAGTTTTAAATTTGCCACAATTCATTTATAATGAAATCCATTAACTTACATCAATTTAAAGCTTAAATTATGATGATTTCTACAGGGAAGGGAAAAGGGGTTGTTATTTGAAAAAAATTAGTACTTGTCGCCCAAAAGTCAGGAAAAAATTATTTTAATTTTTTCACATAATTACATTATAATGAAAAATATTCGCTTCATATTGCACTCAAAATATCAAAAATGCACCATATTATGATATCGAATGCCTACTTGTAAAATTTTCATTGTATAAGGAGTTTTAATTATTAATTTTGAATTCCATAATAAGTCCGCCGTATTTGAGTATAATGTCAACAATTTTTATTTATTCTATAGAAAATTGTATGCATAATCTGAATATGTTAAAATATACATTTAAAAATTCAAAATTGATGACTTTCCGGTAAACTGGAAGTGGTATTGATAATACAGTATGGCCCAAAATAAACAGTACTGAACTTAATTGGCCCAAAAAAACAGTACTGAACTTATTTTTTTTATTTATTTAAGAAAGACATTTTATTTACACTTTATTACATGTTCTAAATGTGCACCTCCTCGTTCAAGACAGACCTCATAACGACGTTCCAAGTTGGTCGTCATATTACGGAATAAGGGTTGTCTCAGTTCTGCGAAGAAGGCTCGAATGGCATCCTTTAATTCGTCGGTGGTCTGTGATGACCTTGTGAAGACGGCATCTTTGGCCATGCCCCAAATGTATGCGTCTGGAGAGATGAGGTCTGGCGAATGTGAAGGATAAGAGAAGTCGGTAAATCGTGATATGATTTTGTTTGTAAAATGTCCCTCAAGAAATTGACGAACTGCGGCAGCAGTATGACAAGTTGCCCCGTCCTGCTGGAAAACTTGGTCTCGAAATGCCAAATTACGTGCACGACAGAATCGACGTAGATCAGGAATAAAGCGTGTTAAAATTTGTACGTACCGCTGTTGATTGAGTGTGACTTGTCTACCATTTTCTTCAATAAAGTACAGACCACACGTATCGCAGACTTGCACCATCGCGTCGCCCGATTCCGTATGACCGAAAATAATGCTCCACCAGAAAAACTTTTTCCCCTGTACTTAACACCATGTTTCACACTTAAGCTCTACTAGTTAATTGTTTAAGGTTTACTCGACAGGTCTATACTAACTGACGTGGGTATGACGGCGCGCGCATAGAGACACCGCCAACTTAATTTCAGTACCATTTATTTCGGGCCATACTGTATATGTTCGTCAGAATAAGCCCATTTACTTCTCATACGTGGGTTTTAAATCTGAAAATTGCATTCCAATTTTAAAAAAAATGGCAGGCTGATATATGATCTCGTTGACAACCGTGATAATAATTATCCCGGTTGTCAAATAATTATTATTTTGTTTGTCTATCATCTGCTGCAACCTAAATGCGTTATTAGGGGCAACGTACATGTACGCTACTGAAAGTGGCCGCCGTTAAGCAACTCTAGTTATGACATTTAATTAGGCTGCTCTCGAAATTGAGAACCGGCCTGCCAAATATAAACCGATTGATTGGCACGCCAAATGCAGAAGGCGATCATTCTAGGTTCACCCCGTTTGCTTAGAGTATATGATTCTGAAATCTACAGCTACAAACTCTGTGGGGTGTAGGAAGTGGCTATAGTTATTTTGCCAGCGCGACCCCAATAAATTTCTGGCACACAGGATGACTTTCTGGCATCTGGAAACAGAAAAAAAGTACTAATTAAGGATGAAAACATTTTTTTTTAATTGTCATATCAGGTATATTCGTAACTGTTTGTCTTTTTTACTATGTAAGAATCAAATAAGCCTCCATAAGAAAATCAAAAGTAGTAGTAACTATAATAAATGAATAACATATTATTAAATTGCAACCTCTGTGAAATAATAAATCTAAGAACTTTTTTAACACAACTCACATATCTCTTTGCAATCGTAAAAATAGAATCTCATTTAAATTTTTGAAATGAACAAAACCATACAAATGTATCCTGCTGTAAATACGCTGTTAAAAGTTAACAATAGTAGAAATACAAATAAACACAGTGTGACGTGAATACATTTTATTTTCCTAGGAACTAATAAAAATGTCAAATGAAAATATGTTCTCTTAATTTGCATAGTGTCAGTCGCAATGTTGTCGCCATGTGTTATTTTAGTAATTTTAGTTCTTCTTTCTCGGTAATATTAAAATTAATACTTAACAAATGTTATGTTATACAGCTACTTACAAGGTTCGCCAAATGTGCTGCACTGATATAATGTCTCCAAAAATACAGGTTCTACAAATAATGACCTTTTTTTTCTGTCAACAATTTCACATCAAATGGCATATTCTGGTGTTTTTATTTTTTTTACAAGAGTACATGGTTTGCTTTACGATGACAACTTTTCTATAAAAAAAATCGTTAAACAATTAGAATTGTGTATACAGGGTGATCACTTTTCCATTATCCACCATTGGGTTCACCTAAACCTAATGTGATTAAGAGTTGATCAAATTATAAAAAATTGCACATTTGCGTCTTCTTTAAAGATCTGAAAAGGTATCCCGGATAACTCGCTTCATTCATGAAATATCTTGAAAAACTGAAATCTTGAGTTTTCTTATCTTTTTCCATATCTTTTTTATTACTTAAGTGAATATAATGAAATTTGGCAGGTTTACGTAAATCAATATGGGCTATCCACTGGTCGTCTCAAAAATTTTCTAAGCCTATCTTTATGTTTTTATAGCCAACTCATGATTTTCTTATAGGTGCCATACTAGATTTTTATACCGTTGGATAGATAAAAAATCGACTTCACCGATGTAACACACATGGGTCATCTGATTTTATTAACTACCTTGAAATATTAATTTAACAATTTAGAAACCAAAATCGAGATGCCATGAAATAACAAATTAATAATTTGATAATTTATTAAATAAAACAAATTTACATGAAATAATAGTTTAATATTGGCAAGTGATTGTCAAATTTATATGATTTTTTTTTTATAATTAAAAAAGTGAACTTACTAAAGCTACATAAATTTTTCAAAATTTCTCCCCTTATGCTCAAAGTAGAGCGATGTTCTGCGATCCATATTGCTACCTACTTCCTTTCCCTAAGAGGGCTATGGAAGGTAGCTACCCGGATCTCGTTATTTGTTTGGAGGCTGGGTCGTGTTTCGATTATAAAATACTTAAAAAGACAAAAATAGGGCGCCAGTAACCATTTGTAATAAAAACACCTATGCCCAAAAGTAAATATTTCTTAAAGTTATAACTGTGGCTACTCAATGGACTTAAAATCATTCATAGGTATTTAAAATCAAAAATCACCATAAAAGTATTTATTGTGACAACTAACATTAATATTAAAATGTATTAGGAATAAGGTATCTCAAATGGTGTTATACAAGATACAGTTGAACTGTAACCTGGGAGAATTAGCTAATTCCTCACATTAAAATAAAAATACAACTAGGTTATAAGCTGAAGGCTTCAAGTGAAATTTGGTTGGCTGAAGGCCAAAAAGAAAACGGTTACTCGGCTGAAGGCCTAAAAACAATCAACCAAATGTCGAAAATTGTGTGTTCTTCCGAAGGTCAGTTTAGACGTCGCACCCTACATGGGTCACCACATGTACAGCCGTTCCACACTGCTATGCTGATCAAAACACGTGATATTCAGGAAACCAATAGTGTAGCTAATCTTCACACAATGAAGGTTCAAACTCCAACGGGTGAACCCAAATGGTGCATCCAACCAAGGATTTCGTTAAAACTTCTGTGATATTACGTCAACAGGAAGTGATTCAAAAACATAAACCTCAAATGTCCATGTAGGTTTAGATTGAGTAAAATTGCTCCGTCAAAAAAATACAGAGATCCAAGGACTTAGTTACGGTCCATGAGAGTAAGTAGCTCGATAAACAGGTTCGGTTCCATAGAACTAATTAAAGCTCAAATTTATAAAGTAAGGTCAATAATAAAAACTCCTTCTACCTGAAAAGGCCCAGTATTAATTCACTTGTCATGATAATTTGAATCGGGGCACTCAAAGGTGCGTTCTGTGTTTGTGTCTATCCTTTTCTAAAAATTCCTCACTTTTTATATAATTTTTTTGTTGCATTGAACATTCTTAAAATTTTACCCTTAACAAGACACAATAAAATTTTGGGCGTGGTTACCCACATCACTCCTAACGGTTAAGTTAATTAAACTTTAATTAATAACTTCTTACAACAAAATGCAAAATTACATATTTAAATGGCCCGCGACCTTGATGATAACACGTGGCATACTACAAATGCCGGTAATTTCATTTATCTGACAAATAAAATACAGAAATAAACCAATCAACAATTATATGATGCTTGTTAATAATAAAGGATTAATTTCAGTTTACCTTAGCTCAAGGAATTGGGAGTTTCACAAAAAAATGCGGCAAGGCACACAAAAAGACGTTTACCGTATCGCGGTATTTGGTCAAGTGGGCAGAATTTAGAGATCCTCCGTTTGACAATGCATTAAATACCAACCTAAAAAAACATAGGTGGAACGAAGCAAAGTATTATTAACCTCATTCAGTTATATTGATTACAATCATTAATCCTCAATCATTAAGTGTACTAATTTACATTTTACGAGATATGTACTAAATTTAATGTATGGTTTATTTAATATATTTTCATAGGTCACTGAAATGCCAACTTAAAACTTGGATAAACACAGAACACCTGTTGTATAGAAGTGAACTAATACTTGGTCTTCGGTGTAATTCATGGTGTAATATAATCTATGATGGAAGAAATTTAATATGGAGGTTCTCTCCTTGTTTCGATAGCAAGTGCGAAACGGAAGTCCAGTGGCGGCCTAAAGGGAGCTAAAAAAGGAACTATATATTACTAATAAGTAACATTAAAGTGTACATCACACTAAAATTATGTTCTATTAAACAGTGTAACTTCATTTGGTCAAAATGACCATTACAATATTTCTTACTGTATTTCAATGTTTACTCGTGTAATGGACTGTAACACCTCTGTAATATTTGCTTGTGTTCCACATTCTGGAACGGTTTACCAAAGATTATTTTCCCAAAACGTCACAAGAAATATTCGAAGGCATTTAAACAAAAAGACCATGGTGGCCAGCGCAAGATATCATTAATTTCTATCCAGCAATTTGGAAACCGTTAATGCAAAGACTGTCTATCAATTCTGATATGAAGAAGCCACACAAAACATTAACGGAAAATCGAATTTGCGGCCTTACTTCCTGTATTAAGTGAAGATTTTCTAGGGCATAAAAATGTTTAATCCTTCTGTTAAACATTGCGCCAGAAAATTAGAATCTTTCCCCTGTTGATCATGAAACCAATGGCATAATTCCATTATTTCTTGGTCGTCTCCTGGATACAATGTTTGTATCGATTTACACTTGAAATCATGATACTAGTGTTTTTCAGAATTTTATGATGTTACATTCCAAAACAATTTTCCTTTGTGATGATTCTGGATTTATGTGAATGTGTGCCAGATTAGTTTCCATTGCGGTCTAATAACAGCACGGTTTTTTATATTTTCTAATGTGTCAAACATTTAAATGATAACATTCGTTGAAAAATGTTCTTGTTTGGCTGTCTTCTTTTTGGGATACAACTGCATAACTTTATTATGCAGCCACATAATTGCGATAATTTTGAAAGTAAACATTACACATATTTAGTCTCTCATTAACTCGGTATGAATAAATAATAATAACACTTATTTAATTACAGCAAAGAACAGTTCTAGCGTTATTTTACAACTGAGCTGAGATGAGCAAAGCTAATGTGAACAAATTGTTTTGTGATTTGAAATTGTAAATAACGTAAAATCCTCAATAAGTAATTTATAATGTCCATCTGGTGTTACTATTAGGCAAACGTTTAAAAGTGTTCTGGAAAAAATCCCTATCTAGTAAAGTTAAAACCAATATGCGACTTACAAAGTGGTAACATTACAATATTAAAATATTGCCCCCTTACATCAACAGACGTTGAAATAAGTTTCTCTGATTTTTTAAGCAACAGAAGACGCAAGGTTACAGTGTTTAAATTACAAGTAGGTTATTAAATATGATTTGAACGAAACAACTACTCAGCGGGCAAATACCCCGACCTGCATTGGATTATACCTTCAAATCATGATAGATCGGTAGCCAATATCATTTGTCAATTCCTAACCAGACATAGACCGGTTTCGAACTTACTAGTTCTCCTCAGTATGCCATAGGATATGGAACAGACAAATGATAATGGCCAACCTGCTAGTCATATACTGACTAAGATAAATTGAGTAGTGGTGAGAGGTATGTGAAACTTCTCATATGGTCCGAATGCTACTATCCGACCGACATCATAGATGTCTCTGTGGCGGATAGCGACTTGCGAAGCAAGTACCGAGAGCGGCGACCTCTAGCAGGTTGACCGCTATCATTTGTCTGTTCCATATCCTATGGCATACTGAGGAGAACTAGTAAGTTCGAAACCGGTCTATGTCTGGTTAGGAATTGACAAATGATATTGGCTACCGATCTATCATGATTTGAAGGTATAATTCAATGCAGGTCGGGGTATTTGCCCGCTGAGTAGTTGTTTCGTTCAAATCATATTTAACAACAGTAGTTTAGTCCACCTGGGCTAGAGGTCGCCGCTCTCTGTACTTGCTTCGCAAGTCGCTATCCCCCACAGAGACATCTATGATGTCGGTTGGATAGTAGCATTTAGACCATATGAGAAGTTTCACATACCTCTCACCACTACCCCCTTATAAGTAGGTGACAACTTGTCATTTTTCACTTTCCTTTTCCTCTTCCTTTTCATGTTCTTTTTTATTTTTTTTTCTTTTCCTTTTTCTTTTCCTTTTTCTTTTTCTTTTCCTTTTTCTTTTTCTTTTTCTTTTTCTTTTCCCTTTCCTTTTTCCTTTTTCGTTTTCTTTTTCTTTCTCCGTTTCCATTTAATTTTTTTTTCATTTTATATTTTCTTTCCCTTTTTCTTTTCTACTTTTTATTTGTGTTTTCTTTTTTACTGATTATTATGCATGAATAAAATTGTATCGCGCAAAGGACCTTTAAACAAATGTAACAAATTAATCCAAAACATTAAGTAAGATTTTATGTCATCAACCACATATTTAACAAAACTTTTTATTTATTTCTTGTAAACGATACATTGAAAGTTGCTACTCTTTTTGAAGACATATATTACTTTAAGATAAATGTTAGCGTAACAAAATAAATTTAATTAATAAAAATTAGGTTGTTTCGACTCTACTTCAAACTGTAGAGCTTCTTTTACATTATTCTGTTTTATTCAATAAAATTTAAATAATAAAATAAATCTCTATTGGATCATTTGTCTTTATACTGGACTATATTTAATTGCTTTACAAAATGTCGTAACTTACATGTTTATTTTTTTACTACCGCCACCTGACATTACTACGATTTACTACTCTCGCAGAGTAATAAACGTGACAGTGAGCGTCATAAAAATGGAAACGATTTTGTTGATGGAACAGGAATATGAGCAATTCTTCCAGTTCTGATTTTCCCGTAATTAATACTGTGCATTGTAGGCAAAATCATAGACGGGCATACGCAAATTACACTGTGGGCCAAATAAAAGTAGTACCTTTTTTAAAAATTAATAACTTTATTGGTTTTCGACCGATTTTAATGATTTGTGGATTGGTTATTCCTGTAACAATTACGGTTGTGAGAGTTAATGGCCAACTTGAAATGTTGGTCAGTGGTGGAGGGGGTATATTTTTTAAACGCGTGCGTTTGTTGTCTTTACAAAACAAACGCTGTGGTCAAACATTTGGAAAATGCTTAAAAGGTACTCAATGGGATTCGGAAAGGGTTAAAACAAATTAAGAAAACAGTTTTTACATTTAGGAAATTATTTATTTATAATATTCACTACGACATTGAAAACTATAAATCATGAAACACATTTGGTCAGGCGGATTCGGAGAGTACTGGCCAGCAAACATTCCGGAGTGGAATCGAATAATCATAATAGTACAGCTAGAATTGGTCCGCACCAGAAATTCTCAGGTAGCGCAGTGGGACGAGCGTTAAGTGACAATTCAATTCAAGTGACAAACATATCTAGTTTACTGCCAATTGAGGTATTGGTTGTGAGTTCGCATTTTTTTCAACTATGTAACCCCCGCCCGTGCAGCCTCGGCTTTTGTTTGGGGATTGTCTAATGTATGTGGTGTGTTTTAAAAAGAAAAAAATCACTGCTAGACAACAGCACTGATAGCTTTAAAATTAACAACTGTCCGAGGTTTTTCCAGCAAAATATAATTCTAATTCTTAAATTGTGTTAAAATTGTTACCTTTGGAAGTCTTTGTTTCCGAAATTCTCCATACGGAATAATCGACAGGATTTAAATCTGGTCTATTTGATGGTCAGATTTCGGGTTCAATAAAATTAGGGCGTTAATAATTAATGTTTCTTTAATGGACTGTATATCTTTACTCTCTGGTCTAAATTTTATAAATACAATTTTATAAAAAGTTTCAATGTTAATGAATTAATCATCATAATAATAATTAGATTAGAGATACTGCCAGAACCGTATCTAGATCCGGTATTCGGAAACAAATATTTTTAGTTGTGTACATTGACTATTCAGTTAGTCATTCAGTATAGAAGTAATTTGACAACCCTACAACAACCATAGTAAAGCCAGTTTGTTTTAACGTATTATGCGATGAGTTGTTTCACCTTAGGTATTACTGTGAAATATTCTTATGAAACATATCACTTCAGTGTTAATGTGTTATAGTCCGTTTAATGAACAGATAGAATTGGGGAGAAACCTATTGAATTTCCGGTTGCAAAATCTCGATTCACACTACAAATAATTTTTTTGCTTTTTAAAGAATTAAAATAATTAGGTTAGGTTAGGTGACAGGTTAAAATTATTTATTATTTGTAACAAAAAAAAACGAATAGGTAAATAACATCATAAAAAATACAAATGTTATTGGAAAGTAAATCCACCAGGACGGCGCATTTCGTATAACTAGTAGGATTTATTTTAATACGGAGGTTTGTAGGACAAAAATATTTTTTTTTTAGTTTCAAGATAATTATGATGTTTTTAAATCGGGACTAATCGTGTGCCATTTATATCCATCATAATGTTCAATTAATTGTTGACCAACAGAATTGAAATAAAGTATTCCGTGATATAACCTAACGATAAGCTGCACAATTTAGTCGTGTTTTCGATAATATTTATAAATGGCAATATAGGTAAGTTTTGTTTTGTAAAAATATTAGTTTAATTTCACAGTATCTGTTTGTCGTGTAGAATGGCCTGGTGACATATATTTGTGCAAGGGTAAAAGCAGAGTTACGTGTCAAAAATGTAAAGTACACCTGCGTTTTTATGCGAAAAGCAATTGTTTTGTAGTTTCATACAAATTAAATATGTATTAAAGTGCAGCTTAAAAGCGTACTGTGCCCAATTGGGAACATATTTTTATTAATTTGAAATAAAAAGTTTGTCCTAGAATGTTTTATTTACACCTTTAAATATCATCTTTAAAAGAATTTTTTTTTGTAATGTTAAAAAAAGAAGAAAAATTAAATCATGCAATACAGGGTTAACAAAGTTCGATTACTGCTCGTAAGAAGAACCAAGAAGAAACTTACATTATAAGAAAATATAAATGCAGTAAACATAAACGATAAAAAATGTGCATACTGCACCCTGTATGAAAATAAATTTATTTATTTATTTATTTATTTATTTATAGAATCCAAACAGACTTAAGCCTAATTACAAGGATTCCTACATCTAATTACCAAATACACAATACTATTTATTTTCTCTATTCTCTTAACATAATAAAATTAGAGGGTAACACTACTATACATATATCCTAATATTGAAGTTCAGTAAAATAATTTATGATATTTTGTTTAAATTGTTTTAAGGGTGTGGAGCAAAAATCTAAACTGATGATACCATTGACATCATTGGCCAATCTAAATACTAAATAAGTAACACTGTGTCCTAAAATCTAGTAAAATAACAGTAAAAGCTACACATATTATACACCATATTAACAAGATTCGATTACTGCTCGCAAGAAGAAACTTACGAGAGATCAGTTTATATTATAAGAAAATATAAATGAATTAAACATAAACAATAAAAAATGTGCATACTGCACCTTGTATTAAAATAAATACTAAATAAATAACACTGTGTCCTAAAATCTAATAAAATAACAACAAACACTACATATGTCATACACACCATATTCATAAAGTTCAATTACTGCTCATAAGAAGAACCAAGGAGTACCTTACGAGCGATCAGTCTGCGTTATAAGAAAATATAAATGGAGTAAATATAAACAATAAAAAATGTGCATATTGCACCTTGTATGAAAATAAATACTAAACCTTGACCTCTATTACTAAGTACTCGACGTTTATTGAGCCACCAGTAGCAATATGATTGGTTTCTGAAATAAAAACTTTTTTTGTATTATAAATAAAATGCTATTAAAATTTAAAATACCTGCAGTATATCATCGTCCAATTTCGAATTAAGGCCTGTCAATTGTGTTCCAATTATTTCATGGATATTTATCAAACATAGTAACAATATCTTCGAATAATCCACTCGAACGTAATTAGGTACATATAGGCCTTAGTCCGAGTCAGATTTGAACGAAGAAGAGTCATCACCCACATAAATGTTCAGTGGCTCTACTACGATGTTCATTACAATGACAAGCTGCCACATTTTTTCTTCTTGACTTTCCGCATGATGCATTCTTCCAATTTTCAGCAGAAACTTTTCCAATGGCTTGTTCAAATAATGGGTGAAGGTCTTTCATTTTGAACGTACTATTATTCCTCGCGAGTTCACCTTTTATTGGCCCCCATATTAATTCAATAGGATTAAATTCACAATGATATGGGGGAATCGCAAAACCGTACGATTTTGTTGCTTTGCCATCTCATCGACCACATATTTAGGCGTAATGGCGGCCTATCTGACTAGATCCTGGAGTTCACCTCTCACCATGTCTGCTTTGTAAATAATTAACTTACTTGTTAACCAGGCTTGTATGTCCGCTTTCTTCGTACCAGCATTCGAGATCTTCTCTATTTTTCTGCTGTGATAGGAAGCGTTGTCCATCACAACCACAGAATGTTCATCCAAGCATCCCAAAATGTGAGTGAACCAGTTTTCGAAAACCTCACCAGCCATTTCTTTATGGTAATCTCCAGTTTTCTTTGACTCGAAGCATAGTAAACTATCCTCAATGAAACTGTCCTCGGATCCTATATGGAGGACTATAAGACAACTTCTCTTGCCTGATGGATCCTTTAACCCCATCGTTAATCCTTGGATGAAAGCCTGCCTTGAAGTCAAGTTTGTTGTGCGGTATTTCCTGATCTCTCGCAGGAAAGTTGCCTCCAGGCGATGATCTTCATTTCCCTAAGGACACTATTGCGTGACCTTTTTGCAAACCTCTAATGCCAAACAAAATAATTATATTACAACATGTAGAAATAAAAATTTGGTTTACTCACCGAACGCCAATTTCAGTTATCCTCATCCTCAAAGTACTCCGTTTTAATCGAGGTAGATGTTCATCTTGATGCACCACCGCTAACATTTTATTCAAAGTTGGTGGTTTGTAAATAAATCTAATGTCTGAGAACACTTTTTAGTTCCATCATTGTAGTTATACAAAATTATTCGTTGTCTGTGGTACACTTTCGGTAAGTGAAGTTGGTCTGTTTCTTTGTATTCACGAAGAATGTTGTAAACACTTGCAGCACACACACCTAAATTAATATGCATAATAATATAAACATAAATTATAATAAATATAAACAATCTAAAAATACCTTAATAATAAAAATATACTTCGATGCACTGATGAGCAGCCTCATAAAGTACAAAAATTAAAATTACCTGATGCCTTTGCAACAAACTCGACGACTTTTCCCCTAGGTTTATCCGGGTTGTCTCTAGTATAAGTCTTATAAATGTTCAAAATATGTTGTTTGTCCTCAACCGAAAAATGCCTGGATGTCCATTATTTCGGAGGAGAAATAGCCGCTTGAGCCATAATTGTTGGTATTAATCCCTGAGAAAATGTGTGCTCATTACTTACGCATTAGGCTTGAGACCAAGGTGTCCCGAGTGTGAATCCTCGCTAGGGCATGGGTATAGTAGCGTTCTTAAAATACGTTGTGTAGCAGAACACGAATAATCACTGTATATCTCTCCTTAGTTCAAGTCGCAGCTGCGGCATCTGGCAAATGTCGCAGAAAATGGTTGTTGTACGTGTGTGTATTAGTCCTGGTTTAGTGGTGGAATAGCAATGTGCCAAACTACGAAAGAACGTTAAGATGAATAAGTGGCTAAAAAACCTAGTAATTGGTAAGAAATTTGATTCTATTCTATTCTAATAAACACATTGTGTGTTACTGTTGAAATTAGGTTACCAAAAATTTATTTATACTTAATCAAAAAGATTGATATTGATATTGATATTGATATTGATATTGATATTGATATTGATATTGATATTGATATTGATATTGATATTGATATTGATATTGATATTGATATTGATATTGATATTGATATTGATATTGATATTGATATTGATATTGATATTGATATTGATGTTGATGTTGATGTTGATGTTGATGTTTATGTTGATGTTGATATTGATGTCGATGTTGATATTGATGTCGAAGTCGATGTCGATGTCGATGTCGATGCCGATGTCGATGTCGATGTCGATGTCGATGTCGATGTCGATGTCGATGTCGATGTCGATGTCGATGTCGATGTCGATATTGATATCGATATTGATATTAATGTTAATGTAATTTCATAATTTTCCCAGACTTTTAACTTTTATCAAAATAAATAGTAAGTAAAAAATGCACTACTTCACTCATTCTTAATGAGAGTTTTCTGTAAAATTATTATTGTATATGAATAAAGTTAACAGGAAGTTGAAAAAGTTCTGTGTAAATAAGTAAATAATGGATGCTTAATATATTGTGTTCGCTGACATTTTAATAATATATTGATATAAGCTTTTAGTATTTTATTCGGCTATTTGAACACATAACTTTATAGATTGAAACCCATTTTGTACTAAAAACCTGTTAAGTGATCTGAAATATACAATAATTTTGTTTTATTTTTTCCTTAGGAAACCATTTTTGATTGCTTAACGACAAGGCAAGGCAAGAAAACTTTATTAATTTTATTATCTAAATTGAAGAGTGGAAATTAGAAAGAGTCTAAGTGCCATTTCTTCCAAAATTTAGTTTTTGACATAGAAATGTTTTAAGGACCTTGCTTTATATCCTATGAAAGGTTCTAAGTACCAAAATTAAAATTTAAACTTTCAGGAGCTACTCATAAATATCGGTATTTGTATGTGTGCAAGCGTTTTCTTTAGAAAGGTCCTAACTCCAACATTATAATGTCAGTTTATTCTAGATATCTACACATGTTTGCTGTATGTTTTTGTAGTGTCTGATAACTTGTTGATTTTTATACATTAAAATGGAAGAAAATCAGAGAGAAAGGAGAAGTAAAGGCAGTGGTTCATTCAGTAGTGAACAGAAGCATTTTAAATCAAGTGGAAAGTCACACAAAACATATGAAAGGAAGATAGTACCTAGAAAAAAATAATCCCAAAGAGCAGGTTTGAAATACAAACATAATGTTTCCTTTTCCAGTTATAAAGTATATTTTTGTAGATCACATGCAAATGTAAGTTGGGCTGTAAAAGTGTTACTTACGCAAGGCGACGTTCTCTTTTTGAAAGTACTAAGCACAAGATGTGAAAACACAAGGCACTTTTCTAATGGGACTTATGAGTATTTGTGCTATTCAAAGAAGGCGAAACGGTTCGTAGGAGGATGAAGAAAATAGCCGACGTCAAGCAACAATATGCTATTCTCTTCCTGATGGTGATGGAAAATGTGTTCGGGTATGTAAGAAAATCTTTCGGGTACACTTGCTGTTAACGATAAAAAATTACGTGTGATTATTGAGAAGAAAAAAATGGGTGAAACCTGTTATAATGATAAACATACCAGACATGCTGCTACAAAGTTTTCTGAAGTTGATCGTGTATTCATAAAAACTCATATTAACATGATTTCAAGAGAAGTTGGTCATTATTCAAGGGCTAAATCTGAAAAGGAGTACATTAGCCCTGATTTGAATATTCACAGACTGTTCAAAGCCTTTTTACAAATGCACCCAGATTCATTAGTAAGATATAGATTTTACAGGTCTGTTTTCATAAAATATTTTGCCAACCTATGTTCCCATAGACCACGATTCGAAACGTGCAGCACATAATGTAACAAAATTGACTGCCAACATTTAGTTAAGTCAATCTGCCAAAATTCAGCCAGAGCTTCATCACCGCGAGAGCTAAAGAGGTGTTAAAGCAAGATACGATTGAGTCTCAAGAACCCGAAAACACAAAGTGTTGTTTATCCATGGATCTACAGCAAGTGATGTTTGTTCCATCACTGACCCACAGCGATGTCTTCTATCTCTCACAGCTATCATGCTACAACTTAGGAGTTCATATTGGTGATACGAATGAGGATTACATGTGTTTGTGGCATGAGGGAATAGAACCTTCATATCGTTAATCGCGGACTGACTCATAAGAAACATTTGGTAATATGGTGTGATCACTGCGGGGGGCCAAAATAAGAATAGGATTTTATTATTTATATTGATCTTTTTGGTAGCCAATGGTATTTTCTACACTATTAAACAGAAATTTCTTATATGTGGTCATAGTGTCATGGCTTGTGACAGAGTCTTTTGCGTTAATAGAAAAACGTAAGAAGGTAACTAAAGCATATATACCCTCAGACCTTGACGCAATAGTTAAATCAGCAAGGTCTACTCCACCTATTAATATTGTTGACATGACAACTTGTGGTTTTTGGGACTTAAAACGAGCAGAAGATGAGTATATTAACACTACCAAGTATTAGTAATGCTATAGTGATAATGATCGAAGCAGCGAATCCTACTCTTGTTAAGATAAAAACTTAATTTTCTGATCTTCAAGAAGGGGTGCAAATTAATGTTTTAAAGAAAGGGAAATATATATTCCACTTGAATTAAAATGTAGTGTTGTATATCAAATTCCGTGTGAATGTGGTAAACAATACATTGGCCAAACTAAACAATGGTTAAGTTCGAGAACAGAAAACCATAAATACGATATTAAAAACAAATAAACCTCAACAGCTTTATCTAACCATATATTAGAACAAAACTGTAAATTTAACTTTGAGGAAACAAAAATATTAGATACTGTACAGAATTTAGACAAGAGACTTTTACTAGAAATTATGTATACAAATTGTAACAAAAATTGTGTTAATGTAAGAACAGATAATTTAAGTACAATTTATAAATCATTATTAAATAAGTTTAATTTTTAAATAAAGTCAGGTTAGAAATTTGACATACTCATCGTCTTTTAATTTGCATGATAATATCATTAATTAATAGAAGAAGACGAATATGAATAACTTCAATCTAACTATGATCTAATATGAAATATGGTTGGGATAAAAATGAATGCCACAAAATTATCAAAAAGAAGAAAAATTTATCCTATATCAAAACAGTAATTGTTCACGTATATAAAATCAAATTTGTTGTTATTATTGCATTGTTATTTTTTAATGTTGTATGTGTCAATTATTGTTGTTTTGACTTTGAATGGATTTGTTTGTTATTTATTTATAACTAATTCAATTAAAATTGGAAATATTAAGTTTTATTATTAGATTGGTAAGTGTTTTTTAGTTTCTTGTATATCCGTTGGTCACACTATTAATAAATTACAGATTCTGAGGAAGGCAGGTTATACTGCAGAAACCGATCAATCTAAATAAAGAATATTAGTTTTATTTGTGCTACTATCCACTAATAGTTTCATAAAATCAACGTTTCTATAAACAGCTACTTCAGATTAAAGAAAATCGTTTAGAAGAGCAAGAAAACCCCTGAAATGTGTCTTACGACAGTTCTTATAAGCGTGAAATTTTTGTTATAGGAAGTTGCTAATAATTTTGTTAAAAAACGTGTTTTCCGTTGTTAAATGCATTATATTTCATAAACAAAAACGCTGAAAATATTTTTTTGCTAATTATTATTTACTACTTTTACAAAACTTATCATAGATAAGTACAACATATATCTTCTTATGCAATTATTTTCCCGGCTATTTGCCAATACGCTGAAACTTGGATTACAAAAAGATAATATGCACATTATGTTCAGTATGACTGACTCAATAATGCTATTTTTAATTCCAACTATTCTGTTCAGTAAAACTAAAAATAAATAAAACAAAAGGTATTCACAAGGTACTCAAAATATTTTTCAGCGTTATTATTTTTCATTTTACTCTATATTTTAAACTTTTACCAAGAAGAAGAAACCTAATTTATTTTTAAACTCAATAAACATTTACTAATAAAGTTCTTTGACTTTTATTAAGTTTTTTCGATTATCTCAACACTTTGTTATTGGCACTTCAATTACAAAATTTAAAATTTGGTGTATAATTTTACACATATACATATACCAAAACTTATCCATAATAATTGTATATACCAGTACGAAGTTGTAATTTTTATTGCACACAGGTGTTAACTTGTACACTATATAAGTGTAATTCTTTATTTTGTGATTTATATTATTATTTACAGTGTTGAATTTTTTCACATACTGTGTAAATTTCAATACTACTTTACGATAAATTTTTGTCTTAATTTAATACCATACAGTATAGAAATTTCAGATTTTAGGGGAATAGCATTTGTGCATTAGAGTTACCCCTAAATAATACTAATTTTAATGTAAGAATAGGATAACCATCATTATTATTTTTGATTTTACAAACAACAGAACATAAAATAGAGAATTTCTCTGAACAATGCTTTGTTTAACCTAGATTAAATTGTTTCAACATATAAAACCACGATGTTCTATATTAGATTATTTTCTCTATATATAAATATCTGACATTTTCTCGCTGTTATACCTTTGTTCTACTTTCGAACTACGTTCTTCTAATTTTACAATGTAAAGCAGAAAATAGTTTTATAATAGAAGATAGATATCTGTAAAATACATAAAATACTTCAGAAAACAGAATTTTGGCATAAACCGGAAAAACTAATAATATACCTAATGCATTATTTAAAACTATGATTTTTTTTGAAAATAATTAAATTTAAATAGTAAATGGTTGTTTTGTGGTACTCTCACTCCATTTTATTATAATAAAATATCTGATGTGACCAGCACATAACTTTCTTATACCAGTATATATCATCTCGATCTAAAAAAAATCATTCTATTTAATTCTTCACTTACCTCAATTAAATTTTAATAGCGTACCTTGAAATGTTTCCTAAAAATTTTTAGATAAATAATTATCAACGTCATTCGATACTGTCAATAATAATTCATGTCATATATGTTAATAATTTCTTCTTATTGACATTGACATTTTTGTAACTAAATTAGGCATTTCAAATGTCAAATTGTTAAATTTATCCTAACCCCATTTTACCAGATCAAATGTGTAAAAAATGTCAGTTTACATCAGTTTTATTTAACTACTTGGAAAATATATTTTATTGGCTTAATATAGACATGATTTATAATCTTTCATCAAACATATATTTTTTAGTAAAAGCAAATACAAACAAGTTTTGGTCCCGTAGACCTTCTTTCAGCTGGCCAATTTTGCTCAGCGCCAAGTTTTTCATTGTCTTTTACCTTTAGAACATGTGTACCAAATTTGAAAGCTTTACCTCAAAAACTGTGGCTGCTATCGCGATATTACATAAATTTATTTTATAAAGTTACGTTTTTCATTATAATTCGTCGAGATTCGTCCAGAAATGCAATAAAAATTTTTAATTCTTTTTCCCGAAATTGTACCTTCTTTCTTCTTTCATACATTATGTGGTACCACATGCACCAAATTTAATGTGTCACCTAAAATGTTGTTGAAAATCTTAACTGCCAAATTTGGGAAGTCTTTCATTAGTATTTTTTGAGTTATCGCGGATACACACATACACACACACACACACACACACACGCACGCACGCACGCACGCACGCGCACCATCACAGGCACACGCACGCACACGCACAAGCACACGCACAAGCACACGCATACGCATACGCACACGCACACGCACACACACGCACATACACATACACATACACACACAGACACACACGCCACACACACACACACACACACACACACACACACACACACACACACACACGCACTGACCTACGTCATTCGGAAAATAGTCAGAATGAATTCAAGGATGTTTCAAAACATATATATCAATCAAAATCTCGACGTCAAAAAAAATTACACACTTCCTTATATTAGGTATAAGAAAGAAAAAATGTATTGGAAAATTAAAAAAATAAACACAATTAAGGGCCGAGGCGTTTACCTAATTTTATACATATTTTATTATGTGAATATTCATCTGAATAATTTCAAACTGGTTATTTTTACAATATAATTTCTAATGTAAAGAGGCTTATAAACGGAATATTCTGCATTCTCCAAATAATCAAATGAGAATTTAACTGTTTAGGATATCTGTTACTTGATATTCGTCATTAATTTTAATTATTCGGTTATTTCATATCAGACAAATGAACAATCTAAATATTTGAAATCGTAATCGTTGTTTGTAACTTTAACACAAATTCGTGTGATACAGACAACTAATTAACATTTGAAACGTTAGAAAATCTTTATTTCCATCTGGCAGACAGGGCATTGAGATAAATTCTGTCTATGGCAGACATCCTATTGTGGCAGGATTATCTAAATCCTCATATTTGAGGACAACAGGCAATATTCTCTCTTGAATCAAGAACCTATCCATTGCACTGGATAATAACCATCGATCGTTCAAAAAACCACACTGCATTATTTACGATAATTTACAAGTACATCTCTTAATATTTAAAATAGGAAAACACGGAAATTTAATTTCAAGGCAGTTCTTTCCTTATAATGTGTAAGCATTTTTTTCTATGTTTTATTTTCATGTTGAGGGACAACGACATCTTACGGCGTCCATTATTTTATTCCATTTGTGACAGAACGCCATACGGCGTCCTTATCTGTCGTGACCAAAAAAGCCAGGACGTTGATCGGCATCCGATACTCTATACAAGCCCTAATACTTTTAATATTACTGTCCTGAGTCGTACCAGCTAAAGTTCCGTCAAAGTAGCTCTTTAAGGTATATTAGAGAATCTTATCCCCTCCCACATCTTCGTTCGGTCCTCTACCCAATTTCGTTTACGTCCATAATTATTTTGGATAGAAGTGTTAGAATACGTGTTGTTTTTGCATCTTTTCAGGAATACACGTTTAAATGTAAGTATTTTGTTCACATTATAGTGACACTAAAACTCGCTGTAAAATTTTCGTAAACAACTATGTTGTGTTTATTAAAAAGTTTTGTTTTGTTGCATATGGGTGATACTGACCCTTATGAAAGGAGCAAAATCGGTTGCGCTAATTATATGACGACGTTTCGTCTGATAGTGAACCAGATCGATATCAAAACAGTGAATCTAAATATGGGTCTGATAAAAATTATGAGCTAAGTAAAGCATCTGATTCAGAAACTGGAAATATTAATGATGGTGAAATATCTGATTTATCAAACAAGTCTACAGAAGAAAATCGGACTGGTAGTCTACACAACACCAATGACGAGGGCGATTCTGAATCTTTTCGGGAAGAGTCCGTCTCACCCTTTTCCGATTTTGGATTTGACGATGCTAATGTAAGATGTAAAATAAATATTGGACCTAATACTACACCGATCGAAGTATTTGAGAGCCTGTTTACTCCTCAAATATTACAATATATTGTTGACTGTTGAAATGAATATGGAAAATCTCTAACTAACACAAACAGACCAAAGACAAGACATAGCCGTTCCGCCAGTTTTCACCCCATAACAACTCACGAAATGAAAGCTTTTCTAAGACTATGCTTTCTTCAGGGCCAAATTTTCACTACAAATATGTGCCGCTATTTCTCTTATTCTGATATACTTTATTATCACCCTATGTTTCCACACGTTATGTCACCCCGAAGATTTGAAGCAATACTTAGAGCATTTGCTGTTCTTTGTGAAACGCAAAAAAAGAAAGGGAAAGTACAACCTCTGATCGATTAACTTATTTCGGAATTTCAAAAGGCCTATCACTCCTATCACCCTCCAAAAAAAACTTTCCATAGACGAGTCTTTGTTACACTCTCGTGGCTTGCCTTTAGAGTATACCGGGTGACACAGGAGACATGTAACACCCCGTAGCATGTTTATTTAAAAAATATATTATTTTGAAATTTGGTGCACTGATATAATGCGTGATTGTCCTTTTTTTACGTACAAAAAATTTTTGTCCACCACTTGCGGTTTCACCGGAAGTGACATCTACTCTGTTATTTTAAATGGCATCCTGTATATTTTTTTTACCTATCTGATTCGTCTCTAGATTCTCTTTTCAACCATGTATCGGAGCATGACATTTGTTTTTAAAATGACAGTTAATATCAATTTTAGTTTGTTAAGTCTAGGTGGCCCTGATATGAACCTTGGCAGATATTGATGCGTAGTGTGCCGTGATATCGAAAGACCACTGGCATGCAACTTTGTGCCTCATATTTTTTTGGGAATAACCAGTAGCTGAACAGACTAATAAGATCTAACTTATTAAAAAAAAATATCTTTAAACAACCCACGATATCTTAAAAACCAAGATAGGAACCCCATTCTTTTACTTCACCTAGTTAAAAAATACTTATTTATCTTTTATTTTTGTCCAATACAATTGCTGTGCCTATCATATTTTGCTTTCTTCATTAAAATTAGTATCGAATGTTATTGCATAGTAATGAATATTGTACTGCAACAAAAATATGTAGTAAGCAGGCGGTGGAAGCAAAAGAAGGTAAAACGACGCGTCATTTTGACTTGACAATTAAGAATTGTTTACTTGGCAGCAATTTAAGTATTTTTCATTAAATTATACCTAAGTTATCACGTTTTTAACTCTATTTTGCCATGTATTCACGAAATGAAAAAGTAGATATGCTACTAATCTATGGCGAATGTAAAAAAAATAGCAGGCAGGCTGCTGTCTTATATGAAGAAAGATTTCCCGAAAGAATTCATCCACCAAACAACTATTTTGTAAGAGTTGAACGGCAATTCAGAAGTAAACCAGAAGTACTGGAAAATAATTTCATTATCGATGAAGACTTGGAAATCAATGTACTTGCAATTGTCGAGGTAGATCCCACGATTTCGATAAGACAGATTGAGGACCAAACCAGTGTAAATCGGGAATCAGCTCGACGCATTTTGAAAAAACATAAATTTAAATCATACAAGTACCAAATACACCAGCATTTATACGAAAATGATTTTCAAAGAAGATTGAACTATTGCAATTGGTTTCTGAACAGACACAATTTGGATAATAATTTTCATGAACAAATTTTATTTTCCGACGAGTCCAGGTTCACTAATTTGGGATTATTCAATCGTAACAACACCCGTTATTGGGCACAAGAAAATCCCAGAAATATGAGAGAAAGTGCATATCAGGAGCGATTTAGTTTTAATGTATGGTTAGGAGTAATTGGCAGAAGAATTATTGGGCCAATAATTTTTGATGGTCCATTAAATGGAGAAAGATATTTGGGATTTTTGCAAAACCAGGTACAAGATTTTTTGGAAGAACTGCCACCTAATGTTAACCCAATAATTTTTCAACAGGATGGGGCTCCACCACATAACAGCAGAGTTGTGGTGAATTATTTAAATGAAAGGTTTGGAGAAAACTGGATGGGAACAAATGGGCCCGTTCGATGGCCTGCAAGGTCACCAGACCTTACGCCGCTTGATTTTTTTGTATGGGGCCACCTCAAGGAAAACGTTTATAGGACTCCACCAACAAACAGAGAAGACATGGAAATGAGAGTCAGAAGAGCAATCGATGGGATTACTGAATTACAGTTAGATAACGTGCTTAGGGCTACCGTCACAAAAACACGATTGTGCAGAGATAATAACGGACAACATTTTGAACATCTGTAGTAAAAAAATGTTTTTTGTATGTAGTACTTCAGTAAATATTTTATTTTAATTTCATTCATTCGTTGTAAAAATGTATTACATAGTGTAATGGTTTTTCATCAATTTTGTTCAAATGTGTTTTACTGATGTTTCTTATTTATTAAAAAAAATCGTTTTACCTACTTTTATTTTGTTTCCACCGCCTGCTTACTACATATTTTTGTTGCAGTACAATATTCATTACTATGCAATAACATTCGATACTAATTTTAATGAAGAAAGCAAAATATGATAGGCACAGCAATTGTATTGGACAAAAAATAAAAGATAAATAAGTATTTTTTAACTAGGTGAAGTAAGAAAAAATGGGGTTCCTATCTTGGTTTTTAAGATATCGTGGGTTGTTTAAAAATATTTTCTTTAAATAAGTTAGAACTTATTAGTCTGTTCAGTTACTGGTTATTCCCAAAAAAATATGAGGCACAAAGTTGCATGCCAGAGGTCTTTCGATATCACGGCACACTACGCATCAATATCTGCCAAGGTTCATATCAGGGCCACCTAGACTTAACAAACTAAAATTGATATTAACTGTCATTTTAAAAACAAATGCCATGTTCCGATAAATGGTTGAAAAGAGAATCTAGAGACGAATCAGATAGGTAAAAAAAATATACAGAGTGCCATTTAAAATAACAGAGTAGATGTCACTTCCGGTGAAACCGCAAGTGGTGGACAAAAATTTTTTGTACTTAAAAAAAGGACAATCACGCATTATATAAGTGTACCGAGTTTCAAAATAATATCTTTTTAAACAAACATGCTACGGGGTGTTACATGTCTCCTGTGTCACCCGGTATATAAAAAATAAAAAAGATCGCTATGGCATAAAGTTCTTCGAGTTAACCACATCGGATGGGTTTTTATTAAATATCGAAATGTATAGTAGCGCCGGAGATAAATCTATTAAAGATGTCAATAAAACGGAAGCACTTGTACTTATATTGATGAGGCCATATCTGCGTAAAGGTCACGAAGTATATATGAACAATTATTATAATAGTGTTCACCTTTTCGAATAGCTTCTAAACTTCAAAACTCACACAAATGTCACTCTTAGAGCAAACAGGAAAGGTAATCCGGGATTGATAATAAAAAAAAAAAATGAAACGAGGGGAACACTGCTGGCCTCGAAAGAAACGAGTGTATGTGAGCAAATGGAAAGATAAGAGGAGCGTTTTGAAAATTACTACCAAAAGTCAGGCTCGTTTGACCTCGGTAGCTAATAGGTTCGGGAAAGAAAAAATAAAGCCAGCAGAGGTTGCGACGTATAATTGCAACATGGTTGGCATTGACAGTTGCAACCAAATGACGGCAACTTATTCCTCTCGCAAAACGATGAGATGGTACAAAAAAGTTATGTCGTATTTGTTGGACGTAACCACATGGAATGCCTTCTACCTTTATAGAAAATATTGTTAGTCTGATTCCCGATCTTACAATTTCGTTAAGTTTAGAGATGAACTAATAAAAACGCTTATAAAGATCCTACTCAACTTATAAGCAAATGATTTGACAGTGAGACAAAAACATGACAGCAGGTGTGTTAACAGCACAAAACAACGTACCACATAATTATGTGGGACACTGGCCCGAAAAAATTTCAGGTATTCCTGGAGTTAAATCCACAAAGAAATCCGTCTTCTTTAAATGCCAAATGTGCACAAAAAAGGTCGGAGGAAAGAAACAAGCTACCGCTGTAAAGGGTGCACATCTAAACCACCTATCTTTCCTTGTTGTTTTGAAGAGTGGTATCAGCCTAGAAGTGACTATTTAATCCTTATGTTAGTCTACACATTTTTAATTTCTATCTATATTGAAATATTTATGTTAGTTTACTAAAATATCGTTTTCTTGTAAATTCTGTTTTACTCGATTTTTTTTATAAATACATGTTTTATAAATAAAAATTTTCGCATCAATCAATAAAGTTAGCAAACATCAAAATTTGATTTGTAGCTCAATGTCGTCAATCGGCGTTGTGCCATATCCAGTGGAGAATACTACTTTGCTAGTGACAGAACGTCTATCGGCGTCAGATTTCGTTTTTTCTAAAAACCAAAAAAAATGTTTTATTTTTTAATGTTCTGGCAACTACTGACACTAATATTTTCATACAGTTCCTTAAAAATTAATAGAAAAACAGGAAGTGTCACAGAACCAAATTCTCGCAATGGTCAAGTGTCCTTCAACATGTTAATAATGTTGAAATTAAACAATTAACAAATATTAATTGAATTGGTGAGTGAAAGAACAACACAAACATCAAATTATGGCATTTCAAATTTAGATTGCCAAAACGTTCTTTTTACTAAAATTTATGGAAAAGACCAACATAAACGCCTCTTTTCTTAACCGAAAATTGCATTATATTTTTTAAGCTAAGAGAGTAAACGAAAATAGAAAACCAGTTTTCACAAATCAGTTAGATCGTTCGCTTAAATTCTGTTAGTCAACAACAACTATTAATGACGAGTCAACCATTTTTAAATTAACCATATGAATTGTACATTGTATTTCCTTAAAAGTATATATTCATTTCTGTTTAAATGTATCCGTTTGTTTTATTTTAATGTATAGAATCTGCTGATGTTGAGAACCTTTCAGACAGACAAATTATTAGCTTAAATTCATAAAAATATGAATGGGATTATTCTAATGCATAATGAATATAGTATTTGAACAAGTATAAAAAGAGTAACACGGATTATAGATTAGATTTTTATTCCTCTGTAGCAGTGTAATTTCCTGCATCCTGATATTTCTCTCTTTCTTAATAAACATTTTCTCGTGATTCCGATAATGATTTCCTTAATAAATCCTAACCGTCTGAAGGGTGTATCAAGTGGAGAATACTTGAGAGATTTAAATTGGTGTCTACTACACCTACTTCCCCATATTTCTTGACTTCGCTGAGTGCCTCCGTAACTGTATGAGCGTAATACTCTTTAAGATATTGGATTTCCAGCAAGATTTGCTGAATTTACGAACATTTTATTTTGCACAAATAAATGCTAACTGACTTAAACAGAAGCTTACATTTTAAACTGAACTTGTACTCCATTTATTAAAATTAGGTGACAGAGCAGCAAATGAATGGATTTCTCTTGTACGGAGGAAATTTGTTTTCAGTACCAAGTTCAAGGTTTGTTTGCTGATAAATTATTTACCACTTATCTTGTACTCTACAAGAACATATCAAATCCAAAACAGCGGTCTATATGTAGTGTGGAACTCCGTATACAGGGTATTCCAATAATGCAAAATAAAAAAAAGTTTCAATGGTCCCGTTAATGTTTAATTTCCGAGATACAGGGTGATAAAAGGCTATCACAAAATGAACATTTTTCTATTTTAACAAAGAACGGTTTTTGAATTTCTACGATAATTGGCATAATTAATTATAATAAGACCACATGAAATTACAACCACCTTTATCCCTGAAGGTCTGAAATGACTTTGTGTGGGAGAGGGCTACACATTTAGAGACAATGGATACACACCCAATATCCGAGTATACTACGATTAATCTCTCTCACAGAAAAATCCCAGTTCCTCGACTGGGAATCGAACCCGGGACCCCGAGGTTTCGAGGCAAGTACGTTACCTCTAGACCACGGAGCCATAAAATTACAGGTAAACTTAATGAGTAGGTATATCATTTCTTTTATAGGGAATGCATTGTTTTCGAGAAAATGTGATTTTAAAACCAATTGAAGACTTGACAGTAAGAATTAGATTTTCTCAGTTCAAAAATAAGTTAAATTTATTGAAAAAAGGAAAAATCATATGAACATCATCCTATTTTAAAGATAGCCGTTTATTTTTCCAACTTAAAATACATAATAGGCTTAGGGTTTGAAAAAGTCTTCTTTTGAAATTTTATGAACTCGAAAAAATAATAAAAATCAATAATACCATCCTTAAATCTTATTTCTAATAATGATTTCAATAAATAAATTCAATTGTTTCTTATTACAAATTCCAACAAACAAAAACCACAAAAAAATTATTGTTATTTAATAATAACTTTTTAACGTTCTTTTTAATAAGTTTACCTTAACCACTTTACTGCATGTTGAAATCCTCGCCTTTTTTGGCAGAAAGACTTTCGAGACGATTGATCGTAGGCTACCAAAAATAGTAATTTTTACATACAATACTTTTTCTTTGCAATTATTCAAGTTCCTTATTAGGCTCTTTTAAATATACTACTATTGACCGCGAAAGGCAAAGAACAACAAGAACTCCAGAATTTGAGGATGCTGACTTGCAAGAAATTTAAGAAAATCTTGGCGTCAGTACTAGGGAAATTGTCAGTCATTTATGAACATTTAATAACACACTCTAAAAGTACTCTCTCAACAGTTACTTCGCCCATATAATGTTGAGAGTGTACAAGCATTTTTCAGAGACACAAATTATCTTCCACGTCTTCGTTTTTCTACTGTCAGTTTTTAGACTGTTTTTATAATATTTATGTACATTTTATACATGTTTCTGGCTTGTCAAAACACAATTGTGTACATACAACCAATAAGTTTCTATCTCTATCTATAATAAGGGTTTGGTGTGTCATATTTCATGTAGCAGATCATTTTTGGTTTTTGTTTCTGAAAACTTGAATGCAATTAGCTATATTACGAAGGTGTTTGTACCTGTTGTAGTTCCATATCATATCTAAGATGTAAGGCTAAATTACCCAATTTTCATCAAGATAATACACACCATCGTTATACTCCAAATGTTACTGCACAATATCTTGAGGAATTGATTGTTTTAGTACTTTCATGGCCAGCAGGGTCACCCGATTTATAATTGGTAACATATTTACAGGACATCAATCCTCTCATTTCGGGCATGCATCGCCGAGTCAATGAGTGTTGTAGGAAATCGTGGTGGGGAATTTATACATTAATATTTCAACGTTTCTTTTTTACGAATACATATTTTATAAAAATTTTAATAAAATTTGTCTTTGCATTCTTGACGTTGTAATTTTTTTGGATAGCAGTGTATATATGTACTAAAATTTTAAATAAAATGGTTGCCTGTAGTCCTTGTGTGGTCGACAATACACAGTCGATTAATTTTTGTAATATATATTGATTGTGATGTGAAACAGATATCTTAAGTGCAATTTCCTTTCAGGTGCTTAATAGTATTCAGAGACATACCCTATTCATTCTTCGCCTTTAACAAAGTATTCATAAAGCTACGTAGATAGTATGAGGAGACGAAATAGTCCTTTTACGCTAAAATGAATTTCCAAGAAGATAAATTTAATTTTACTGCATCTGCATGCTCAAGCACGAACTTTTTATCTCTCATTGTACCCTATACCTACATAATGCTTAAAGTAACTTCCCGGGGAACTTTAACAATGTGAACGCTCAACTAGTTTTCCGCTATTTGACAATGAAAAATGTGTTCTTGACTACCTATTATAAATGAAGTATTTTAATCTTCATAATTAATTAAATTTTAATGTTCACGAGATTTTTTGTAAACACTGCAATAATTCGGGATATTTTTCGGAATTAGTAACCCCTATTTTCTGTCAAATATTAAAAACTTTACATGTTTGAGAAATAATTGTTATTCCAAATACTGAATTTGTAAAATAAATTTAACTATGGTTCAAAACGGTTTTAAAAGAAATATTAACACTAGTAATGGTGTGGAGGGTGTAGCGATTTGAAAGACGAACCCAATTTGGTCTTATTTCAACAGAAAACTACTACCGGAAAAAATCACTTCGTTACACCGGCACTAAACACTATCGTAAATTTAGCAGTGGATGCTATATACCAGGTGTCACTGAGATTTCCGGTTTCAATGGAAATGATAGCGACTTTCTAATTTTTTATCGTTACCTCGGTATATTTTTACAGTTTTGGATAGAGCATTAAATTCTGAATTCGGCAATGTAACATACTTGAGTGTTTGACATTTGTTTTTCGTTATTATTAGCGATATATTATTAAATGTAGAAAACGCAGTAGGCTTATAAAAATTTGAACTATACGTTTCAAATGAAATTCTATTAGTTTATTTAGTGACTATATTATTGTACTATGCACAAAAGTATTAAGTACAATGGCTTGAAATTAGTTATTTTTCTCTATTTCTATGA
This sequence comes from Rhamnusium bicolor, assembly GCA_029963845.1. Lineage (NCBI taxonomy): Eukaryota > Metazoa > Arthropoda > Insecta > Coleoptera > Cerambycidae > Rhamnusium > Rhamnusium bicolor. The sequence goes on from JANEYF010004447.1 coordinate 72,995, forward strand.
AGCAAATTTTTCTATGGGTTCTGTAATTTAAAATTACAAATAATTCTGATATTTTACATATAAACCTAAATTCAATTTTAAGTATTACATTGAGTATAGAATTCTTCAACTAATGACCTCAAGGATTTTAAACTTTCTTACATATTTTCCCATATTCTGATTTTTTTTATCATTTCTTGAAGAAATACTATTTAATAGGAGCTTTTTCAAAATTCGCTTAAAATTCATAATAATAATAGTAAAACCAAGTAGTGAGAAAAAAGATAGACCAACAGTTTATTGGAAATCACAGTAATTGTTCAAAATGTTCACCGTTAACTCTCTACACAAACGATTTCTTTTAACAAGATAATTCATCACATTGCGAATTGTTTTATTGCATCAGGATAAGAATCTGTCAACAAAGCGGAGGAGGGGTCGTGCGACACCTCGTTCTAAAGGAATTTTGATTCTCTATTAAGCAGTATAAAGTTTTTTTAAATTTGGGGCATTAATTACTGAAAAAATTAATTTTGAAAATATAACATTTTGTGAATGTCTTGTAAACTCAGTTGAGGTATTTTTGCTAAATTATTGGTTTTGAAGAAAAAATTAAAACTGATCTCTTGTTGTTTTTAAAGCATAGAATACAAAATTGTACCCACCTCAACCCTTTACATAAAATGAATTGCAGAATCTCACAGAATATTAAAAATGTATTCATTTGAACGGAGTTTATTATTTAAAATTATTGCCAGTCGCCTCTTGACAATAAGCAAGACGATCTTTGAATTCTTGGATGACATTTTGTATGACCTCAGGGCTTATTTTGTAAATTTCTTCGGTTATCCTATTTTTTTAAATCTGCAATATTACCTGGTCGAGTGAAATATACTTTTGGTTTTTAGTAGCCCCACAAAAAGTATTCAAGAGGGGTCAAATCGGGAGACCGAGGTGCCATTCAATAGTTCCACGTCTTTCAATCCGCCTGTTAGGAATAATGCGGTAGAGCTCCATCTTGTTGATACCAAATAGACCTATTTATTTCATTTGGATAATTAATATCAGGAAAAAGTGTGGGCACTAAGAAGTTCGTCAAAAATCTAGATAAACATCATGGTTAACTGTGCCGTCAAAAAATAAGGGCCAATAATTTGATTCCAAACGTTCACCTTTTGTGAAAACTGTGTGTGAGCCTCAATCATCCAATGAGGATTTTCTCTGCTCTAATATCAACAGTTCTGGCGGTTTACCATTCCGTTTAATTCAAGTGTGGCTTCATCAGAAGAAACAATTTCGTTTGTAAACTGCAAATCTGCTAGCATTCTGTTCATCATTAATTCACAGAATTCTTGCCTTCGATCAAGATCATCCTAACTTACTCATGAACCAACTTAGCTTTATAAGGATAGTATTTTTCTTTCTTTAAAACTCTCAAAATCCATGAGTTACTTACATCTTTGTCAGCAGCAATTTGTCCAGTTGGTTTATGCCCATTTTCCTCAATCACTAAAAGTACATCTAATTGTTTTTCCTCATCAAATCGAGGAGTTCTGCCTGGCTTTTTTATACTAACATTCCTTTCAATTGTCAAATTGTTTTTTAAACAGTCTTTTAACTTCGAACTGATAAAAATTCATAATCACAATTTTTAAACATATAGTGGATTATATATGTTTTATTCAGATAATTTTTTTAAATTTAATCATTTTACCTTAATGATTACAACTTGTGTATAATTATCTACTAATATAAGTGAATATTTCATGGGCTATCACCCACCTGTTTCTCACATGTGCATTTTATATAACATCCACTTTTTGTAAGTAACCTTTAACTTTTCCCTTTAGTACAGAGTTAATTACTGTTAACAATATTTGTAGATTTCCTGATGAAGAGACAGTAACTCAAAAGTTCGAACAGGAAAAAATATATATATATATATATATATATATATATATATATATATATATATATATATATATATATATATATATATATATATATATATATATATATATATATATATATGTATATAAAAATGTAGAAATAAATCAGGTATTCCCGCATAAAGAAAAAAATTGCAAGGTGGAAAAATGCAAAATTGCAAATGGCAGAAAAGATGCAAACCGTGGACACGTGTTTCTGACTAATTGGTCTTCATCAGTACGGTGTAGCTGAGTTAAAACGATGGACAAAACGCAGAAAAGACACTAAAGGGAAAACCACTGACAGACGGCAAGTCGTAACCTTTGTGGCTTCCACCTGGAAGACTCTGGTATGAGAGCGACAGCCAAGTTTCGGCAACGTGGCGACTATAGCCAGCGCGTGGGATTCCGGACCCAGGAAAATGAATAAGTACAGGGAAATAGCTAGACGCGGGTTAGTTACGAACAGTAAAAATGTAGAAATAAATCGGGTATTCCCGCATAAAAGAAAAAAATTGCAAGGTGGAAAAATGCAAAATTGCAAATGGCAGAAAGATGCAAACCGTGGACACGTGTTTCTGACTAATGTGTGTCCACGGTTTGCATCTTTCTGCCATTGCATTGCATCTTTCTGCCATTTGCAATTTTGCATTTTTCCACCTTGCAATTTTTTTCTTTATGCGGGAATACCCGATTTATTTTTACTGTTCGTAACTAACCCGCGTCTAGCTATTTCCCTGTACTTATTCATTTTCCTGGGTCCGGAATCCCACGCAGCTGGCTATAGTCGCCACGTTGCGAAACTTGGATGTCGCTCTCATACCAGAGTCTTCCAGGTGGAAGCCACAAAGGTTGCGACTGGCTGTCTGTCAGTGGTTTTCCCTTTAGTGTCTTTTCTGAGTTTTGTCCATCATTTTAACTCAGCTACACCGTGCTGATGAAGAATTAGTCAGAAACACGTGTCCACGGTTTGCATCTTTCTGCCATTTGCAATTTTGCATTTTTCCACCTTGCAATTTTTTCTTTATGCGGGAATACCCGATTTATTTCTACATTTTTACTGTTCGTAACTAACCCGCGTCTAGCTATTTCCCTGTACTTATTCATTTTCCTGGGTCCGGAATCCCACGCAGCTGGCTATAGTCGCCACGTTGCGAAACTTGGATGTCGCTCTCATACCAGAGTCTTCCAGGTGGAAGCCACAAAGGTTGCGACTGGCTGTCTGTCAGTGGTTTTCCCTTTAGTGTCTTTTCTGAGTTTTGTCCATCATTTTAACTCAGCTACACCGTGCTGATGAAGACCAATTAGTCAGAAACACGTGTCCACGGTTTGCATCTTTCTGCCATTTGCAATTTTGCATTTTTCCACCTTGCAATTTTTTTCTTTATGCGGGAATACCCGATTTATTTCTACATTTTTACTGTTCGTAACTAACCCGCGTCTAGCTATTTCCCTGTATATATGAATATATATATATATATATATATATATATATATATATATATATATATATATATATATATATATATATATATATATATATATATATATATATATATATATATATATATATATATATATATATATGTATGTATATATATTTAAAAAAACTGGTAGACGTAGTGGACGACTAGTTAAAAAATAAACAGCTTTTTTTATTAATGAGGATGCAGTCCAAATTTTGTTGGGTTAATAAAGAATACTCTTTTCTACTATGCCAAGCTTTCGAAAATATTTTATTTTCTTTCTCAAGACTACAAAAGAAGATAAAAGGGTTCATAATTACATGTAAAAAAATTATAAAAAAGCATTTTTTTTACCTTATGCCAGTAAGTTGAGGGTTATAAGTTAAAACTAACATCACGTTACACATTAAAAACTTTTCACTATGCAATGTTGACATCTACTTTATGTTTAATACATTTTAATTGCTGCATAATGACCAAATTAATCGAATAATGAATATGGGGATTCAACCCCATAGTGGATGTACTCCACTACTCTAGTACATGTCAACTGGTAATCCACTATGGGGTTGAATCCCCATATTCATTATTCGATTAATTTGGTCATTATGCAGCAATTAAAATGTATTAAACATAAAGTAGATGTCAACATTGCATAGTGAAAAGTTTTTAATGTGTAACGTGATGTTAGTTTTAACTTATAACCTCAACTTACTGGCATAAGGTAAAAAAATGCTTTTTTTATAATTTTTTTACATGTAATTATGAACCCTTTTTATCTTCTTTTGTAGTCTTGAGAAAGAAAATAAAATATTTTCGAAAGCTTGGCATAGTAGAAAAGAGTATTCTTTATTAACCCAACAAAATTTGGACTGCATCCTCATTAATAAAAAAAGCTGTATGTATATATATGTATATATATATATATATATATATATATATATATATATATATATATATATATGTATATATATATGTATATATATATATATATATATATATATATATATATATATATATATATATATATATATATATATATATATATATATATATATATATATATATATATATATATATATATATATATATATATATATATATATATATATATATATATATATATATATATATAATTTGACTGTGAAATAAAATGATACTTTTAATATCACCAAACCATATATTACTCATAGGCAATACCTTGGCTAAACTGACTCCTTGTCGTACTTGTTTTCGCCGTATGTACGTTTTCTATACAAAAAATTGCGTGTAATAATTGCGCATACAATATATCAAAATATGAATATATTACATATGTCTGCCCCTAAAATAAAATTAACATTTCTTCCCCGTAAAAAAATTTTTAACTTGTAATTCAAACGCGAAACTGGTCTAATGGTGTGATTAGGTCTATTCAAAGCAGAAGGTTCTTCACTATTCACTTCACTACTTTCAGGGGTGGTCAAATCAACTATTTCTATCTTATTGTCCACGATACCTGAATCAATATTACTCTGTGTTTTACTGACAGATAAAAATGTCTCGTTAAAGTGAATTTTTTTTAATTTGATTCAGATGGCGTTTCCATGTTATATTTTAAAATTCGGGTACTTTTACTAAATACATTGTTTTACCCAGTCAATTACAAATTATTGCTTTAATCCACATTGGTTTTTTCACATTTCGATAATCTTTAACCGTCACCATTTCTCTTTCTACAAATTCTAAGTATCGGCGACCCTTATGATATATTTTTTGTTTAAACTACTTTGTTAGGACTCCCTCCTTTAAATCTTGCATTACTGTACTTGAATCAGGCAATAAAGAATCGAATCTAGTTCGTAATTTTCTTCCAAACATTAATTCTGCAGGGCTACGCCCGGTACTGCAATTTGCCGTATTGCTAAAGTCAATTAGGAAATTGTTTAATGCTTTATTGATACATAAATGCTTATTATTACCTAGAGCATTTTTAAATGCATTCATAACTGTTTTTACAGAATTTTCTGCAGCACCGTTAACAGAGGGTTGAAAAGGTAGTGGTATATTTAATATTATTTTGAAATAAGAATTCCTGAAATTCTTTTGAATAGAATGTAGTGGCGTTGTCCGTCACTAACTGTCGTGGTAAGCCAAATCTTGCAAAAGTAAATCTTAAAATTTTAATAGTTACATTTGACGTAATAGAAAGCATAGGGACAACCTCGATCCACTTAGAATGAGCATCAAGTATTTTTAAAAATTCTTTATTTAATTGTGGTCCCATAAAATCTAAGTGTAATCGTTACCAAACTTCTGTTGACGAAGGCCAACTATTTAGAACTGCTTTGTTTGGAGTTTTTTCTATGCATTAAACAATTTTAACATGTTTTGCATATTTCCTCAATATTTTTGCCAAGACCTGGCCATCAGAAATAAGACCTAGCCAGACTTTTTATTTTATCTACACCCACGTGGGATAAATGTAGATCGTATAATATTTTTTCTCTCAAGCTACATGGAATAATTAACTATTATTCCATAATAAACAGTCGTCTTTTATATTTAAATCATTTTTAATTCTATAATACGGTTTTAAATTGTCTGCAATATTTTTTGCCCACTGTGTACGCAAATATTTTATTACTTTAGATAATGACACATCTGAAGAAATTTATTCATATGTCGTATTCAAATATGCGATAAATACAAACAAAATTACAGCTAAGAGAAAATATAGAAAATATAATTTTGTTCTAATTACCTTGTTATATATAAGGTGGCTATGGAATACAAAAAATTAACACAAAATATTACAACAGTTATTCCATTAACGTCAATGCACTTCTGAACTCGCATAGCTGTTTCTCGAAGAACATTCGCCAATTGCTGGGCCGTTATGCTATTAATTGCGCGTCTTACTCGTAGCTCCAGGTCTTCACGGGTTGTAACGGCGGTTGTGTAGACAATATTTTTTAAATGACCCTAAACAAAAAAATCAAGGGGTGTTAAATCAGGTGACCTTAGAGGCCACCTCACAGGATCTTTCGTTGAAATTACGTTTTCTCCAAATCTCCATTGAAGTTAATCAATTACAATCCTTGAATTATGGGGAGTAGCGCCATCTTGTTGGAAATACATTTCCTCTCGTAAATGGAAAGGTCTCGGGAAAGGTATTTCAGCTAAACTGTCCTCAATTTCATTTTGCAGAAATCTCAAGTATCTGGCACCAGTCAGGGGTCCTCCAAATATTATTGGACCAATGATTCTACTACCGATTATTCCAAGCCAAACATTGAAACCGAACCGCACTTGAAAGTTACCCTCCCGTAATAAATTTTGATTTTCTTGTGACCAATATTTTGTATTTTGTCGGTTGAATAATCCCAAATTTGTAAACCTAGACTCGTCCGAAAATAAAACCATTCCCAAAAAATCATTGTACGGCTGCACGTTATTCTGCAAAATCCAATTGCAATATTCCATCCTACGTTCGTAATCATTTTCGTACAAGTGCTGGTGCAATTGGTATTTAAAAGATTTATAGTGGTATTTATACAAAATTCGTCTTACTGTTTGGTGACTGATTTCCAAATGGAAAACTAAAAATTATATTATAAAAAACATTGACGTTTGAAATGTCACTTATTTAGTATCGTTGGATTCATAAAATTATGCAGAATTCAAAAATGCAATAATATACAGGGTGTTCCATTTAAAAATCGAACATTAGTGTCACTTTCAAGGAAACTGGAATTGAAAAAAATATCACTTATATGTCAAAAAATGCCGCTTATTATGTATGTAGGATATCCCAAGTTTCAATAGATTATCTTCAAAACTAAATGATAAATGGGGGTATACCATGATCCTGTTAGACCCGGTATATACAGAGGATCATGATAAAAATTTGAAAGTTGCTGTCATTTCGGTTGAAACCGGAAATGATAAAAACTTTTTTTTGTGTCAAATATTATCTTTTTAATTGCGTATTGACTATATTTAGTATCATTTCTCTAAGTTTAAAAATGAAACAAAAGGAAAGGGGGTGCACCATATCTCAGTGACACCCGGTAGGCACTAGTTTGACTGATTTAATAATACACATGAAAGGCAATACTCAACGTGTTTAGGAACTGTAATATTAGCAATAAAATAAAATTTTATCATTTAGTGTTAATTGAAACTGATCTGCAGGAAAAATTAATCAACTCCATACAGTATATCCACGTATATGCTACTATACGGTTTAAAAATGCATGAGAAAAAACACTGGATAGTAAAAGTTTATTTATGAAGCTATAAAATTGTAGAACCGTAAAAAAGTAGAATGCTTTCCATCATTTGTTCCCTCGGTTTGAACCCAAACATATGCCTAATAAACAATTTTTATTATTAGTGGTTGCAATACTATACTTGTGTTTTAGTATACACAACAGAAAGTTTTACGATTACCAATTTTCCAGATGGATAATAAACGTAAGAGAATTTTGATCACGATAACAATTTCATAACACATATTTTTTCTCTTAGCTCATAATTTAATTATACCAATAAAAATAAAGTGAGTTTTATACCGGGTGTCACTAAGACATGGTTAATTTTTCATTTTTCTGTTTGATTTTCAACTTAGAAAAATGTTATTATATATAGTCAATACACAAATAAAAAGAAAATATTTGACATAAAAGAACAGTATTTATCACTTTCGGTTTCAACGTAAATGATAGCAACTTTCTAATTTTTACCAAGACCCCCTGTATATTTTTACAGTTTTGGATAGTGTATTGAATTCTGCGTTCGGCAATGTGATATACTCGAGTATTTAACTTTTGTTTTTCGTTATTATTAGCGATATATTATTAAATGCAAAAAAACGCAGTAGGCTTATAAAAATTTGAAATGTACGTTTCAAATGAAGTTCTATTGTTTCTTTAAGGACCATATTACTTTATTATGTACAAAGATATTAAATATAATGGCTTGAAATTAGTTATTTTTCTCTGTTTCTATGAAGTAACTTTTTTTTAAGGGTTCTGTAATTTAAAATTACAGATACCTCATTCTGATATTTCGCATATAAACCTAGATTCGTATTTAAGTAGTACGTTGAGTATTTAATTCTTCATCTAATAACATAGAGAACTTGTATACATATTTTATTATATTCCATCATTTTATCTGTAATTTTAAATTACTTTATAGAAACATAGAAAAATAACTAATTTCAAGCCATTGTACTTAATATCTTTATACATAATACAACAAAGTGGTCATTAAGGAAACAACAAAACTCCATTTGAAACGTACATTTAAAATGTTTAATAGAAGTTTCGTATCCACCACTACTCAGTATGTTGATATTTTGTCGGAAATGGATAAAAATGTAATAAAACCTCAATTTCTCATTAAGTCGACGGTTCGACAATATTTACTCTCTTCCTCAGGACTACAATAAATAACACACATTTTCTATATAATTTTGGAAATATAAAAATTAAAAATATTAACATTTTTGACATTTTTTTTTTTTAATTTCATAAATTCACCTAATAATAATAATAATAATAATAATAATAAACTTCTTTATTCATTTAAGGTATAATAAAATACATTGAATGCGTCAGTATACATACATATAAATAGAATTAAAATTGTACAAGTATAAATATGTATACACACATACACATACATACATACATGCATATATACATATACACACATATATACACACACACACACATATATACACGTATATATATAAAAAATAACTATAATTGTAAACACAACTTATATATGCAGATATGAACAGTCAGACAGCATACAACAGTTTATCTAGATAAGAGGAGTATTAAAGTATTCATAGACTGAATAGAAACTATGCTTTAATAGCAATGACTTAATTGTGTTCTGGAAAAGATTTAGATTATCAATATTTTTTATTTGAGAAGGTAGATGGTTAAACAATTTGACAGGCATCACATAGGAACTATTTGATAAAAGTGCTAGTTTGTGATGAGGTAGTCTAATGTGGTTTCCGTGCCTTAAATCATACTGGGCAACTTCAGAACTTTGAGTAAATTTCTCAGGATTTTTTTTGACAAACACAACACATTTAAAAATATATAATGAAATCACTGTTAGTATATTCATACCTTTGAAGAGATTTTTGCAAGAATATGATCTGGGTTTGAAACACATCGTTCTTATGATTTTCTTCTGCATAATAAGTACATCATTTATTCTATTTGAGTTACCCCAGTTTATAATACCATAGTTGAGAATAGAATTTACGTAGGCATAGTAGTACGTTAGCAATGTGTGTTTGTTAACAAATTTCCTCATTTGCCAAATTGAAAAGCAATAACATGACAACCTCTTTATGATATACTCTATTTGAGAATGCCATGATAGGTTGTAGTCAATTTGCAAGCCTAGGAATTTTATATTAGGACTCTGTATTAACGATTTTTCAGATGATTTGACTAAGATACTACAATTATTTTCTCTTACTGAAAATGAAACTAAATGTGTTTTAGTTATGTTTAGTAACAGACCATTATTGTTGCAGTAGGATTCCATATTTTCGGTACCCTTACTAGCTAATTGACTGAGGCACGTAAAGTCGTTAGCTGATGCAACTGCTGCCGTATCATCAGCAAATAGTGATACATGTTCAAACATTACATTTTCATGAATGTTATTTATAAATAAAATAAATAGCAGGGGGCCCAGCGTGCTGCCTTGAGGTACCCCGACTCCTAACGGTCGCAGATCAGAATAATAGTCCTCTGTTTCAGATCTTAGAAGGACTTTTTGTGTTCTGTTTGATAAATAGGAACATAACCAGTCATAGGCTAACCCTCTTATTCCGTAATTATAAATTTTTTCTAGGAGAATACTATGGTTCACCATGTCGAAGGCTCGTGTAAAGTCAAAAAAGATGCCTACAACTTTTTTTACGTTTGTCCAATTGCTCTAGAATATAGTTAGTAAAGGAAACCGAAGCATCTTCAGTAGACAGGCCTTTACGAAAACCAAACTGATATTTATAAAGTATATCGTGATTATTTACAAACTTAATTAATCTGTTGTAATACGCATTTTCAAATACTTTAGAGAATACTGATAACAGGCATATTGCTCTGTAATTAGCCATATCCTTGTTATCATTTTTCTTATGAATTGGAATTACAATTGCGGTTTTAAGATTTACTGGGAAGATACCTTGACAAAATGAAGCATTAATTAAATCTGTAAGAATTGGTGCAATAAAGTCAGTTATGTGAATAAGAAGGGAACAGGGGATACCATCATGACCTGCAGAATTTTTTATTGCAACTTTTCTTATAATTTCTTTAGTTTCACTGATATCAATTGGACTTAAAAATATGCTAAAGTTCAAAGAGTCTACTATTCGAGGTGGGTTATAAGTACCTAGTTTTTGAATGAGATTTTCAACAGAGTCAATAAAAAAAGTTATTAAATTCTTGTGCAGCACGAGAAAAATCTGAGGTTTCATTTCCATTTCTATCGCGAAAAGAAGAGGGATATCGTGACTTGTAAGTTCCATTAGTCTCATTTCGAATTATTTGCCAGACTACTTTAGATTTATTAGTGGCATCATGAAATTTGGAGTCATTGTAATGATGTTTGGCTGATTGAATAGTCTGCTTATGGTACTTTAATAGAATATTGTAACGCATCCTAAGCTGCTCGTCATTTGTTAATTTGTAAATTTTGAACAGTAAACGCAAAAATTCACCTCGATTTATAATATCATCATTTATCCATCCTTTGTGATGCCTTTTATTTGTCTTACCACCTACTTTTATTCGTACCAGAGGAAATACTTTATTAATGATACTACTGAGTCTATCACAAAAACAATTGAACTTATCATCTGCATTAGTGAGTAGATAAACATCATCCCAGGTTTCAGTAGATAGTTGATATTTAAAGTTTTCTAATTAAGCTCATTATTAAAAAGTCTTTTATAGATATATTTAACCTCCTCCTTCTCGGGTGAAATTTTTAATGGAAAAAAAAATAATCTGCATTTTATGATCAGACAAATGAGTTGTTAAGACATTAGAGTTGCAAATATCAAAATTTGTAAATATATTATCAATAATGGTTCTAGATGAACCTTGTACGCGCGTATACTCATTAATACGTTGTACGAAACCATAACATGAGAGCATTGTACTTAAGAACTGTGCATTTTTGTCATTTGCCTTAGGATCAAAATTTACATTAAAATCGCCACATATTATTTGGTGCTTAGATCTACTATTAGTTTTTTCAATAATACTTTCAAAATACCTAGTAAAATCTGCAATATCAGCTGATGGCGAGCGATAAAAACAACTTATATTTATAGTGATATTATCTACAATAATGTCTACACTAGTATACTCACAGATAAAGTCACAACCACTAATATTACTAATCCGTGATTTGAAGTCAATATCACTGCGAGTAAAAATTATGATTCCACCTCCTCTTGACTCAGAGCGACAGTAATCAGCTGCAAGGCAATAAGACTCTAGTTTGACAGAATTTACTTCGTCTGTTGAACACCATGTTTCGGTTATACATACAACTTCAGGCAAATTTAGAGATTTTAAGAACACATAACACTCATTTGTTTTGTCCCTAAGGCTACGTATATTAAGATGACATATTCTAAAGTTTATAGATTTCCCTATTCCATCAGAATTATATCCGAGAGACGCGGATATAAAAAATTGGGTTCACTCGTAGAAGTCAAATCGACAGTTTTTGTGTTTGTGGGTTCACTCGTGTGAGTCAAATCTACGGCTTGTGAAGATAAGGACACATTATGATCCAAAACAGTTTCCCGCATTGTCCCATAACACTGGATATTATCGTTGGTATCAATAAATATTAATGTTTTACATATATTTTTAACATAAGCTAAGGCTTTAAGAACTTTGTTGATGATAGCTGTATCATTCAGTTTTTTGCCTTGGATACTATTAATGTCTACATAGGTAACACACCCTTTAGTAAATCTTTCGAATTTACATATAAATTCTTTTAATTTTGTGTTATATTTGTAGGCATGCCTATTTTTGCTCGTATAATATGGTACAGAAGTGATTATCACATTCGTGTGTGCACATTTTTTAAGCTGATTACAGATATAACGAAAGGATGGAGTTATACCCTTGTCAATATCATTTCTTCCTGCTATTATTATAACATAGTCGTCAGAAGTAAATGAGTGTGTTAATAAATCTAAGCTTTCTGTGACTTGTTCAAATAAAGCGCCTGGTTTCTTAATAGATAATACGCTGTACACATTCATGTCTAGTTTTTTTGTTAATAGTGCACGTGTTTTAGTTCCAACTTCATCACATAATAGTAACACTTTTCTTTTGTTGGTGTTTTTAATAGCCTCGGTTCTTGGAAAGCTTATGTGAGCGCCTCTGGTTTCATTTAATTCCACATGTTGCACTTCTTTGTCAGAAGACAACGATTTGCCTACGTTAGTCATAGTGTTAGTTAGTGTGGATACATCTTTACATTTTTTATTTGTTTGTGTACCGGTTGATTTGGTTTTTATGTTCTCTTGTACTTTAATAGATTGTTTTAGTTCCTTTATATATTTATTCAACTCATTAATAATTCCTTTTTGTTTTTCTAGGATGTCATTTAATTCCTCTTCCCTAGTTAAAGCTTCTTTTAGAAACTCATCATTTTCTTTTTTCATTTTTAGAGTATACTTTTGTTTCATATCACTTTCCTCTACAAGTTCATGGATAGTTTTTTCTAGATACTCTACTTCACTGCTGTTACCAGGATCCTCTATGTTGTCGTCACAACAGTTAATCTTATTATTTTCAATAAAGCGAATTTTATTTTTAAGTTTCGGTATACAACATTTGTGATAAACTTCATGACATTTTATGCATACATAGTGAGTGAAGACTTTCGATTTACAACATTTGTAGTAAATCATTTTTGAGTTTTGGAGATAATATTAATTTAGGGTCAATTAATTTTGCAAGGCCACTGAGTATATTTATGTATTATTTTTAAGTTTCTTATACTTTTACTCCTTTTATTTGCTGTTTTTAAATTGTGTTGATATATATCTATTGGTTTTTAGAGTTTTTTTTTTTACTACTAGTCACTATATTTTATAAATCAACTTATTTAAATAATTTGTTTATTATGATTGTTAACATAATAACACTTACACCACTAAACTGTACTTATCACTTATAACATCTAATATTATAGAATGGTATTTCGTTTTTTTTTTTTTTATTTCTGCAATTTAAGGCGGAATTCCGTTGTAAAGATCGAGCTAACACACTCTCTACTGTATATAATACTATATCGTGCTTACATATATCAATAAAAAAAACAGATATTGATAAATGTAAAACATTAAAAGTGTAATAACCAAAATATTTAAAAGTTTAAAAATTTAAAAAAAGTTTAAAAATAAATAAATAAATTATCAGTCACTCTTACCTAATGAGGTATTTAGTATTTTGTCAATACAATCATCATCGTCAAATATTGTAAAAGTAAAATAACGTAACTTATGTTGGATTTTAGTGCTTATATTTTCGTGTAGTCTGAACGTCTGAACAGAAACAAATTTTATATGTATTAAGATTTAAAAATATTAACAGTAATTTATTGAAAAAAAAAAAACGTTGAAAGAAGCAAAATAAAAATACTCTGTAAAAACGTTATCTCTATTTATTGATATATTGGTCGGTGAAAAACTACGTTTGTAAACTAAAATTTAAAAAACTTCAGTTTGTTGTTCATTAATATGTACAAGGGATGGTTATATTTGATATATTTCTCTATTAGGTTGTTATAAATTCTGCATATTTTCGGTGTCCGGTTTTTTATTGACTATTACTGTGTCTGCTAATTTCGCTTATTAATCATTTTTTGTAATTTGGTTCGTTGTCTAAAATTTTTACTTTATAGAATTGAAAGTCATGGTTTGAATCGAAATGGTTTGTTGCAAGAGCAGTTTTTTCATTTTTGTTAATATGTCTTGCATTACACAAGTATTTATGTTCATTTATCCTCGTTTTTAGCAATTGTTTTGATTTTCCTATATATACTTTATTTTATTTAAAACGCTTATGAGCCTACTGCGTTTTTTGCATTTAATAATATTCACTCAAGTATGTCTGTCCCCTTGCCGAACTCAGAATTCAATGCTCTATCCAAAACTATAAAAATATACATGGGGTCATGATAAAAATTAGAAAGTTGCTACCACTTTCGGTGAAACCGGAAGTAATAAATATTTTTATGTCAAATAATGTGTTTTCTTTTGTCTATTGACTATATGTAATATAATTATTCTAAGTTAAAAATTAAACAATAAAAGGTGGTGAACCATATCTCAGTGACACTCGGTACTTATAATAATACTTATCATTGACTTTTGTAACACTTTTGTTACCTACATAAAATTTTGTTTGAAAAAAGAAGTAAGAAAATTTATGTCAATACATTCTTTTTAAAAAAAAGTATGAAAATCACTTTGACAAATCAAATTATAAACTCAAAATTTTGCAACAATTTCTGTGCACCACATTAAAAATCAAAACAAAAATCTTTTAATGAACAGTAATTTGAAGTAAATTAAATGTTCAAAATCTGCCTAGTTTACATTTTAACAACGTCTTAATTGGCTAACAATCTCCCTTTGAACATTAATAGTGACATCAGGGCTTATCTGAAGAACTTCTTGCCGAATTCTCTCTTGCAAATCTACTAAATTCGCTAGTATATTAATGCAAACAGTAGCCCTATAGGAAATAGTCCAATAAGGTAAGATCCGGTGATCTAGCTGGTCATTCGATACTTCATCTTCTTCCTATCCACCTGTTAGGGAAGTCGCGTTTAATAAATTTATAACATGCGAAGCGTAGTGTAGGGGAGCATAGTCTTGTTGCAAAATAATATTGTTATGAAGGATATTAGGGGGTAGAAATTAACTCCTCCTGAAGAAATTGTAAGTAAATTTGTAATGTAATATAATGTAACATACTATAATTTATGTTGCCACATATGTAAAAAAACGTACTCTTTCAAATGGCACAATCACAAACAGTAGTTGCTATTAAAAGAAAAAAATGATGATGACATAATTTTTACAAACATCCCGACGATTATGCGTTACCAAAAGAGCCTACTACAGAAAATCGTAGGTAATAATCATGCACATTCGTTGTTTTCATCATGCTTATGCTTGATAAAACCTAACTTTAAGACATAATACACCTCTGATAGGTACAATATTTTCCCCTACTGAGTAAGTAAATTTTTACTTTTCCCTTCTGTCGTCATTGTGTTAACTGGGGAATAGAAATACTAATTATTGAATAAACTTGCTACATTTATTTTCTTGGCGTTACATGTTTTGTGTACGATCAAAATAAAACTACTATTTTCATTAAATATTATGTTATCGATTATAAATTATCACCAAATTTAACCATTCTCTTTAACAGGTTATCACATATAAAGTTTTGGCATGGTTTTTAAAATACGTATGTTTTAATTGTCTCTTATTTGGCGATTATTTACTCCTCACTTGATCTCTGGAAAGGCCAAAGTGATTTTAATGAAATTTTACATATAGTTTTGAGCAAAGACGAAAATACAAAAGTACCTACGTTTATACAAAGTAGTTTAAGAATGTCGACCAAACAGTTCGAAAATGTTAAGCCGGGTACTCATATGCGCTCCGTATCTGTATCTGTATCATGTATTGTAACAGTTACAGTATCAGTTCGCTGTATGTACGCCTAGGCGAATAGTCGACGTAACGACCTGCGATCATCTTGACCCACAGTGTTCGAAGCAAGTTCACAGCAACATGTCATCTCCAGAAGTATCCCGTCTCATGCAGTGTTTCGATACATGATCGGAACACTGACACGTACTGACTTGCGTTCCAGCTACGAACCATCCACAACACTGGACCATTCCTCTTTGTGTTCGCGGCGTTTACCGACAGGCGCTCGGATCGCTCTTCATGTTCTTAGTAAGTTCGCGAACATGGAACGCAAGACGTACACATTCAAAATTTTGTTACAGTATCCGTTACAATACATGATACAAATACAGATACGGAGCGCATATGAGTACCCGGCTTTATAATTTATAATATTTCTGGCATGTTTCAGTTCATTTATTATGATTTCTGATAAAACTGAGATTCTCACATGTTATAGCTATTATACACAGGGTGATCTTTAAGTACATGCATCGAGAAAATTCAGGAAATGATTCCCAAACCTATATTAAGACGAAAAGCTCAAATGATGTTTTGTCAATAAATTTATTTCGGAGATACAGTGAGTTGATTTTAAAAAAAATGCTTTAAATGTTTACAAAAAAAAAAGTCTCTAAAAGTACGCATTATGAACAGCAAGTTTGATTTTTTTTAATCAGCGCTATCTTCGAAACGAAGCAGTTATAGGCAAAATTTCATATAGCTTTTTATCTCAAAATAAAACAGTGACTTAATAGTCAAAGGTGAGAAAAAAACGGTATAGGATGCCACAAACAAATAACTATAGACATCGCAAAATATACAGATTCAGGAATCATTTCCTGAATTTTCTCGATGTACTCATAAGGATCACCTTGTCCTGTAACCAAGCACTGATTTTAATTTTGTAAATAACCCATAATCCTGTATAAATATTGTGTACAAGAAGGAAAGGGGAAAACTAAAAGGGCCTATCCTATTTCACCAATTAAATATTTAGGAAATATTACCAAAATAACGTATACCAATACATAAAATAGCCATAACATATTACACTTATTCTTCTTCCAATTGACTAGTAACAAATTAATAAGTAATTTATTTAGCAGTTAAATAAATGATTTTAGTTATATCCCATTAAACAGCAAAGGCTAGTTGTTTACCGAGCCTCTACTGGAGAAGCTAACCTAATAAAAGCCCATTATAGGCCCATACTTTGGTGATTACTGAGATTATATTATTTATTATTTCTTTGTTTCTATGCGGAAATGATTATTGAAACTTCATGTTTAAAATATTTTATTAACAGTAAGGTATTTTATATTAAGACAAATAAAAAACAAATATATAAATAATTTAATCTCTTTAATACATTGACTGTCATAACACGGTCTATAGTGTCATATTTGTACAGTATCACCATCTCGGTCTATCAGACCGAGTCACGTATTCGAGAGCCTGACGCCAGCTACGCAGTCTAGCATACTTTTACCTACATTTCTTTTACTCTTGAATTTGATTGTCCTTCATATTGTTTAACAAATTTTTGCAACTCGAATTTTCCTTTATTTACAAAATCAAGCTGTTTCTCGATTTCTTTAATTTATTTCTTAAATTCTTCATCCTCTAGCAAGAGGACATTATAATTACTTAGTAATTCTTCATATGCACCTTTTTGGCGATTTCCTTTACTTGTGAATGGAATGTTTTCCAGATTTCCTATAAACAATAATGGACTTAAAATTTGTTTAACAATTTCTTTGCGTTCTCTAGTTTTAACACGTTCACCTCTTGCAGTTGGGCTGGACATATTTGTCAAAGTTTCAATCAACAAATTAAGTGATGGAATAGCTGAAACATAATAAAATTAGCCACAAATTATTTTTCAGTAGATAAATTTTACATAACCTACCAGTTTTTTTGGCAATACATTCATCATTTTGATTTCATTCCATCTTCAATATCATCAACTATAACATGTCAAAGTCGTTTATTATCGGGGTTAAATTTTCCATTTTTTAACATTTTCTAATCCACTCTTTCCTAATTAAAATGTCAGTAGGAAACGAGAAAAATTATATTTTTTCTCCATTCTTCTTTGCCCTCTAAGCATTACTCTTACAAATAGCAACACTTCATATAGTTCCAGTCAACTTAAAACAATTATTTATTATTAACTGGGTATCTTTTCTCAAAATAAATATACTTCATCTTATTGTACATACATTCTCATTCTGTAATTTAACCCAAATATTGTCGTTTATATAAAAATCCAAATGTCATTTAAAATGTCAAAAAAGCACGTAAAAACTATAAATGGGGTCCATAACAATATAATATAACAACTAATAATCACTATAAGCAAAATATCAAAATAACAGCAAATAACCACACAAAACGATTATAAAACAAAAACAACAAACATATAATTCACAACACGGCATACACTATGACGCGTTACATTCCCATTCCGTCTCTCCTCACCCAAGTTAAGAGATAACCTACTCCTTTACGGACCTCGAGGGACATTTTATTAGTGTTGTATCAGAGATCCAGATTATATTGAGAAATTCGTGCTTGGACCAGACGTGCTATATCCAATATAATACCCACAAGTGAACATATGGAAAATAATTCTTTTTGATGGGAAAAAATATATGTATTTTTTATTTTCATTTGTCAGTTTTTGACAGATGACAGAAAACAGATGAGTTAGAATTCGATGCTACAAGTAATACAACCCGCACCTTAAATTGGAAACAATGAACCTCAGATTAATAATATAAAGACAAGTAACAGCCATAAGAGATACGCTGATTTTTATGACCCATACATAAACAACAATTTGCATGTTTACATATCAACGTATCCAAAACAAATCAGAGGCGGCTCCAGGCTTCTGCGTTTGTTTTAATGCCTTTGTACAACTTAGAACTTAGTAGGTATACAAAATTTGTTTGTTTGAGGAATGTATTTTTCCATGCTATACTGCTGTTGTTATTTTAATATCTGTTGTTTTTAAGTGATTTTAAAGTTTTGTGTTATTGGGTACTGATTAATAATCGATTTTTAGTTACTTAAAAAAATTTATTTAGTGAATATTTATTGAGAAACAATGACTAATAAATGTGTAGTGTGCGGCCAAAGAGGAAAACAATGGAGTTGTTTATCTTTTCACGTGTAAGTAAACAAAACAAATCAGGGTCGGCATATTGCGTGAATGCGAAAGTATGAAAGCTCAAAAATGACTAAAATTAATGTTAGCTTTACAAAAAATAAAAAACAGCATTTGATTCTATTTAATTTGAACAGTAAAAAAATTCACATTTTATTAAAAGAGATACTTATACAAACATAGTGAGTGATAAGTGTATCCCTCTGGTGGTCAGTGCTACTACCAGTCAGATATCACTGACGTCTTAGTGACTGATAGCGACCTGCAAAACAGGTACCAAAAGCTTCGACCTCTAACCCGGGTGGGCTAAACTATATACTGAATAAGATTTGCCATAATAGTGATGTCTGACTAGTAGTAGCACTGACCACCAGTGGGATACACTTATTACTTACTATGTCTGTTTTGCTTAGTCTGCTTTAGGCTAGCCTGGTTTGCTATTATTATTTGTCTTTTCCATTACTTATGGCATACTGACGAGAACATAAAAGTTCTAAACCGGTCTAACATTAAAATCACTTAAAACACAGATTAAAGTAACAGACGTCGTCTTACTGAACACAATTTATTGTCAAGACGATGATAGTTCGGGCATCGATCGGGTTTCTTCGTGCTGCGTTCATGATTCTGACCAATAGGAATCAAATCAGCCATATTTACGTACGTTGCGTAAGATGTAGATGAATCGGACAATTTTTTATGTTTTGTTACTCATCTTCTAGTATTATTAATCTGAGCAATAAACATATACCCAATATCTGAGTATATCGCATTTTTTTTTAATTTCAATTCCGTAGCTTAATCAATGGCGAAACTTCTGTACATAAAAAAATATATGTTTTATTTATTTAGAAGTGTCTTTCAATTACAAAGTATCATGAATAGTGAGTAAAAAAAGGCATAAAAAATACAGTTTAAGGTAAAAAAATGTCAAAATGAATAATGAGTGATTGGGAATATTACATTTGACAATCTCGCGTTCTCAAAAAAATCTTTTATTTTTTATGTTTTGTCACTTCCTTATAAATTGTATGCTTTATCAAATTTTCCTTATTATATTTAAAGAGAGGCGTAGTTCGTTCTACACAGGTTATAAATTTTCCATCAGATTATGTTTTAACGGTTTTTATCCTTTATCCAGTTAAAATTTACCTGCTTGGAAAGACCGACTCCAGTTTCATTTTATCAGCGGAAGATCAATTTCCAACTTTTTTTTATTATAATATGATAATTTTTCAATTTAAACACGACTGTGATATTGCCAATAATTTCCACGTTCAAAGGCTAATAAGAAAGATTGGTTTTTTATGTTTCTTCATGTAGATCACGCCAAGATCACATTATATATTTATGTATCTCAAACTCGATAATAAATTTATTAAAGTATAAAGACAATGTATCTACTTTTCCATATATAAAAATGTGTATATCTATACCTACATATGATGCAAATTGTATAGGAAATATTAAATGAGTTTATTACGAAAGACTCTTATGTATCAAATGAGCATAAAAAAAAACATGTTTGTATTTACTATTACTTTGTCGACAACCTAATAACTAGGGCTGTTAAAAATGTTCCGTGGTACAGTGGCGTACGCGAAATTAACTAATACGAGAAACAATAAACTGTTACAATTTATAACAATGTATATAAAACTTTCCCTCTTAACTAGCTTGATGAACTAGCTTGCTTATCACAAACTGGAGAAGATGTGTTTGTAGCCATTTTGCAGCATCAGGTATGTGTCTATGGTTGTCTCCATGAGTGATGTTCGCTTTGGTGAAAATATATTCTTATATTTTGAAAACGACCGTTCGACATCTACTGATGTAATACACGCATACGTAAAATAGTTTTTGTACGCACTTAACGGATCTGGGGCTGCACCATCACATATTTGTCTTAATTTGGTAAAACCGGTGTCTTTATTTAAAATACTTGCAAACTTTTCTTCAACGCGCTCATTTGTTGCGTCACCTATAGCGTGTAGCAGTAGATTTACTTCGTCCACTATTTGCAGTGACTCCGCTAACGACAACGCACTGTTTCCTAATTTTTTTATGCTTTCATGTAATGGTTTATAGTTCTTCGCAATATTTTTTAAAGCTGTTTCAACGGAAATAACTTCGAATTTTCTCTGGCGTTCCTTAATAGCTGCAGCCTCATCTGGATTGAATTGTAGTATCACAGCTTTTATTTGTTGTGGTGGTTCAGGAATACCGGGACACTTGCTATGAAATGCACGGAGACGTTTAGGAGATTTAAGAAACACTTTTTTTGTACTTGCTATTAATGTATCCACCTCTGGAAAACCTTTTCGAATAGTTTCTGCCACAAGATGTAAAGCATGCACTTTACACGTAACATGTATAAACGTACAACCTTGTTCTTACAAAGAACGGCCTATCGAACGCATTGTCACGGCGCCATCAGTCACAAATATTAACGCTTGACTTTTTTCAGTTCAAATTTTTCTAACATCTCCAGCAACACCCTGGTAATTGTTTCGCTAGTACACTGACTTAGTCATTTGCTAGCTAGTAACAGTGGAACTGTTGGTACTCGTACTATAACATTTAGAAATATATTTCTTTTTACAATCTGTTGTTTCATCAACAGATAACCACAGCCGTGTATTTTTTAATTCACATTTCATCTTATTTACCATGTCTACGTGTACAGTTGGTAGATAGTTACATAACGTTGTGCAACTTGGTAACTTCACCTGGGCATTGTATTTATTCCAGAACTCTCGAAATGGTTGTTTATCGAGTATGTGCAGCGGAACATCACAGGCAATCAGCATTAATAGTAAATCAAACATAAACTGTGTTGTCGAAAGCAAGCCATTTTTTTTTGTTTTTATGGTGTACACTATTTACGTGAAGTCCACAATCACGCTTATCCCAGCACATCAAATCTTTCTCGCACACTTTACAAATTATTTTAGCACCATCATAGAATAAATCCGGGAATTCACCTATGAATTTATTCACTTTGTCAGAAAATGGCCGTTTTCTACCCCTGCGCACGTCTGTCATGCTTAATTATTAAATTAATATCAACAATACAGAGCAACAAATAAAATGAAAACACAAAAACAATATGTAATACGCCCAAGTGACTTAACGTGTACACAACTCGAAAGCTAATAATAGACTGGACTGGAGAAAGAGTTTCGCGGTCAAGGTGAATTTCGGCGACAGTAAGTACATCTGTACTATACGACCATGATACACAGAAACGATTTGCAGCTTTACTAATAACTGCTTCGAATATATTCTGCAACATGGTGAAAAGCATGAAGTAGACTGGTTATGTGCAATAAATTATCACAAGACTTTTTAAGCGATTATAATTGTTTATAATTGAAGCAGCTATGCTTCAATTATAAACGCAGCCGTGTCTGTCGCTAATATTAAAATATTATTCTTACATACGGAAAATTTTAGTGAATCAGAAGTACTTCTTTGTCAGCTTTTATCATCCGTGGATTTTGGCTTGAGGAGTCTTCCGTCATCAGATTTTACTGTAAAAATCTACACTATTTTTTATTTATTAAACTTAAAAAACCACAAGTAGGCTCCTACGGACGTAGGCTGTCTAAAAATAAAAAATTATACGTTTATACAAAAGGAATATCAACGTCTGATACCACCTAGGGCAAGATACAAAGTCTGAGGTAGAAACAGTTCCTCAAGCCAGGACCGTCGAAGAAAAGTTGCTGAAGTCCTACTCAGCTCTGCCAGGATAACCAAAGGCACATAGAAATTCTACGATGTTAAGAACAGGTTACCTTACCTCTCCGTATAAACAAAATCGACCTTGAGAAAATTCCATTCCTACGATCAAGTACCAAGGCAACAAAACTAAATTATTTTCACGGTAAGAAGTCACTTGGCGCCCAACTTAATAGAAATAAATAGCCCAGCTAGTAATAAATCGATAAGCAGGCCTTCCAAAAACACAAACATTGTGACATCTATCGTAATGTAATTCAGGAAAACATTTATGAAATCTGTGTATTTGATTCATAAACGGCAAAATTCCCGGCCGGCGTGATATTTTACAATGGGTACCTATATCACCAACGAGCATCGATGGCCATCAAGCTTGGTGTGTCGTGTCGTACAACCTACGCGTAGGTTGTACGACACGACACACAGCTACGCTGACCCTGCTACTTACGGTAGAAAATTCAATTACAACGTTCAAACCTTACTGATATTAATACTGACTGAGGAAATAACCATATGACCAAATACACTAAACACTTTGACTTTACCACACACTTCGCCTCTGCATGCCGCAAGAGCGTGTAACGTGCAGCCACGATTTAGTAGCCCGCACGTTTATTGGCTTACCAATCGACGAAATCATCCGGATATTTATAACGTTACCCCGGACTCCATACACAACTGATCCAAATCCTACACCCAGATATCTCGCAGGACAATGCAAGGTCTCTAATATAGAATTAACAAAGGTAACTAAAGAATATTATGAAGAATTCACCAGAGACTTAGTTAAAATAGCGCAGCTTCAAACTAAAGCACCACGCCAGTTTTATGAAAATGTTATGGGATTCATCATTAGTAACACATTGAAATACATAATAAAACGCCATAATAAAAGACAGCAAAAATGATTTTTTCTAGCAACAAGCCTTAATCCCATTTTTTGGCTGCTTTGACAGGATCGGTGGGTATACAATAAGATCAATGAGACAAATATAGTTAACATAGGCAACGCACTGTTCCAAAATTGTCTCTATTCTGTAATAATTCTTATAATACTTTTTTTATGTTACATAAGACGAATAAAATTTACGATTCATCCATGTTAAATGTCCGAACATCAATTCATTTGTATAAAATCAAAGGACTTTGAAGTTGAACCAAACAGAAGTAATTCTAATTGGTTTACTGAAAAAGTCGCTATAGCTACACATGTGAAAAAAACATTTGCATGCCAACTAGAGATAAAGAGGGCAGTTTTCAAACTAATAATTTGTTTCATGTCCTCTAGTCCTTGACTCCATATCAGAACCCTCAAGCTTAATGTTTTAATTTAGCGGTGTTTATCTTTGCGCTTTCCACACTGAAGCCTTTCCAAGCTCGTTAATAATGTTAGATGAACATCATTTTCGCATCTCGAATAATTCATCTCATTATGATGTATTATTAATATTCAGTATCGACTACAGCAAAAAGGAGAACAAACTATTTTTTAATAGTTCATTTTACGGTCGCTCGTAATAACAACTCCTCTATTTATCTATTTTATTTACCTTATAAACAAACATGCTTCCTCCACTGGGGATGCAACAGAAGATATAAACGACGGTAAACAAATAATTGCGTAATTTGACTGTTTTTTCTTTGCTCAGAAAAAAAGATGTGCAATAGATTCTGCAATGTTTAATTTCATTAGCTGTATTGCAGGGGCGTGCGGTGAGTTTTGATACAGGGGAAGCAGTTTGTGATATAGAGTGATGGGTAGCGCGAGGCCCCGAGCGAAGCGAGGCAAAAATTATTTTAAGAAAAGGGACGTGGCTTCCGTATACTCATTTTAAAACAAATGTCGAAAGCTGCAAAGTTATGATATCTAGAAAAAAGTACACTTTTAGGACCGCCACTCCTCAATAAACATAAAACATAAAAACCACAAAAATTAGACAACCCCCGATTCCAAAGCCGAAGCTGCACGGGCGAGGGTTACACTTATGAAAAAAACGCAGACACAAAACCATATCCACCGACATTACCAGCGCTGGTGGCGAGGATTGAACCCGCAGCGAAATAGAGAGTTTGTTAAGTAGTTAACATACACATACCTACCTATTTACAATGTAGTTTAATCCGCCTCTCTTTTTTTGCGATGTCGGAAATAACTTCGTCGTAAAAGTTTGAATTTTTGGACATCTTCACAAAGTCACTTTCTATTGTTAACAGGGACAATTTTGAAAGCCGCTCTTCACTGGTTAAATTTCTTGAAAAAGTTTTTATTCTCGTGTCCGTTTTGATGATTTTGAAAAAAAGGCAGCCATTCCACTAATACTTGAAAAAAACACTTTGCACTCTTTAAGACACGCTGCAGATTGAGCTAGAACTAAATTTAATCGATGCGCAAAACAATGTTCAAATATTGCATTCTGAAAAAGTCTCTTTTACTTTGGCCTGCAGGCCCCCCAATTCACCAGCCATTACAGCGGCCCCATCATAACTTTGGGCGATAAGTTTGGCACCACACTGTAGATCATCGACTATCTGACAAACTGTAGTATATAAAGCTGCGGCCGTTCATGGCGTTGCTACGTCTAAAAATCCTAAAAAAGCGCTCTTGGAATTTCCCATTTGGATTTATGTACCGTACTACGATTGACAACTGACTAATATTCGTAATATCGGTTGTTTCATCTAACATAACTGCACCAAAGGAGCTTTTTTATTTCTTGCTTGATCTTTTCTAAAACAATATTGCTTATCGACTGAATCAAATCATTTTGATATGATTTGATGTACCGCGAAATATCGTGGAGTGTTCCAAATGGTTACTTAAAATTGTATCGTATTTTGCTAATAAATCAACTAAATTGATAAAATTGCCCCTATTAGCAACGCTTCGAGATTCAGTATGACCTCTAAAACTAAGTTCATTTTCGCCGAGAAAACAAACAATATCAATAAGTCCTTTTAACACTTTCTTTCAACTGCTGATCTAATGAATGCCTCAATTCGTGATTTTCCAAATATTTATTCTTTTAGTACCGCTCCCAAATGAGTTTCACACTTACCATGCCTTTTTGTCACTTTGTGAATGTTGTTTAAATCTGAAAAGCCATTTTTATTCCAAACACCTTTTTCATTTGTGAACAGTACACATGGCCAACAAAACAATTTACACAAATTTTCACAACCCCTTAACCACTGATTAGCACTGTACACTTCAATATTAAAGTACCTATAGCATGATTTAACTTTCGTTTTTAAGAATTTTAAATCAGGTGTTGGTTTCCCATTTCTAATAATATCCAGTTTATCTTGAAATGAATATGTTGAAAATCCCCTTTTCAACAAATTGCACACCACACAAACGCAAATAATATTTTCCACAGTGCTAGAACCAGCTTCCAAATTTAATAAGTAATTCTAAATCTGCGTTCACGCGCACTAATATTCAACGTTTTAAAAATCACTTGTCGCCGCACCACAGGTTTAGAAACACCAAAAAAGTTTTTACAAATATAGCACAAAAGCTGAGAATAATACTAGGAAGATTAATATTAAGTATAATAATAAAATCGATATTAAAATCGAGATTAAAATCTATAAAATAAAACGTATTACGATGCTATATAGCTCAGATATCAAGATTATGAAGTGGGGATGGGATGCATTTCAATAAGTTACCTACTTACCAGAGACAGTTGTCTCTGCTTACATATATCGAAGTTGCGCGAGTTCGTGTTGGCTTGATTAATCGAGTGCGTCATCGTTACGGTTTTATCGTGCAACATTATATCAGCTGCTGAAAAGCAGGGCCGTATCTATTGAAATTGGGTAAAAGTAAATTTTAATGATTAATATATGTGATAAATAATAATTAGGTTCTATTTATGTGTTTTTTAAAATAATCCCAGGGGAAGCACTGCTTCTCTTGCTTCCATGGACCGACCGCCACTGCTGTATTGTATTGTTGAACAAAACGTATTTCAACCTTTGTTTAGAAATATTTTTAGTCGCCTTATAAACTATTTCTGTATATTAGGAAAATGCATGTTTTTTTTATTTTCAGCGCAGCCAAAATTTAAGGAATGATCAATTTGTCTTATTCGAGTTTTGAAGTATAAAATTGTTATTTTATTTCGTAGGGCAAATAGTGTGCTTACATGCATGAAGCACATATTTAAACTAAATAATGGATTTTAACGAACGTGTTATTCAATTTCTATAAACTTGATTACAATAACAAAGATTTGTCACAAATATCTAATACTAGGGTTTCATTTATATAGAATTTGATTTCTCACGAAAGCCACATTTTCTTGTATTATACGCCGTTACCATAGATTCAGAAGAGTTAACAAAAAAACGAAATCTAGTATAGATTTTAAATTAATATAGGACTACGAACATGTACAGTAGTTGGAAAAGACATGTTTCAAGATAAATTTAAATTCACTCAAAAGAATTTTCATTATTACTTTGGTATCTATACCAGATTTATACCAGATTCTTAGATAAGTTCCTCCTAAATATGGGAGTACTGGGAAAAACTGCAACTTGCAAATAGAAACAAATTATCTTACAATTGCATACAATACAATTCGTAATTTTGCATCCATATTTTCAATCAGGCGTATATACTAATTTTTCAATTGTTTTTACTATCGATTTATATGAGTTTATTATTGAGATAATTTAAAAAATATACATAAAAATTGAAATTTCGACTTCATTAACCGAATATACAAATGCAACAAAAAAAATGTTTTAAAATTGTAGTCGAAAGTGAATGAAAATATTTTATTGGAAATATATTCAATTACATGGGATGACATGAGAAAAAAGGATATCCTCGTCGATCTCCAAATTCTACTATCTAAGAAATTTTTCAAGTTAACTACCTACGTATAATACCATGTTACGTATATTTGGCTAGAATATATAGTAAAATTTTTTTTTATACATGTAAGGCCCTTGGTTCACTCAGCAGTGGCTTTAGGGCGTGGGAGTAGTTCTATATTTTACAGGACGCCAAGTAATTTATTTCTCCCAAATATGTATTTTTTTTGACACAACCTAGAGACACCAAATTACTAAATTGCCTCTTTATAGTATTCACCAGCAGGTAAGCAATAATTGTAGTTTTCAATAAAAGAGAGATATGAAATGATATTTAATTTAGAATTTATTAGAAATAAATTAGAATAGTTGTCAAATGGTTAACATATGTATTAGATTGAGAGAGCATATAACTATTAAAATTTATATAATTATGTAAAATCTAGTTCTTGCAAGAGTAATCAAACTGGGATGAATGTATGGGAAAAATACTTTTCCGAGTTCAGGAACAAAAAAAATTATATATAGGAAGAATATATCTAGAGTATGAATATTTGCTGGTATTAATAATTGTAAATTACTATAGGTAACCTTAATATTATTATATACATACAGGGGTTGCTAATTACGTATTAATAAAATAATCAATTCTGAAACTTTTCTGCAATATATATACAAAAATAAGTTTAGTCTTTATGATAGCCTTTGTCAATAAGACTATGTAATTAAATAGGTTTAAACGAGAAAAAAAACTGCTAAAGAAAATTCCCACAAGGGGGTACTTAGCCGGCTCCAGCGAAGGCAGGACGCTTGGTGCTGTGTAGCGGCGTAATTTGTCGGATGGCCTAGTTCTGGACGTCTTCTTCAAAAGTGACAATCAGCTCGGGGGTTGTAAATATTACATAAATCGAAAACACGCTGCATTCAATTCCCTGGCTCACAGTAAAAATCATGCAAAAAACACGAGCGGAACAAAAACGCCTAAACGGAAAAGAAAGAAAAAAGTAGATAGCACGAGAAATTCCACATTTATGTACATGAGTTTACACTGATTAAAAATTAATTCTGATGTATTAATTTTATTTTAAAATTAAAAATGATTAATAAAAAATTTTATACAAACCTCCAGCACAGAATCCTTATTGCAGAAGCGTTTTTAAACATTAATATGTATCGCAAAATCAAGAATCCGTAAATACGATTCCAGATGTAAATTCAATATATTCAATAACTAACAATTTTACACCTGTTTATGAATTTAAACTTATATCCATCTAAAACGAGAAATTTAATATATTTTAGTTTAAATCACTAGATACACATTCTTACTGAACGAACAATCAATATTAAAATCGCCCGATGTGATTTTAACAGTACAAGAAATTTTCGTAGTATGGCGCGGGGTTATTAAAATTGAAATGCGGCGTAATTATTATATTCTTAATTTTTATACGAATATTTATTAAATAATCTATACGTATCAACCATACAATCAATTACTGCGGAGGCGTATGTAAACTCGCTTATGTGTATAAAATTCCTAAAACATAAAATGCAATAATGACTAAAGCTTCTATCTGAATTGCTCATTAAATAACACGCAAATATAATGGCTCTTGCCTCTCTTGGAGAATTAAAACCTTTTGATATAGGAGTATTTGCCAGATCCC
This sequence comes from Rhamnusium bicolor, assembly GCA_029963845.1. Classification (NCBI taxonomy): domain Eukaryota; kingdom Metazoa; phylum Arthropoda; class Insecta; order Coleoptera; family Cerambycidae; genus Rhamnusium; species Rhamnusium bicolor. The sequence goes on from JANEYF010004447.1 coordinate 102,553, forward strand.
TCGTGATTCAAAATCAGAACTGGGCAAAGCACTTTTAAAATGTTTTTGGAAGTACATTTTAAAAATGCTCAAACCCTGCCCAAAGGAATTGAAACGCTGTGAAGGTGCTTTCAAACACTTCGAAAGGTCTTTCAATTCCTTTTTGCAGAGCTTGAAGCACTTTTAAAATGTACTTTTGAAAGAATTTTAAAAGTACCTTGCTCAGCGATGCGTCATAAAGACAAACATAAGTGACTTCTATATAAATTTGCTCGGTAAGGTGTCTTCTATAATATTCTATAATATATCCAACAATATGATGTGAAAAGATTGTGAAAATCAATCCTCATAATATTTGTTTAACTTTTATTTATATTCCTGTGAATAGATTAATTTTCCGTCAACTAATAACAACTGCACTATTATAAAAGCAACTCTACTAAATTAACACATTTCTAAAAGTAAATTTCACTATCAATATTATTGATTATTTTATAATCGCGCTCGTTTCTAATTATTATAAAGAGCTTTTGTATCCGAGACGGCTCAGTTGACCACTACCCTTTGTAGTAAAAGCTCTTATTTCACTTTATATTCTTACAAGAAGGGTTTTAGAATTATTACGAAATGATGACATTTAATATGTTATATTATAATTACATATTACATAATTGTTGCCCTATATAGTCATGTCCAAAAATAAATTGCTACCCGCCTCTAATTTTTGAGCGGCTTGAAATTTTGTTTTTAAATTTTGACGTCGTATTCGCAGTTAGATTTATAATCTGCTGACTGAAATTTCAAAATTTAAAGGTATCTTTGAATTTTGCTCTCTGCCGACATGTTCAGTTAATTCCGCAATGTCCAATCATGGCATGAGAACTACATACTTCTAAGTAACAATTTACTATTTTTACAAGAGAACGAATTTTAAATTAAAATATAGTAAAAATGATAGTAATTTTTATTTATTAAGTTAGATTAGGTTAGGTTAGGTTTTTTTGTGAATGGGTCTCTGTGGAGTACTGTGGACCCTCCTCTACGGCCATTAGCAGGCCTATTGTGGTTAACTTCTAGTTATATTTCGCCCAATAAGGTCAATCTCTTAATGAAACTGATAACTTTATTGGGTGAGAATGTGCCCAGATCCTCTGGCAGCAGTTGCCCTTTTGCCAAATATTGAGAATCGGATCCTCTCCAGTTCAATGGCATGAACCTCGTCCTGAAAAACGTTACATCTGTACCTAGGCTTAAGAATATCCTCACTCTTAGTCTGTAGCTGTGTACTCCGGCTCTTGTTCTCCCTCGGGAGTTTTGAAGCCGTCTGTAAACCAGCAACTGCAATCTCTTTCCGGAGAAAGGATGCTGAAGTCAAGTAGTAATTGGTAATGGTAGGCATAGTATCCGAGGGCACTCCCAGGATGCTGAGATTTGCTATATCATCTAGCAAAATGTTCTGCTCTAAGATACTAGTCTGCGGCATATTATTGGCCGCTTGTCACAGTCCGTAGGTGCCCACCTGGCCTCTCTCTCCAAATAGAAGGTGTTTCAATAAGAGCGCAAGATTTGAATTGCACGCCATTTTGGCTGTCATGATGTCACATTATTATTACATGCCAGGTCGATACAAAATAGATAGGAGTTAGTAAACATGGAGCATTACATGATAGAACAACGTGTCCTAATTGTTAAACATTATTATCAATATGGTGAAAGTTTGATTGCCCCGATTCGTAAAGTGCGTCCAATATTCGGTCGAAACAATGTTCCTCATTTATCTACTGTGAAAAGAATATTCGAAAAATTCAAAAGTACTGATTCGGTTAGTGATGTGAAATACACGACATGAGCTCGTAGAGGTCGTTCAGAACAAAATATCATGGCAATTCGCGAAGCGTGGTTGAGAGTCCAGGGACGTCGATTCGTCATCATGCACAAGAATTGGACGTTACTATAGCTACTCTTCAGCGTATTCTCACTAAAGATTTGCATCTCCATGCCTACAAAGTCCAATTAACTCAACAACTAAGGTAAGATCCCGCGTAAAAAGAATAATTAGCTCTGTTACGAATATCCAATAAACGCTTTGGTAAGTCTTTGTGCATTTTGCGAGCAGTACCCACAATCGTAAGTTTTTTAGACAAAAGTCCTTCTGCGAGGGTGAAGTCTGTAAAAAAATTATCAATGATAATATTACGCCCACTGCCATACCAATAACTTGCAAAGGTTTTCACAACTCGAGGACTTTGAATCTTCTCTGGTACATTATTTACTTTTCCTAAATAAACCTCAAAATTGCAACAGTAGAAAGTCTCTGCATCACACGGAGCTTATATCTTCATGTTATATTCTCCTAGTTTATTAGGTATATAAATTTTGAAAGGACACCGTGCTCTAAAGGTAACCAATTGTTCGTCAATATTCCCACAAACTGAAGATTAGTAGGACACTCTAAAGTTCTTCGGGAGAATGTCGGTGATCTCGCAGATTGGAGCAAGCTTCATGCTTTCTCTCATCTCTTGAGGATAGACCATCATAACGGAGGTGACGCAAAATATCAAAAATCTGTTTCTGGGTATAGTCGCTTGATAAATCGCCCTGATGAATAAACTGCTTGTGGTTGACCATAAATCTCGTGCATATTCTCTCGACTAACGAAATCTACTGTTGAGTATCAGAATTCCTAGAAACGCCATTATCTCTGTCGAGTCCACCTCAACTCAAGGGTCTATTTTTCCTCGTGGCTTTCATTGTGAGCATTTGTTTGGTCATTTGCTTTTTTATTGGTGTATTTCATAATGATCTCCAATAAATCTTCAGAAAAAAAGGTTTAAAACAGTCCATGATTGAAGTTACATCTTTACTTTTGTTAGTTAAACCTTTAGCCTGTTGTATGATGTTACTTAATCGGGATTTACCACTGTTTGTAGAGGCACGCTTATTGGCCAATACACGGAGGAAAAATCTCATCAAAACTCGTCAAATTGGGAGCTTTAGAATATACCAGAACCGGATCATCGGCCACAATTTCGTCTTCTTTGTCAGCAGTTAAGTATCAGATCACTAGCAGGTATTTCTAATAGTTCCAAGAACATTTTTCCCTTATAAATGTAAACTGCACGAACTCTTACATGGAGATCCTGTTCGTAGGAATAAATTTTGTATATCGGTTGAAAATTTAAGGAAGAGATCCGAACTCGAAATGTCTGTTTTAGCGATGAGGCAACGTTTTATTAAACGAAAAACTATGAACAACAATTGGAGCAACGGAAATCCTCACATATTTCGTGAGCATCATACCCAGAACCCCCAAAAATTAAATGTTTAGACAGGTCTGGGTCTATTACAGAAGACTTAACGGGGCAACTCCTTGGAGAAGAAATAATACCATGAATTGAGGAAATAGTTCAACAGCTCTAGGATGAAATTAAAGTCAACGAGATAGCTTTTCAACATTATGGAGCTTCGCCTGATTCTTCCAGACCAGTTAGAGCATATTTAGTTGAACAATTTCAATCGATGGATAGATAGTAGGTCGGTGAGGTCCAATTTTATGGACAGGGTGATCTCCTTCCTGATTTATCACCATTAGACTATTCCTATTTAGGGCTTTATAAAATGGTTTCGTGTTCCACCCAGAAGAAATTTGGAAGAACTGAGAGATGCTATTACGTGAAGAATTTTTGAAAAGGGTTTCTTGTTGCTAGAAATTAAATGGTCGTCATTTAGAGCAACTACATAAATAATGTTCCTTTATTAATTTTGAGTATTTATTTACATTTTGCAAATAAAAGTGTGTTACTCAAATCTCATCGATTTTCAATTGTTTTTAATCCAGTTGTTATTCGTGCATTATATGGTGTCCCTTCTCCCTTATTCCGATCGTAAAATCCATGAAAGCAGGTAAGGAGGTAGATGCGATTTAGAATTCCGCCATATTGTTACACATCATTGGATTAACATGAAATTCTGGTACTATTAAAGAGTATACTTTTAGTATAAGGTATCACACGCCTACATTGGACATTGAAGGACGAATCCAATGACAACCGAACGCAATCATGAAATATCAATTTTGACTGTTCACTCAAAAGGTCGCAAATCTAACTATGAATACAACCTCAAATTCAAGCCACACAAAAATTAGAGAGCTTAGAAAGTATCCCAAAAATCTTTAAAAAGTATTATTTCTCTTTTAGTTACAAATATAGATTTTTTCTAGCCATCCTCATACGTCAATTGAAGCCGATGGGTGTCATTAATTTTAGCTACCTTGACTTCTTCAAGAATGAACTGGAAAAATTATAAAAACCTATTATGACTTAAACATGCGGAAGTAAATTCAAAAGAAATGAGTTCATCTGTAAACATTTATTATATATACTTACCAAGTTGATGCTTTTTATATAGTTAAAATATTTCATACCAAAAATTTACCCTTTGTTAGTATAGATCAAATATAGATTTTTTCTAACCATCCTCATATGTCAATTGAAGCCGATGGGTGTCATTAATTTTAGCTACCTTGACTTCTTCAAGAATGAACTGGAAAAATTATAAAATCCTATTATGACTTAAACATGCGGAAGTAAATTCAAAAGAAATGAGTTCATCTGTAACAACTTATTATATATACTTACCTAGTTGATGCTTTTTAAATAGTTAAAATATTTAATACCAAAAATTTACCCTTTGTCAATATTTTAGGAGTGCGTATATACACATCTAAAATATATACAAGGAACGTACAATTCGTGTTTGCAGACCTGGAAACCTTATCAAACTGCCTCTGGGTTTGGTTATATTAATGGTCAGTCTCTAGAGTCCGTATCGAACGAACGCAACTTGAAAGCTACTGACATCTTGCTCTTGACCACAGGACACTGGGGACTAAAATGTTTTATTACAAAACCGGATGGACGCAACAGATAACTAATAACTTAATTCTATGGCGGTGCTTTCAACTAGAACTTTTATGGTGTAAGATATGTGATTCGAATTGCTCATATATGAAACACTGTACAATTTTCTATAACAAAAAATCAGCTACAGTTGCAGCGGTACTGATTGTATATAGTGAGAGTAATTTATATTATGTCGACAGAAGTATCAACGATTTTTCAGTATTAGGATATTTCAAAATTTCACGATGCAGATTTGTTACATTTGGGTTGTTTAATATCTTAAGATTTTTAATTATTACAGTTGTCACATTGTTAAAAATGTTATCTCTTATCTATATTGAAATAATATAAAGTATTTACGTTTATTAATGACCGTGTGTTTATCGTACGTTTATGTTCACCATATGCTATAAAAATATAGGATATTTCGTTTATTAAACACCACAATAGGCCAAGAATTGATTGTTACTGCAGGGAGAGTACCATACTCTACTTTTTATAGTCGTAACCTAGCCTGGATTTCTCCTTGTTTATATGAATAAGTTTTTGTTAAAATTATTGTACTCCACATATCTGATGCAGTTTGAGAATATCATGAATCTATCATGATTCGATCGATAGACATTGATGTCTTGGTACTGACAATAACTATGTTTCATGAATTGAAACTAAAATGGATTGCATTTAGGACAGGCAAAAACTTTTCTTATCTACCTGCACATCAAATTGCTATGGGAACTAGTCCTAGGAAATCACTTTCGCTGCCACTGTTTCACACTCTAACATGATATAATACTACCTCCTCATTTCATGACAAAGACAAACGAGCAGTTTGGGGAAATTTAAATAGTTTGGATGACCTAAATGAGGCTTTACTACATTAAATACGAAACGTGAAGTGAAACCCAATGCGTTACGGACTATTGAATGTTTTGTGATATTATTATATGATAAATCGAGCACTATGATATAGTTGAAGTAAGGAAACACTTTTTCACTAAAAGGTAGGGACTCCTTCAATTACTACCGCCGACAGAAGAAGGTGTTATTATAGAGGCGAGCGTAGATCTGCCTTAACAAACTCGTGTTTCGTTACGAAAATTTAAGTTACAGTAGTCGCAGTCAGCAATTTAATGGTAGCTCAAATGAAATGTTGTGGAATCAAAATTCTCCAAAATTTAAATTTTTTCAAAAAAATCAATGTTACTAAAAAATCACCAAGATCACATAGAAGGCCCTCGGCTATTAAAAACGTTAAAAATATGACCGAGACCGAAATTACATGGATTCAAAATTTCACACCATTTTTTTTAGCAAATTACATAAAGAATAAAAAACCTTAGATATTCAAAACTTCAAACCAAACATTTCTTTTCAATTCTCCGATTTTTTAAAGCGAAAATAGTAAAAATAAACTCATAGAGACAATCATGTAGTATAAGTACAAATCAGTCTTAACGATTTCACTGCTTTCACAAAGGCAACACATAATTTTAAACTTTGGTGTCCGTCAGATGCAAATATTTGCCGGTAGCCAAAGGAATTATAAGATAGTAAATGTTAAATTTCTGCTATACAAATTTCAAAAAAATACCAGTCACAGACACCTAAAAAATAAGTTAACAAAATCAATTGAACAAATAACAATTAATAACAAAGTAAATTATTTTCAGACAAAATAATAATAATAATTTCAGACATCATTGTCTCCAAAACTATGCATGAACCGGCAAATTTGTTTGTACGAGGCTTAAACTTGTAAAAATCTGAGTTTGGTACACCGTGCAGTCTGACTAGGTAGGCCAGCCGTGTGGAGCTTTCGGAGCTTTCAAGCAGGATGGATCATTTTTACTACGAGAAGCTTTTAGAAAAGATTGCATCATGTTAATGTCCCAAAAGATAATGACACGACTACTAAATTAATATAAAATTTATTTTCAAGACAAAGGATTAGCTCACTTGCATTCACCAGTCTCAGATGTCATACCGTGATCGACAAAAAATTATTGAAACCGTGTGTGAACCCCATCATCATACACCAACTGATCTAAAGTCCTGTAGACAGTCCTTCATCGGCTGTTTCGCAGATATAGATCTTACACGGGCCCCAGAAGTCACAAAAAAGGCGCTAAGAAGCTTCTCCATACACCGACGTTTGGTTATTTTTTGGTAGCTACATGAACACGCTGACGATGGCGTCCACCACGTACAAAGTAATTTACAAACATTTTACCACAGAGAACTAGAAGTACTTCATCGACAACTTTCACCATCCGTGGATTTTGGCTTGAGGAGTTTTCCGTCATCAGATTTTATTGTATAAATCTAACTTGCTTTTAATTATTAAACCTAAAAAACGAAATCTTAATCTGTTACGAATGTAGGCTGTCCAAAATAAAAAATTAAAGCGTATATGGTACAAGAACATCATCGTCTGAGATATCCTAGGGCAAGGTAGGGAACCGACTTACATACTTACTATTTTGTTCGTGAAGTTAGGTTTGTTAGGATAGAGTTTTGAACCTCAGTTTTATATTAGAATGTTTGACTGATTTTAAAATCAAAGATTCACTTGACACCTAATTCAATTTTTCAATAAAATTCAGCTAGATCTAAGTTCTCCAGGTGATTACTAGGCTGCCAGTAAAATTTTAGAATTATTAAACTTTTTTGAGTTTTAAGGATCGATGCTAAAATTTTATATAAAAAATTAATTTTTACCAAATCGTCTCAGTTGTCCACCAGGACATCAAAAAAATTATTCATTAAATTTTTCAAAATTTTCTTTTTGGAAATAGTTTTTTCAAATTAATTATTTTATTACACCTGCCTTCAGCTGAAAAAGATACACTGCTCAAAATTTTTTTTTCCATTTTAATAAAAAAAAATGTTCTCTGTTTTACATTTTGTCCATCATTAAGAAAAGTTGTGAAGTGTGAACTTTTTTGGCAGGCTAGTAGATTTTAATAAAAAAAATGTTCTCTGTTTTACATTTTCTCCATCATTAAGAAAAGTTGTGAAGTCTTGTGCGAACTTTTTGGCAGGCTAGTAGTACCCAGTCGGTAGTAGGTCAACAATTTTCTTCGACGATTTTTTGGAAGTGCTTTGTGATTGTGAATTTTACGTTTATCTAAGGGACTCCCTATCCAGTTTTATTTTAGGTCTTAACGACAGTCAAATAGAATTTTCACTTTCACAAATCACCTGTTCTCGCTAGTAAATTAAAACTTTGCAAGGAACCCTCTGTCTAGAATTATTTTTCGCTTGAAACATAACTTAGTTTCAATTCAGTCTTTCAAATTAAATCACTTTTAGGAGCATAAATTTACTTTTTGTAAAGGCCCCTCAGTCAAAATTATTTTGTGGCCTTCAGTGACAACCGAAAGTCGAATCGGCTTTTATAAAAACATTTTCATAGAACAGAAAGCAAGTTTTATAAAGACGTCTTTAACAAAAAATTGTTAAACCTTCACAAACTTTGAAAAAAATAAAAATCCATTGTTCTAAAAGCATTTACAGGGAGGTGGAAAGACGCTTTATTAATTTCCTTTTCACCTAAAAACTGACTAAAAAAAATATTTTCAGTACTACAAAAAGTCATTTTCAGGCTAGAAAAAACCAAATTGCCAGGGAACTCCTGTGCAAAAATAAAAATATCTCGAAACTTTGTAGTCACTAAAAATGAAGAAAATAAATTTACTCGATCTATATCGTAAATACGCCTCAACTCGTTCTCCTCTCACCAGTAATTGTCGATTTTTTTTAAATTATAAGGCAGAGAACACAGCCAGTTGGCAAAAACACCTTTGGAAAAATATCATGCATAATAGCTAGGCTTACTAAATCCAACCTCCTGTACAGACCATTGTCTATGTAGATCCTCAGCATCTATGTTAACATACGTAGGAGCACAAATTACGACTATAAAGCATCACGGAGGATGAAAGTCTTCTGAGGGCTATATTGAAAATTCGGTACAAAATAAAACAAATTTAGCAAATCAAATACTACAAGATGCCAAGTACAGTTCAAAAAACTATAAATCTAAGTAAAGAAAATATTTCATGTAGGAGCGATCTTTCCATCTTCCAATAATTCTATTTGACTAGTAAGTTCCATTGGAACAATTGTATCCAAGGAAATTATCTACCGATTAAATTTAATACGAGAATAGAAATTAGTGAAATTTCTTCAAATATTAATTTAAATTTTTGTGAGAATAATATTTACTCTCAGTGTTAAGAAATAAGAATTATAATATTCGTTTCATTATTGGATATGGAGTTTGTTGCATTTTTTAATTCTAGGTATGAAATAATGCTTTATTTCAGTCATAACTTTGACACCATATAACCCGAGTTTTACTTTCGGTCGTGGCAAAAACTATAATCTGGTGCAAATTAGGTCTGATTATTCTTTGGCAGTGAGAATGAAATGTTGATTGTTGTAAATATATAAAATTTAATCTTATTTGAACTGAAAATAGATTATGTATGGATATCTCGTAAATAATAAGCATTACAATTCAAATACATTTGCAAGATGAAATAAAAAATACTGAATAGATATGATAAAATTGATTAGTTAAATTCACAGTAGCAGAGGAACATTTTAATAACAAAAATATGTACATAGATTTTCGGTTTTTATAGATTAGTTGAGAATTTCAGTAAAGTGTTTAGGACTATTAACGCACCCTATAACAAGTTTCATATTTGTTGGATAGATAAAGAAAATGGAATATCAAATTCGCAACGTAGTTATTGTAGTATCAGATATATAATCACATGGATGCAAATGAGAGTAAATGGTATTTTCCAGTGTATGTATCATTTTTGAATGAACATTAAAACAACCTATTACCCATAAAATTATTATAATTACTGCACTCGAAAAGATAATCTATATATTTATATCTTAGACTACAAATTGAATGTTAATGGAACAGAACGACTGAACAAATTAAATTCTTTATTCCCAATGATGTTCGAAATACTCGTCGTTTTAATTTTGTGTCTCTTGTATATCAACAATAAAGACGGCGTTCTAGCTTTAAACTCTGCTAAACCTTAAACAATACAAAATAGTGCACCAATATCCTCATAAAATAATTGTAAGACTGTCTATTATTTTTTTTTTTCAGAAACGTTACCACATAACGTTAGTTATATTACCAACATTTTTCCAAATTCATCAAATAATTTAAAAAGATAAATTGGACATAGAAGTGCTTATTACCATCCAGTTTCTAGGCCATGAACAAAATAAATTTTCTGTAGTTGCCTTTAAATACTCCTGTAGATGATACTGTATCAGAGTACTTTGTGGAATAAATTGTTAACTCTGTGAAAACGAACTTCAATAGTATTAATTCGGATGATCCTGCTAGAAATTACAAGACAATTTTACTAACTGATTACAACATCTATTAAATAGATCCTTAGTGAATCCATGTATACATTTACGATTGTTTCAAATAGTGTTTGTAGAGCCAAAAACTGCTTACGAGGAACAGTGGAATTCAGTTAAGGATTCTTATCTGCAACAGCAATTTATATGGTGGTTAGACCTGATGTGCAAATGATGAATTTCTTATGGGAAATTAACCGATAATAAGGGCAATAACGTTATCTTAAGTGTAGTAAAAATTTAATTGTATATTGTGAGAGCTACTCTTCATTATGGAATAAAGTATTATAAAGCATTTTTAACATTTATAAAAGCTTTATTTCTAATTGAATATGATTAAAATTTAAGATGCAGAGACACGTGTCTGTGAATGTTTTAAAATTTTGAAGTAATTGTTGTATTGGTGAGTACTTTTGTTTTATTTATTTTTGATTTTACTGAACAAAATGTCATAATTAAATATAACATTATTGAGTCAGTCGTACTGAACATGATGTGCATATTATCTTTTTATAATCCAATATTCAGCGTTTGGCGAATAGCCGGAAAAGTAGTTGTTTAAGAAGATATATGTTTTACTTATCCAGAATAAGTTTTTTGTAAAAGTTAGAAAATTATAATTAGTAAGAATTTTTGTCGTTATTATATTTCTATTTCATTCCTTATGTAAATTAACTGTTTTTTTCATAATAAACAATTTCTGGAATTAAATTGAGGTTGCAGTTATTTCTTATACTTCATATAATACTGCTTTATTAAGTAGGCCAGTTGCAGTCTATTTAGGAACAGGCACCGGAATTTTTGTTTATAAATGAAGATAAAATAATTGAAACTAAATGAAATGTATGTAATAATCTCAATCTAAATTCATGAGGGAATAATTTTCATATAAATCAAGGCTATAAAATGTAAATACAATACAGTACAATCTAAATTTCTGTCTAAAATACAATACATTATTATTTATTAATACAGCGTGACAAATCAGACAGTTCTCAGTAGCGTCCCATGTGGATATCTGTTCCCGATAATTATGGCAGATTATGAAATAAGTGTAGTAGGAGAAATGAACGCAGAGCCGGATTTATCTGTATTGCTCGCTCATTTACTTTTTCAATGTAGGTTTTTGTGCTCAGTTTAGCTAGCAACAATTTAACAATTATAGAAAAAGTATTAACTTGAAATAAAAGTATCGAATTTAAAGTATTGACTACACATACAAGTTGCAGTAATCAAGTTCGCTTAATATAAATTGTTACTACCAAACAAGAACCGCGAGGAGGTATGAGCATTTCTTGCCAGGAAAGAATGGGTATGGAATATTAGTAAGAATAAAGAAATTATTTAAAAAGTAACAAGATACCTTTAAAAACAAAAAATATGTTCTCAAAATAATAACAAAAACAAATAATTTTCTCAATAAATAAACTAAAAATAAATTCTAATAGTAAAGTTATTACTAGACGTATTTTTGTCAAAATGAAAAAGAAAATAATATTAATAAATAATAACATCCTGAAAAAGAATATTTCTCAAGCACCGAACTACGAAAGCACAAAAACGGAAATAAATAATACAGTTGATATCACAGAATTCTCTCCCTCACATCACATCACTTCATTTTACCTCACCTCACATCGTTTGATCCTCTAAATCTTCGCTCCTCTTAATTTTCAAATGAACTACTATCCTCGTTCAAATTTTTAATAAATTTATTTCCACCATTTATATTACATTCAGCAATTTTTAATAATAGTCCTCAATTGTAATTACTTTTTTTCCCAATCTTCCTCGTTAATTTTCGACACTTCATTTTGAATTAACTCTACGACTTTTTTATCGAAGTTCGGAAAAATATTACCTTCTCTGAAATTTTTCTTCAATTTTCACCAAATTAATTCAATCAGGTTGAAAATACAGAAATATGGCGGTAATCTCAACACTTTGTGGCCATATCTCTCCGCTACAGTGTCTATAATATACTTCTCTCATAATTTTTCGTTTGCAGGATTTCCAAGAGTTGTGCTTTATTATAATTTTCCTCATAATAGAGATCATGTTCCATTAAAAAAATTTGCAACTGCAGCTTAGTAGACCTACTGATAGGAATTTTCTACAGTTGTCTCGAATGTTACTTCGCATTGTCAAGAACAATAATGCTATTCAATTTTAATTTTGGAATTAGGGTATTTTCAAACCACTCCTCAAATATTTCTCTCTCCATGTTCTTGTGGTAATCTACGATACAGTCTTCCATGTTTTTTCCACATAGTTTCAATGCATTATCAACCCATCCATCAACTGATCCACAGTGTAATATAATCAACTGAGTCTCTTTATTAGGGGCAATGAGATTGGTTGACATTTCCTAGATCAATCAGTCTATCCTTTCTTCACGGTCTCATGAGTATCATACCAAGTTTCATCCTGATAATAAATTGATCTGTTTTTCCCGTCTGAATTCTTTTTATCTCTTCTAGATATAAATCTGCCAATCGACTGTTCGTCTGCTTTCCATAATTGCCATGTGTTTATTAATAGTTTGATCCAATTTTTCTCAGCCAAATTCCTAAAGTTCTTTTGGTATATTTTGGACGATAATCCATTTCTTTTAGTTTTCTGTCTACCGTGTCAATAAATGGGATTTCATTTTACTGATACACGTCGTAAATTAAAGTTCTTAAAAGCTTTGCTAACGATGGGTCCAGAGTTTTCGATTGACCGATGTCGGATCGTTGTATTCTTGATAGGGCACCTTCTTTCACCAGTTTGTGTATTGTGGGATGGGGAACGTGAGTGAGAGATGCTGTTTCACCTAGTACATCTAAGTCATACAAATTAGAGTTATTAGCTCGTCATTTCAAAAGATTATTATAAATATTAAAGTAAATTTTGTTCGCTTGCTTGTTCAAATGTTGCAACACCCCCTCGTCCAATTGCTGGTATAACACAATTAGCTGGTGGTTGTACTCATTGACAGGTAGCTCAGTTAGCAGGTCGTGAATAAGGGATAAGATTGATCTGAGTTCTCACCAAAATCTAGGCTGGGTGCTAGGACTTTTGCAAGTATCAAATAATTGAAAGTTTACTTTAAAAGGTAAAAATAACGTTAAGCCTTGAATTCAGTTTGGGAAGGAACTCGAATAAATAAAAAGATATTATTAGATAAAAAGTATAGTAGACTGGTATGAATATATGTACAAAATTTACATAGGCTCAGATGGCCTCTTTTAGTTAAAATATATAGTTTTGGTTGAAGACCAACAAAATAGTCAAAAATAATTATATGACGTTATGAGAAATAAAAAATAGGTAACTGATCTCTTACAAAAATTCTTCTGACCAAATATCAACTTTCACTGAGGACGAAGTAACTTCAAATGGGTTAGTCCTGCGAAGAATCCACTAACGGCTAAGCTCTGAATGGGTTCGGTGTCAGTTTGAATCACCGCTGTCAGTATTGCAGACCAAATGCCAGTTGTAAAAAATATCATTTTCCTGCTCCACCCAGTATATAATGATCAGTTCGATCCATCAGTTATCCTCTTCTCTAGGTCCAGGTATTTACATAAAAAGGGGAGACTTTTATGAGATCAGTACTATAGGAAAAACAAGATAAAAGCTGTGACGTTTGAATTGTCCAGCTACATAGATAAAATATTAGTTAACAAATTTGTAGAGTAAATTGCAAAATAAACAAACTAGGATTGGTATCCCACAATATTTTAGGAAGTTGAAGATTTCAACTAACTTAAGTATTAATAAAAGTTACGGTAAATAAAAAAAATACTAGTCCAACAAATAAACTAGGTATAGCTGTGATAATAAATAAAGTGAAATAGGTATTCACTATATTTTAAGATAATTTTTTACTAAAAGAAGGTGATCTTCAAGAAAATAGAATTTAGAATGTGTGTATACAGACAAATATATAGATAACGTAAATATTTGCTCATTATAAAACAATATGATAAATAAATCAAATTAAAAGTTAAATTATTTATTAGTTCCTCATAGAGAGGTAATAATGAATTCCAGATAAAGTTAAATAAGGATATATAGCTTGACTATATGTTTACTGTAGGTAATTAAAAGTTAATCAATTTCCAGAGAACTAGGCAAGGCTCCATTAGAGCAGCGTTTTTAACAAAATACTAAGTAAACGTTCAAGTAAACACTCGATATTTTAAATTTAGAAAAACCTTACGCGGCAGAGGTCTGGTTGATAAATATATGAACTGGTATAAAATAATCCACCACAAAACAAATTCACCACGTTAGGTTATTCTCACAAATATTATAAACAAATAGGTTTCCTCAAAAAGGGTACCAAACTCCAAATGTCACCAGTCACCACTCTTCACAGAGCTATCAATGTAACCAAGTGACCTAAAACATCAACAGACAAAGACAGAAAACAACTAACTGCGATACAAAATAGCGACTTCCGTTGTCGAGTAATCGATATTAACGACGCTGCTCTACAGAACAACCAAAATGAATGGATTGATCACTGAAAAGCAAATTCGCTCAAGGCGTAAATTAAGATAAATACGGTAAAATTTTATTATGAAAATTACCTCAAAGGTACGTTAAATCAGTATAGGAACTTTTTAAATAATGATGATAATAAAATTAGACACTAATACCAGAAAACATATAAATTTTACCAGACCGCTGAACTACAGGTGTTGTCTTCAGAACGCTACACTAGTAAGAACGAAGTAGGACCGTAGTGTTCTGCTACCTAAGCTCGATTATAGTTTGGAAAAAGACAAACATCTGAGAGTACACTATGAGCAATAAAGACAAATAAATATTTAGAAATTTTTTATAAGTGCAAAAATCTACAAAACCAACTGTTCCAGTAGAAATCAGTGGCACCATCTGGACTAGACTGGCAGAAACAATTCTTCACAGAAAACGACAAACTGGAATAAAATGGCTTGCAATTTCGTTACAATGTAGCCGATTTTTTCTTACTAAAAACAATAACGAACTTTGATTTTCTTTATCACTGTAATTACTATCACTTTTATTTTCACAAACACAATAAGATGAAGACGTAGAGGCCTCCCACGGTCTTAAATTAGTTTAAAAAACACTCCAGCAAATAAATAGATATAAAATAATTATTACTAATAATATTACACTTATATATTACACAACTCACTGTACACGATAACCTTCTTAAATTATTTTTAAAAACACACCAGTAAATAAATAGACATAAAATAATTATGCTAAACAAATCGGTACCAAAACTAAGTGCGAACTGAAGTATTACAAAATGTTCGTGAAACTCCGCCTCGGGCGCGTGCTAACAAAAACGACATTCATCTTTCTCGCTTTAATGTAAGCGGTGTAAAAGACGGAATATGTGATGTGTTAGACATTTCTCGCCCTCATGTCGCGTCTTACCCTGCACGTCCCGTCACATAACCAATTTCTCGTACTATAACATTGCTTACCTTTTACGTGTTAACGACCAAGGAAAATTGTTGAGATTGCCCATGAGTAGCACAGTTTCTATGTTTTCTGCTGAAAAAGATATCCTTTGTGTAGTAAACACATCTGTGTAAATTGAAAGAGATCTTTTGACATCTATTGACGTAATATTTGCAAACTTAAAACTTCCTAAATCAGTTGGAGGATGTTCCTCATTAAGATATCGATTACATAACCCACATTTTTATGTATAATGTCATTATACCACGTACTCACTCGCATACCAGGGTCAAGTTTTAGAGGTTGTAACTTATTTTGTACATTATGAATTATATTTAAAGACTCTTCTAACAACAATGAAGATTTTTTTGTTGAATACTGTCCAATACCACTGTAAAACTGTTGTGAATCACATGTATTGCTGCTTTCACTTCAGGATTTTTTAAATTGTTTTGGGCCTCGGCTTTTGATTCACTAAGGTTTAACTGTAGAATGAAATTGTTTACTCGCTGAAAATACTGCAGTGATAGTTGAACAACACCAGCACACTTTTTCATTAAATGCATAGACTGGAATTGTGGACGATATATTGGTAACTACTTTCATCTTATCCAGACCAGTTGAAGGGGAAGAATATTTGAATTTCTTAAAAAACAATTTAAAAAAACTTTTGGAAAACCTATCTTATGATATTTAACCAAAGATTTGATACTTACATGATGGAGCACCATCACACTATATTGTCGAAATTAGAAACTGTCATTTATCGGTCGAGTTACAATTAAGTTTATTGATCAAATAGTAATATATCCGAGGTGATCACGGACATGATCAACTTGACGTATCAACTCGTTCAATGTGTCCAAAATTTTAAATATGTTGCCATTTCCCTTGAAATTTTAATCATGACACATGACAATTGATGTATAAATTTCAATAACCTGTTTTGGCCAAATACGTTGAAATAAATCCTCAGTACTAAGAGAGGCCAGTAGACTTTTTGCTTTTCTTTTTGTTTAAAAAATGCCAATAGCTAGCAAAAAATCCTTATTTGGGATTTCTTTGAAAAAAAATAAAATAATTTGTGGTAAAAACATGCACAATGCCGATTCTGTGGAATGAAGTATTAAAGCCATGCTATCAGTGGCAATGGTAAAATTTAGGTTATGTAATATTTTAGTATAGGAGCATCAGATCCAGGCGATAGTTTAAGGCATAACTATCAAAACTTGATGAAGAAGTTAACAGATTTCAATTAATACAGATTATATTTGTAACATGATGGCACCAATATTTCAAATACAGTTTTTTGCATTTTCACTATTTCAAATAATTACACAAGTATATAAATGTGTTGTATTTTGCAAAGGATTAGCAATATACAATGAAATAACATGAGACGTTATTAATTAATTCCAAAAAAATCCTGTACCATTTCATTTTATAATATTTATTCTCATTTTAATAGTTCTACAAGAGTTGTTCATAAGTCCGTAACTGAAATGACTACCTAACATACGGTCTCTAGTTACAACATAACTTAAAGAACTTTTCAAGAAAGCATTTTAGGAATCATGTTTATTAGGAGTTTTAGTCATATTTTAATACAAGTATTTCACGTTAAAAAATTTGCAGGTTATTTTAAAACACCATGTATATTGAATTTATCGAAACAAACGCAATTTCATTGCTTTAACCCAGTATGGAAAACCCAGCATTTTAAGGAAGGCTTTAATAAATCTAAGTTTAATTACGCCAACAAATATTGCGTCAATTTTACAATATAAATTCAGACAAGCAGTTTTCTTTAGTTTTTATTTATTCATGTATTTAACATTGGCTTATTTCCTCTGCCAGGGCTAATCACCAACACTAGGAGACAAGCTACCTGCAACCTGGAAATTTTACCAAACCTCTTCTCAGTCGAAGAGTAGGGATTTTTACTTGCCTAACATCCAGTAACTTTTCGTATCGAAATACGAGTATGTTAAGTCGGATCTACGCTTGTCCCTTTTTTTAGATTTGACAAACATTATTTTTCGCGATATTGATTGAGTATTTGCAAGAGATGCTGTCAGTGTGCAAACCACAAAAGCACAGTAAGTAGCGATACTTCTGCTTGTATTTGATAAATAAATTGTGTATGATAAATTTTTTTAATACAAAAATGACAAATAAAATTTCAATTGTTCAATTCACACAGTCACAATCTTTTCGCCGAGATAGTTTCTTTCCAAATTGACAATTTTGTATATAACATTGTGGATTAGAATTTATATTTTGTCTGTCTTTCTAGTGAAGTATTCCACTATGTGACAATAAACTTCTCCAATTATTTGTAATCATTTAACTAATTAAGTTCAAGTCAATTAGAAACCTCAAACACATTGTTTTATTGTTTGTGACGACATAGTATGTCACAAGAGCTAGGAAAACGGAAGACAACAGTGACATAAATGCTGTAATTGAGATCTGCGTTTGAAATCTATTGAAAAGTCCCATATCCAATTTATTTCCTATTTTACTTCTTATTTCGTATAACCCGAAAACCTCTGAGTATACAATTTCTTAAATCTTAGAACGATATTTGGATTACGAATTTTATATAAAATAAATTATTTTCAAAGTGTAGATCGTGACAGAAAAGTATATAAAAAATAAATTATTAAGCAATATTTGTTTTAGAAGAATAGGGAAGTAAGAGAGATTTGCTGACTTGGTAACCTTTTGTGAAGGTTAGGTTATTTAGGACTGAAAAAAAATATATGCAAAAAATTGAGAGGATTTTCGAGGAATATTATAATGGGAAAATGTTACTTACATATTTGTACAGGGAAATGTATAAAGAGATTATATTACGTTTTCACTGGTAAAAAATTAAAATGATTTCAATATTCCTAAAATAGCTCTATATAAAGTATATTATATAGCAAATCTTTTGTATGATTTAGAAAGGTATAATATGTGAGCTATTTGAAAATATACCGTTTTAATTTTAGTAATACAGTACACTTACTTTGTTAAGTTGGTTTTTTTTACATACTTACATAGAATATGCATTGTATAAAAATACAGCTTATAAATAAGTTATTTATTATTTATATTTAGCTAAGGGTGCCATTTTACCCCTAAAAGGTATCAAATATTAAATAACAGTCCAGTATCTAGTTATTTCTTTGATTATTTCAATAAAAATAAACGTTTTTGGCTGGTTCTAATAAACTGTATTATTATGCATTTTCGTTTCTTATTTCGGTTGATGATTGGATGAGCCTTTGTTTTCGTTTTGTATTTTGTTTTATTATTGACAATTTAATTCTCTATTGAAAAATACCACGGCTGTGACCTTATTTTAAACTTAACTGAAGAATCTCAAGAGATAATTTTAATAAAACCAACTCATTTAGTTAACAATTATCCCAAATTCATTATCTTTTTCGAAGCAAAATAATGTTGTATTCACACCGTGCTAACGTGTATACCAAATGATAACTAGATAGTTTTACCTTCTATATCCTTGAATAATGATATCTTACAATTAGAGAACTCTTTTATCCCGTATTTCTTTCCGAAAACTTATAAAATTGTTTTACGTAAATATTTATAAAACACATCCATAGCTGTGATAAGTTTACTATAAGCTTGTTGTCAATTAGTTTGATAACAGTTATGTACAGGGCTATTCATTATAAATTACTCACCCTTTATCATCGTTATTATTACCTACAGAAAAAAAGTTTTAAATAAAAGTTGTGTGGTTATGACTGAATTTTGTCAAAATGCTATCAAAAAATACAATGGCGTGCAGATTTCAGGGATACAAAAAAATATATTTTTTAAATGGGATACCCTCTATATTATTAAATTTTTGGAATAATCTTTTTCCAGTCCAGTGTATTATTAGCTTTCGAGTTGTGTACACGTTAAGTCACTTGGGCGTATTGCATATTGTTTTTGTGTTTTTATTTTATTTGTTGTACTGTATTGTTGATATTAATTTAATAATAAAGCATGGCAAACGTACGCAGGGGTAGAAAACGGCCATTTGCTGACAAAGTGAATAAATTCAGAGGTGGATTCCCGGATTTATTCTATGTTGGTGCTAAAAAATTTGTAAAGTGTGCGAGAAAGATTTGATGTGCTGGGATAAGCGTGATTGTGGACTTCACGTAAATAGTGTACACCACAAAAATAGAAAAAATGGTGTGGCTTCAACAACACAGTTTATGTTTGATTTACTATTAATGCTGATTGCCTGTAATGTTCGGCAGCACATACTCGATAAAAAACCATTTCGAGAGTTTTGGAATAAATACAATGCCCAGGTGAAGTTACCAAGTCGCACAACGTTATGTAACTATCTACCAACTGTACACGTAGACATGGTAAATAAGATGAAATGTGAATTAAAAAATACACGGCTATGGTTATCTGTTGATGAGACAACGGATTGTAAAAAAAATTCTATTTTAAATGTTATAGTACGAGTACTGGACCTTCTTAAACCGACAGTTCCACTGTTACTAGCTAGCAAAAGACTAAATCTGTGTACTAGCGAAACAATTACCAGGGTGGTGCTGGAGACGTTAGAAAAATTTGAACTGTCAAAAAGTCAAGTGTTGATGTTTGTGACTGATGGTGCCGTGACAATGCGTTCGGTAGGCCGTTCTTTGCAAGAACAAAGTTGTACGTTTATACATGTTACGTGTAAAGTGCATGCTTTACATCTTATGGCAGAAACTATTTGAAAAGGTTTTCCAGAGGTGGATGTATTAATAGCAAGTACAAAAAAAGTGATTCTTAAATCTCCTAAACGTCTTCGTGCATTTCATAGCAAGTGTCCCGGTATTCCTGAACTACCACAGCCGATTCTTACACGTTGGGGAACATGGTTTCAGGCAGCTTTTTATTATGCTCAATATTTCCAACAAATAAAAGCTGTGATACTACAATTCAATCCAGATGAGGTTGCAGCTATTAAGGAAAGCCAGACAAAATTCGAAGATATTTCCGTTGAAACAGCTTTAAAAAATATTGGGAAGAACTATAAACCAATACATGAAAGCATAAAAAAATTAGAAAATAGTGCGTTGTCATTAGCGGAGTCACTGCGAATAGTGGACGAAGTAAATCTACTACTACACGATATAGGTGACCAAACAAATGAGCGCGTTAAAGAAAAGTTCGCAAGTGTGTTAAATAAAGACACCGGTTTTGCCAAATTAAGACAAATATGTGATGGTGCAGCTCCAGATCCGTTAAGGCTGAAAACAGACGAGGCGTTTTGTGCCGAGTCGGCCGCCGATTCTGCAGACGAATCGTCGTTTGCTTCACTCATTACGAATGTATTAAAACAGACGATACATCTGTGACGAATGTCACCGCCTACGCGACGTGCGTACGGTGTTAGGCTGAAAATAGACAAGGCGTTTTTTGCCGAGTCGGCCGCCGATTCTGCAGACGAAACGTCAAAACAAACGAGGCGGCTGGACACCGCGACGTTTTCCGTATGATCAAAACACACCGAGCGTTTTATAAGCATTAGTAAATTTCCTCAGTACGTTGTTGTCAGTTCATTCAAACACCCGTTTTGAAATAATGGATTCCGATGAAGAGTTTGTGATACTTCTAGGTGTATTATACTGCAGATTAAAAAGAAAAAAAGTATCGTAAAATGTTGACACACCCAATTATTAGTGAAAGAAAAAATAAAGGATACCTTTACTTTGTACAATGAAATCAATCGATGTCGAAGTTTTTTAATTTCGTCAGAATGTCTATGACATCTTTTAATGAACTATTAAATTTCATGTATTAATTGTTCGAGATT
The DNA here is from genome assembly GCA_029963845.1 of Rhamnusium bicolor. Taxonomy (NCBI): domain Eukaryota; kingdom Metazoa; phylum Arthropoda; class Insecta; order Coleoptera; family Cerambycidae; genus Rhamnusium; species Rhamnusium bicolor. The sequence goes on from JANEYF010004447.1 coordinate 124,123, forward strand.
TATTTCCATATCTGTCACTAAAATAATAAAAAAATTTTAAAATCACGTCAAATGACAACCATGCAATATACGTACCGATCAAAAACCGCCGGTGTCTGTGTTGCACAAGAGTTAGTACATTTATGAAGGGCCGCTTAAAGTCGTAAAAACGCTTTCGGCACATGGTTGGGAACACCGTACGCTCGTCGCGTAGGCGGTGACATTCATCACCGACGTATCGTCTGTTTTAATACATTCATAATGAGTGAAGCAAACGACGATTCGTCTGCAGAATCGGCGGCCGACTCGGCACAAAACGCCTCGTCTGTTTTCAGCCTTACCAACCATCTGCCGAAAGCGTTTTTATGACTTTAAGCGGCCCTTCATAAATGTACTAACTCTTATGCAACACAGACACCGGCGGTTTTTGATCGGTACGTATACTGCATGGTTGCCATTTGACGTGATTTTAAAATTTTTTAATTATTTTAGTGACAGATATGGAAATAAATATCGAACAATTAATACATGAAATTTAATAGTCCATTAAAAGATATCATAGACATTCTGACGAAATTAAAAAACTTCTCATCGACTTGTTTGATTTCATTGTACAAAGTGTAAAAGTATCCTTTATTTTTTCTTTCACTAATAATTGGGTGTATCCATATTTTACGATTCTTTTTTCTTTTTAATCTGCAGTATAATACACCTAGAAGTATCACAAACTCTTGATCGGAATCCATTATTTCAAAACGGGTGTCTGAATGAACTGACAACAACGTACTGAGGAAATTTATTAATGCTTATAAAACGCTCGGTATGTTTTGATCATACGAAAACGTCGCGGTGTCAAACCGCCTCGTTTGTTTTGACGTTTCGTCTGCAGAATCGGCGGCCGACTCGGCAAAAAACGCCTCGTCTGTTTTCACCCTAAGTGCATTCAAAGACTATTTTACATATGCGTGTAATACATCAGTAGATGTCTAACGGTCGCCGGTCGTTTTAAAAATTTTAGAATACATTTTCACCAAAACAAACATCACTCATGGAGACAACCATAGAAACATACCTGATGCTGCAAAATGGCTACACATCTTCTCCAGTTTGTGATAAGCAAGCTAGTTCATCAAGCTAGTTAAGAGGGTAAGTTTTACATACATTGTTATAAATTGTAACAATTTATTGTTTCTCGTATTACTTAATATCGCGTACGCCACTGTCCCACGAAACATTGTTGACAGCCCTACAAATTAATGTTCACTGTTTGATGTCTTAGACTAAAAGCCATTGATTTAGTTTTTTCGTTATTTAATACTACCTGATTACTTGGATATAATAAATTTTTAAATAATATATAAATAAACATAAGAAAACCTCCTCACAAAATACATCGTATTTGAATGTGAGGTTATATGTATTGATCTCGGTATTGATAGTTGAAGGATACTAGTAATTTAATTTACAGTTTTGTGTTTTCTTTAAATAATAATTACCTCTCTTTTTTTGTTAGTGTTAGTGAGATTTCGAGATACATCACATGGAATTAATTTGTTAAATTTTATTCCGACCCAAAATTTTCAGTTTTTTTGAATAGTTTGGATATATCACATCTAAAGCCAAAATCTGGAGGTCGTTGGACAGGTAATTTTACGCTGAAATCAAAAATGCAAAAATATTGTTCCATTAAAAAGAGCCCGAAGATGTTCCGTTATAGCCAGTCACCCTGTATATTTCACAATATTGACGCTGTGCCACTTTCATAAAAAAATATTTTCCAGTCTTCTAATAAGGCCACTATTGGATTTTGACTCACTATTGGGACCCTGTATATTTAACAAAAAATATAATTCTCTTTTCCCAGTAAAGATATTCGAAATAAATATTGTTTCCAACGAAGCTACAACTCGCGTTATAACTACAGTAGGATTTAGAAAAATTTTGTATTAAAATTTTACTTTATAAAACAAAAAACTAATGTTCCTACAATCTCTAATCTGCTAGTAGTTCTAAAGCAAACAAAAAATTAAAATCACGTTTATAGACGCTCAATCAGGTCAACTTTTTCTACAACTTTCCAGTCTAGCGTTCTTTTCAATATTTGAAATCAATAAAATACTATTTAGTTTATACGCTGACTAAAGTTTATCTTACTTGAAAACTGCACTGTTAAGCATAGCTTTGTGTAGGATAGATCTACTTTAACATGGATGGAAAGGTTTTATATAAAGTTTATTCCAACAAAATTGATGGTGTGAAACCAAGCGATGACAATAAGAACAGAGTGGATTCAACTTGGATGACTTGCATTAAAATTGTTTCAGGTCGAGCTGTGGAATCAAATTCTTGAATAAAAAGTGTTGTTTATAGGAGTGCTTAGTAATTTTCATTTGTGTATTAGTATTTTCCTATTACATGTTTACAGGATGAAATGAGCAAGGCCGCATCCTCTTTTTCTGAGGCGAAGTGTATCTATAAGATGAGATAAATCGCAAGGATCTAATTAAAATATACAAATTTTCCCGTTATATAGGAAAAGATGTCTAAATCAGAGTTGGAACTTTCGTATTAATTCCAGTGCGTTGTGGAGATTTAAATAAAAACATTTTTTATTTGCCTTTAATTTGTCGATATCCTAATAACTGTTTGAATATTTTCTGCCACACGGTGAAAGGCATGAAGTAGACAGGTTATGTGCAATAAATTAGCACATTAGCGCTTTAATTAGAAACGCAGCCCCGTCTGTCACTAACATTAAAATAATATTCTTATCAGGGTCAGGAAACTAATCCGAAGTCCAAGACCGACAGCTAACACTGCTTCATATGGTTGACAGGACATACGTAGAGAAATAAAAGCAAAAGTATAAAATAAAATATATACCGCATGATTAGGGCTGTCAAAAATGTTCCGTGGAACAGTGGCGTACGCGAAATTAACTAATACGAAAAACAATAAATTGTTACAATTTATAACCATGTATGTAAAACTTACCCTCTTAACTAGCTTGATGAACTAGCTTGCTTATCACAAACTGGAAAAGATGTGTAGCCATTTTGCAGCATCAGGTATGTTTCTATGGTTGTCTCCAGGAGTGATGTTCGCATTGGTGAAAATATATTCTTATATTTTGAAAACGACCGTTCGACATCTACTGATGTAATACACGCATACGTAAAATAGTCTTTGAACACACTTAACGGATCTGTGGCTGCACCATCACATATTTGTCTTAATTTGGTAAAACCGGTGTCTTCATTTAACACACTTGCGAACTTTTCTTCAACGCGCTCATTTGTTGCGTCACCTATATCGTGTAGCAGTAGATTTACTTTTTTTATGCTTTCATATAATGGTTTATAGTTCTTCGCAATATTTTTTAAAGCTGTTTCAACGGAAATATCTTCGAATTTTGTCTAGCCTTCCTTAATAGCTGTAGCCTCATATGGATTGAATTGTAGTGTCACAGCTTTTATTTGTTGGAAATATTCAGCATAATAAAAAGCTGCCTGCAACCATGTTCCCCAACGTGTAAGAATCGGCTGTGGTGATTCAAGAATACCGGGACACTTGCTGTGACCTGCACGGAGACGTTTAGGAGATTTAAGAAACACTTGTTTGTACTTGCTATTAATGCATCCACCTCTGGAAAATCTTTTCGAATAGTTTCTGCCACAAGATGTAAAGCATGCACTTTACACGTAACATGTATAAACGTACAACCTTGTTCTTGCAAAGAACGGCCTACCGAACGCATTGTCACGGCGCCATTAGTGACAAACATCAACACTTGACTTTTTGACAGCTCAAATTTTTCTAACGTCTCCAGCACCACCCTGGTAATTGTTTCGCTAGTACATTGACTTAGCCTTTTGCTAGCTAGTAACAGTGGAACTGTCGGTTTAAGAGGGTCTAGTACTCGTACTATAACATTTAAAAGAGATTTTTTTTACGGTCTGTTGCTCATCAACAGATAACCCTAACCGTGTATTTTTTAATTCACGTTTCGTCTTATTTACCATGTCTACGTGTACAGTTGGTAGATAGCTACATAACGTTGTGCGACTTGGTAACTTCACCTGGGCATTGTATTTATTCCAGAACTCTCGAAATGGTTGTTTATCGAGTATATGCAGCGGAACATCACAGGCAATCAGCATTAATAGTAAATCAAACAAAAACTGTGTTGTCGAAGGCACGCCATTTTTTTTATTTTTATGGTGTACACTATTTACGTGAAATCTACAATCACGCTATTCCCAGCACATCAAATCTTTCTCGCACACTTTACAAATTATTTTAGCACCATCATAGAATAAATCCGGAAATTCACCTATGAATTTATTCACTTTGTCAGCAAATGGCCGTTTTCTACTCCTGCGTACATCTGCCATGCTATGTTATTAAATTAATATCAACAATACAATACAACAAATAAAGTAAAAACAGAAAAACAATATGCAATACGCCCAAGTGACTTAACGTGTACACAACTCGAAATCTAATAATAGACTGGAGTGGAGAAAGAGTTTCGCGGTCAAGGTGAATGCCAGCGACAGTAAGTACATCTGTACTCTACGACCATGATACACAGAAACTATTTGCAGCTTTACGCATGATACAATGTATTATTCAGAATGACTGAAATCTGTCATGGCATTAGCATACATATCACGTCACAACTAATATTCGTTTGAATTTGTGGCTGTTAAATTTGAGCGATTATGTCTGTACATATGTTTGTGCAAGTAAAATGAACGTTCCACATCTACTGAGGTTAATGGTGCAAATTCTAAATAGTTCACATGGTCAGGCACTGAAAATGCGCGCAGATAATTTTCACGAATTTTGCACATTGATTTGTATCTCAGGTTCCTGTGCAAAACATTTTTTAAATTATTGTTTATAGCCCGACTTTTGCTGCCTAATAGTGACAAAGCTCTTTGAACACTGAAATTTCTTAGTATAACATTAACAACCTTATTGCACCAAAGGTTAGTTATTTCTACGTACCTCTATAATATTGCCCAAAACATTTTTATACACACTTGGTAGATATATGTTACGAAATGTATGACTACTAGGTAAAGGAATAATACATGCGCACAACATGACACAAATAAAAAAAATTCTCTTTTTTTAACTGCCGGCAATATTTTGTAGATGGATAAATGTCTTTCACAATCATGGCGTATATGAAGTACGTAACGTCGATTGCATGGAGTACACAGTTTATGTATTCACAAAACACTGAACTACAGATACAAAAATTTTCTAAAAGTTATTTTTTGCAAGTGTACCGATATAAACACTAATGCCAACGTTATGCGAATTACAGTCACCACTAAAAACTCTGGCCTTTTACGCATACTTATCTCACTGGCATGATATGTTTGTCAAATGGTAGTATTCAATCATTTTTTGTAGTTTATGCAAAAACGATAGTAACTGCGCTGTTGCCAACTGCGCTGTTGCGAGAACAGAATCAAACACCACAATGATTCGCACGCTTTCATGTTACTAAGTTATCTCAATTGGGCCAACTGAAGAAAAGCTGTCAAGGTGCCTTTAAATTACATAGGAGTTATCCCGGATTCCCGCAGAGCCCTACAACTATCTACCTCGATCCTATGTAGTTATACTGGCTGCATATATTACAGTTATATAAATAAACACATCACATGGATTTTGAAGTGGTGTATTTATAATAATTATGTTGTTTTTATAAATGCCGGCTCTGAAAAATGGAAAATATTTCTAGCCCCTTATTCTTATGTATGTAAAATTTTTCAAAAAACTTGTATTAATAGCTGTTGAATTACTTCAGCGTTGTATATATATATATATATATATATATATATATATATATATATATATATATATATATATATATATATATATATATATATATTATTACGATGACCAAACCACACCCTGTATAAAGTACAGAGTACATAAGGATAAAATTATGTTTAAATAGTAAAAGAAAGTAATAAAGATATTTTGCCAATACTAAAGCAAAGAAAGACTCTAATATTTAAATTAAAATGAAAATTTTGAGCGGTATGAGAGCCCAGTTTCAGTGAGAGACACTTACGTTAACTGTATTCATATTAAATAGGTAAAATTTGTAATAAATGTTTGTTAAACGCTAGATATAAACACCTACCGTGTGGTAAATGAACTGTATGTTATTATGTAATGTGAAAAAGCATTGCTCTATTTAGAATAGGCATCAGAAGGACTATTGTGTATAGCATGGCAACCATAGCCAGAACATTATTGATTTTAGGTACAAAAACCTGGGTAACCTGGAAAAAAAATAAAATTTTATTGTTATTAATTAAAATTATAAACTTTGTTAAAGACAAATATGTTAAATTTAGTCATAGAATAGCTACAAGTGTGATAGCAATCATGAACACTGGGAAAAAAGTGCTATAAACTACTTTCATAATTTGGGTAGCGTAAACTCTACGATATCTGAGATTTTAGTCAGTTCTACGAAGTAAGTGCATCGTCTAACTTTAAAACCTTACAAAAGTGAAAGAGACTCACCTTGTGAGCTAATATAATGTAATAGCATCAAAATGTAATGACATTTAAAAGGTGTATGTGTAAATTTATGTCCAAGGAGGTATATAACTTGACAAATATGAAGTTTTTTCTAAAATAAAAACCATTTGTTGAACTTTTTATAGCTATGTCAGAAGAATAGCATCTATTTATTGTTTCCAGTCAGTTAGTTTTAAGTAATTTGTTGTATTTGAAAAGTTTCCAGCCAATGAGGTTTAACGAAGTCCTAAAACGAAAGGCAAATTAAAATAATGTTTTAAATGAATTTAGACATGCGAATATGGTGTTGATTTGTTCATTAGTTCTTAAAGTAATCTCTGGTATGTGGTTTAGATGGTTGTAATTAGTTATATAAGAGAAATTGTTAAAAATTGTTGCAATTGTAATTTTTCTAAATATTCACAAAAGGCCATAGTATGGCATATCAAAATAAAGCTAATCATCTCTATATCTTTATTCAATAATAAAATTAGAGCCATAAAGTATCATAAAGAAATAAAAAGAGAATTAAATTTTCATATTTTAAATTTCAAAAATCAAGTGTCATGATTTTTGGAGAAACGTCAGATTAGGTCAATAAAAAGCCCATATTTAAGTTTTAGTATTGATAGAAAGCTCAAAGGGAGAGCATTGTAATTTTATAAGAAATTTCCTAACCTCAAAATTTTAAATTTATATTTTCAAAAGAAATGAAGCCCATTCACAAGCTCACGAAATATTAAAACAGGGTTTGTAAACCTAAAACACAAAAGAAAATATATTAAATTAAATTTTATTAATACCATAATTTAATTCCAAGTGGAATGTAAGAATAATTTCCAGTTACAACGACCAAGGAAAGTATTGTATATAATAGTAAATGTGATTTGAGGAAATTAGTAAAGGTAAAGTACGTACCTTAAATAAATGTTGCTGATTGTTAAATAAATATAGTGTTGTGCTACGAAAATATAAATCCAGTGTGCCGAGCAGCCATTGTTACTGAAGTTTTATGAATCTGAAATTTGCCACAGATGCAGAAGGATCGAGGCACAGAGCAATAATATAAGCAGAAGCGTTAGTCAACAGAGATTGCCATAACGTGAAGTTCAAGAAATGGACGTAAGTAAAACAAATAAAATCCTAGGTACTCGACGATTTAAAAGCAGCTATAGTAACAGATCTGATCATTAAATAAAAGGCCATTTCATTTTAATTTTAAGATATATGTGTGCAAAAGTGTCCCAAACCATACCAGAAATTTATAAATAAATTTATTTGTTTTGTAATCTGACAAGGTGTTTTTCATTGAAATTGGAGCTGTACGATTATTTTCAGATTAACGCCAGGAACCTGTCCAAACCCTGAGGAGAGGTTAAAATAATAAGAGTCTCAAAATAATAAAATAATAATAATACAAATAAAATAAAGTAAATAATAATTTTTATTATCATAAAAATAAAATATTATATATAAAATTATGTCCCACCGTGGAATAGAAAAATAAAATATCACATTATATATAAATATATATATATATATATATATATATATATATATATATATATATATATATATATATATATATATATATATATATATATATATATATATATATATATATATATATATATATATATATATATATATATATATATATATATATATATATATATATATATATATAAAAGGAAATAAACATTACCGAAAGCTTGACAAATAATAAAGAGTACTATTTTTTGAAATCTATGGCCTAACACCATTATTACGACCCCCTAAACCCTCTATAATCCCTTAAAGGGGAAATTTATTTTAAAAAAATGTGTGGGTTATGGGGTCACTGATCACGAATCAGAAGTTAAAATGAATTTTGACATAATGACAGCTATCAGCAAGCTCTCAAATTTCATGAAAAATGTAAAAAGTCAATATTTGGAGCATATTATTCAGTTTTTGGGCTGCTGATCACGAACAGAAGTCAAAATGAATTTTGATGTAACGACAGCTGTCAACAAGACGTCAAATTTTATGAAAATGTTAAAAGGTAATATGTCAAGGTTCATTTTTGAATTCTGATTCATGATCAGCAGCTCAAAAAACTTAATAATATGCTTCAAATATAGTCTTTACATTTTTCATGAAATTTGACAGCTTGTTGACAGCTGTCATTATGACAAAATTCGTTTTTGCCTTCAGATTCGTAATCAGCAACTCAAAAAACCCTTACAGAAACTTTTTCATAAAATGTCCCCCTTAGGGGATTATAGAGGGTTATAGGGGGGTCGTAAAGAATTTTTTTGCTAAATTCGGTTTTAGCACATCAAAAAACATGGAAAAAAGTTGGGTCTGATCTCTAGGACAGAACTTTTTTTTTTGTAGATTTGTGTAATTTATATTACAAAAGTTTATGGGTCACAGTGAACACCCAGTAAAAGTATCAATATAAACTTCCTTATTTTGGCTCTTTAAGCAAGTCCGATTCATATCTCCAACCAATTTTTTCAGAAAAAAATTCCTAATAGTGTCTTAACTTTTTACCAATTTTTTTAAAATATATTGGGTCTTTTATACACAACATAAAAATTTTCCATTCAAAAAAAGCAGATCGCATGAGAAAAATCCAATTCGTCAAATAACAACCAAAATACGGGGGTCTATAATCTCAAAGTGGAACACACAGTAGGGTGCCAATTTTTTGTATTTTTCAGTCTTTCGACTATAACTTTTTTTATTTGACGATTAATTGTTTTTTCTTTTCGAATTCGGATTCCTCTGAAAAAAATACAAGTTGTGTAATTTTGGATTCTTTCTCCCAGGTAAAAAAATCAAGCAATGTTATCGAGTGAGGTTCACATTCAGTACATAATTTATAATATTTATATACAGAAATAAATTGTTACTGCAATGCTTTTAAAAGGTCATAATATGATGTTACTTGAAAATTTTCAGTTGGTTGTTGTTCCGGAAAATGGCTAATAACTTTCCCTACGATAATTCGTATTTGGCCTTATTTACAATCAATATCTCAATTAGTTTATGAGATGTTTCAACGAACAATTTTCGTTGGCGGACCCCACATTTTTACGCTCAAACGGTTTATTTAACGTAGTGTGATATCTCTCGCTTACGAAATTTTCGTATGGAGAAATGAATCTAAATTTTAGACATATTTTGTTACATAACACAATTTTATGATAAACATCCAAACACCTTCTGTGTCCTTATTTTAAAAAAGATTTATTAGACAACTGGCTCTTTTATAAACATTAAATCTATTAATGTTTTTAACTAAAATACGATAAATCTTGTTCGGAATATTTTTTTCTTGACAAATTTTTCTCTCAAATATTCTGACATATATATTAATAATACAAAAAAAATTGTTTTTTTCACCGATATCATGGCAATGAAAACAAATGGTGGTGATGGCGACACAAATTAAATTAAAAAACTAGGAAAACATATCATTATAAAAAGAATATCTAACAATATCTGAAATTAAATATGTAAATAAACTATTTTAAAATGTTATTCTCATCTCTATGATGTTATAATATTTAATATTTATTAGGAGACATTTATTTGAAAATAATCTATTTTATTCTTTTTATTATAGTGTGTCTCTGAAAAAAGTTTATGAAAAAAGCTACCCCATATTCCCGAGATCAAAATAAAATGATTGATTCCAACTTACCTCTATCCCAGCAGCACAACTTTATTGGTCCATTATGTTTCAGAAATATTGGGTCAACATATAAACGTCAGATTCCTTTATGTTGGCCTATAAGTCTTGTTAATATTGCGCCTATGTTTATTCTCTTTATTTGAGAAATCTTGTATGAAATATTACGCCTATGTTTAGTTTCCTTATTGAAGAAATGTTGTATCCAATATAGCGTTTATGTTGGTTTCTTTATTGGGGACATGTTTTATCCAATTTTGCGCCTATATTTGTTTTCTTTATTGGAGAAATGCTGCATTTAATATTGTTTGTAAATACCTATAATGATCTACCTTATAGGAGAAATGTGGTTATATTAAAATAGGACATACATGTATGTAAATGTATGCTTTATTGGATTTTTTAATAAAAATATAATAAACTTAAGTTATGTAGCGCTTCCGTCCCTTCCCCTATCCTTTGTCCCCCGCTAAATGGTAAGAAATTAATCGTTGGTTTTCCAAGTCGGTGGCCTGAAGAAATATCTTCCTAACTGCACTTATAGAATGAAATAATCATTAGTACTAAATCTTCTACCCTTTTGGTTGATGAACTTACGTAGAATGGGGGAAAAAGCAAAAACATAGTAACATTAATAATGGGATGTGGTAATCTTTGTGCATTTTAAAACTTATTATATACTTATTTCAATAAAGAATATGCAGATATGTATAAAAGAATCACAGAGTACACAAAAATCGCAACAACGATGTTATGCGTCATTCACCATTTTAGATAACTCTTCACTACGAATTTCGGTTGCGCAAGTGTGTCATATTACTGCTATATGAAAGTATAGAAAATAATCATCAGTTCAAAAATGATATTTGCCTATTTTAGTGGTATATTGAGCAGGTCCTGGAACATTTTGCACTATAAATGATAATACATATATATATATATATATATATATATATATATATATATATATATATATATATATATATATATATATATATATATATATATATATATATATATATATATATATATATATATATATATATATATATATATATATATATATATATATATATATATATATATATATATATATAAATATATATATATATATATATATATATATATATATTTTTAAATTTATAATATATATATATATATATATATATATATATATATATATATATATATATATATATATATATATATATATATATATATATATATATATATATATATATATATATATATATATATATATATATATATATATATATATATATATATATATATATATATATATATATATATATATATATGGTGTAACGAAGTGATTTTATTTTATAGAATTAAGTTAGGTAACTGGGTGCTATTTGCCTGTTTCAAAAGATATTTTAACCATTGTAGTACTGCGCTTTTAATAAGTGGTATTGTCAGCTGATCATTAATAACAGTTTAATTGTTAATTATAGATAGGTAGTATTGATATGTTTTTATGAACATTCCACATAGGCCGAGTGGCCGGCAGTACGTGAATCGCGAAACGCGAAACGCGCATTGTGCCCCGGCACCCTTGTGCCCGCGCTACCGTGAAAGAGCCCGAGACTTTACTATCAAATTAGTTCCCGTCTGACCGTCAACCGAAGAACCACGCCGATCAGCACAGTAAGTATACTCGTGAGTATAAGGATTTATAGCTATTTAAATTTCATGCGGAATTATTCTAAGTCAATAAACGGGTGACGTAGGTGTAATATACCGTGCATGACTACCGTGTCTCATCCTACTTCTGTTTTTGGCAGTGTTTAGTAGCATGAGGATTTTACAATCAAATTAGTTCCCGTCTGAGCGCCAACCGAAGCACCACGCCGACTTGGATAGTAAGTAAATTCGTGAGTATAAAGAAATAGGTATTTAAATTTAATGCGGAATTATTCCATGAATTCGGGTGACGTATTGCTATATTCCGCGCATGACTACCGCGTCTCATCCTACTTCTGCTTTTGGCAGAGTTTAGTAGCTTGAGGATTTTTCAGAGCATCTAGGACAGTCCGTTGCTGCCGCCCGTACGGACCAGACGTGCCGACACCGACCGCTCCAGAGAGGAAGCAGCCCAGGATACGGAAGTAGGTATTGAGGTTTTGTAAATAAAGGTATAGTAAATAACCGCCATAGTAAGTCATAGTCATAGTGTGCATGTATCGGCGCTTGCTTCCCCTCCTGGTATCCGTCCGCCGTCTGTTCATGACCGCTTAATTTATTGCTGTTTACCTTTTCACCGCTTCATTCACCGGATTACCGTATCGCACCGCTTGACCGCCCGCTTACTGCCCCGCTCGCCCGTAGTTAAGACCGTTGTAGTATAAGTTGTAGTTACTAAGGTGTATATAAAGTGTAAATAATAATTAGTGTGTAGAATAAATGTAAATATATTGAATGAGAATCTGTTCATTAACTACTGTAGTGTGTAAGTTACCTTTTTCCCGACCCCAAGCTTAGCCGTATCTTCACTGTAGTTGCCCGGCCTCTATCGTCCCGCCGATAGAGTAAAGTGGTGTTTCTGCACTCTAAACAGAAACTGGCGCCCGAGATCTCCGTACCGTGAACACCAGCGTAGTGTTGGGCGTCAAAGTGACACTTCTGCTCTTGCGTAGAGCAGCGAAGTACATCACAATATATATATATATATATATATATATATATATATATATATATATATATATATATATATATATATATATATATATATATATATATATATATATATATATATATATATATATTCGTAAAAAATAAAGAATTATCGGGTACTCCCGCAAAAAGAAAAATTGCACGGTGGAAAAATGCAAAAATTGCAAAATGGCAGAAAGATGCTAACCGTGGACACGTGTTTCTGACTAATTGGTCTTCATCAGCACGGTGTAGCTGAGTTAAAATAATGGACAAAACTCAAAAAAAGGGAGTAATTATCGGGAGTACCCGATAATTCTTTATTTTTACGAATATAATTAAACCCGCGTCTAACTTATTCTCTGTACTTGTATATATATATATATATATATATATATATATATATATATATATATATATATATATATATATATATATATATATACAACACAATATTCCAAATTGTTTTGCAGATTATCAGCTGAACGTAGGGATTTTTTAAGGTAGCGGTATCTTGGGCAATGAAGAATATTTTTTGTTGTGGTTATGGGCCGTAAAGCAGCATGTTCCTTCTTTAACGTCCTTCATCGTTGTAGTAAACTATTTCGGTGAAATTTTAATATCTAGTTAGCTACTCCAAATGTCCAAAGTTACTACAATTCAATCAACAATTTTATATTTCGTAGTTTGCCCGTTTGTTCAAATTAACAAATATTTATTTAAAGTTAGGTTATGTTTTGGTGCATTTTCCAACCAATATAGTAGGCCAATATTATTAATGTGAATGTGTTGGAATATTTAAAAGTATTCAAAGAATAATAATAATGAAAATGGTAATACCACCATGTATAGTACAATCCCCTATATCCCTAAACTAACGTTGTGCACATTTAGAGACAACGGACGCGCATCCAATATTCGTATTTAGTGGAAGTAAACTCTCTTACAGTTAATTCCACTGTCATGACCGAGAATCGAACTTGGAACTTTTTGGAGACAGCGAACTTACTTTGTCTCTCGACCATCAGCCATATTAATCCCTATGGATATTAATAAACTAAACAATTTGAAAATAAATACTGCAATAGGCAGTAGAAAAATGTGATCTTTTTGCACTTTAAGTTCCAGATGGACCTGGCATTCCAACTGCAGCGAAATTTAATTATGCCACTTTAAGTAGTGCCTAAGTGATGAAAATTATGAAAATGACCTCCAGCAGTATTTTGCGTTTGCTAATATCACATCTCTGGATGTAGAACGTACATTTTCAAAATTCAGTGTGACATTCACAGCGAAGCGAAGGCGTTTAAGTAACAGTATTATAGAAGCTATATTAATGATGCAGGTGTTTGCTTGGGCATATGCTGAACCACATATTTGGACGAAATAAAAAGTTAGTGCAGTTAATTATTTTTAACCCCTCTAATTATTTTATTTCCTTAAGGGGACGACACTGGAATTAATCCCATTGTGCCAACTCTATACATCACTTTCTGACATGCATCACATCAATTATCTTTCCACAACAACCTATCAAAAATCGACCATTAGTACAGATAAACATTCCAAATTTCATCGCAATACTCGTAAGCAGTCTTTTCTTATTTGAAAATTTATAATTTTCTTAAGAACGTTAACCCTTGATACCCCAGCAGCACAAATATCCAAATCACATAGTGCCAATATATGAATATATGACCTTTAGGATCAATATTGTTTTGAAATTTATTCTCAATATCTATATTTTACCAATATAGGACCTATCAATGTTATCCATATATCTTCAGAATACTTATAACCAATATTGGGCACATACTGTTCTACAAATTTTGTCCCAATACGTACAGATCTATATTTCTCCAATGTAGGACCTATCAATCTAGCTGCATATCTTCATATATATATATATATATATATATATATATATATATATATATATATATATATATATATATATATATATATATATATATATATATATATATATATATATATATATATATATATATATATATATATATATATATATATATATATATATATATATATATATATATATATATATATATATATATATATATATATATATATATATATATATATATATATATATATATATATATATATATATATATATATATATATATATTTATATATATATATATATATATATATATATATATATATATATATATATATACATATATATATAGTAACAAACAATATGAGTTAACGGGTACGCCCGTATAAAGAAAACAAATTGCACGGTGGAAAATGCAAAAATTGCAAATGGCAGAAAGATGCAAACCGTGGACACGTGTTTCTGACTAATTGGTCTTCATCAGCACGGTGTAGCTGAGTTAAAAAGATGGACAAAACTCAAAAAAGACACTAAAGGAATACCACTGACAGGGAGCCAGTCGCACCTTTTTGTGGCTTCCACTTGGATGGCTCCGGTATGGGAGCATCGTCCAAGCATCGCACACGCGGGCAACTATAGCAACCTGCGTGGGATTCAGGACCCAGGAAAAGAATTATGAACAGTGAAGGAATTTGACGCGGGTTTAATTACATTACAGTAACAAACAATATGAGTTAACGGGTACGCCCGCATAAAGAAAACAAATTGCACGGTGGAAAATGCAAAAATTGCAAATGGCAGAAAGATGCAAACCGTGGACACGTGTTTCTGACTAATTGGTCTTCATCAGCACGGTGTAGCTGAGTTAAAAAGATGGACAAAACTCAAAAAAGACACTAAAGGAATACCACTGACAGGGAGCCAGTCGCACCTTTGTGGCTTCCACTTGGATGGCTCCGGTATGGGAGCATCGTCCAAGCATCGCACACGCGGGCAACTATAGCAACCTACGTGGGATTCAGGACCCAGGAAAAGAATTATGAACAGTGAAGGAATTTGACGCGGGTTTAATTACATTACAGTAACAAACAATATGAGTTAACGGGTACGCCCGCATAAAGAAAACAAATTGCACGGTGGAAAATGCAAAAATTGCAAATGGCAGAAAGATGCAAACCGTGGACACGTGTTTCTGACTAATTGGTCTTCATCAGCACGGTGTAGCTGAGTTAAAAAGATGGACAAAACTCAAAAAAGACACTAAAGGAATACCACTGACAGGGAGCCAGTCGCACCTTTGTGGCTTCCACTTGGATGGCTCCGGTATGGGAGCATCGTCCAAGCATCGCACACGCGGGCAACCTAGCAACCTGCGTGGGATTCAGGACCCAGGAAAAGAATTATGAACAGTGAAGGAATTTGACGCGGGTTTAATTACATTACAGTAACAAACAATATGAGTTAACGGGTACGCCCGCATAAAGAAAACAAATTGCACGGTGGAAAATGCAAAAATTGCAAATGGCAGAAAGATGCAAACCGTGGACACGTGTTTCTGACTAATTGGTCTTCATCAGCACGGTGTAGCTGAGTTAAAAAGATGGACAAAACTCCAAAAAAGACACTAAAGGAATACCACTGACAGGGAGCCAGTCGCACCTTTGTGGCTTCCACTTGGATGGCTCCGGTATGGGAGCATCGTCCAAGCATCGCACACGCGGGCAACTATAGCAACCTGCGTGGGATTCAGGACCCAGGAAAAGAATTATGAACAGTGAAGGAATTTGACGCGGGTTTAATTACATTACAGTAACAAACAATATGAGTTAACGGGTACGCCCCGCATAAAAGGAAAACAAATTGCACGGTGGAAAATGCAAAAATTGCAAATGGCAGAAAGATGCAAACCGTGGACACGTGTTTCTGACTAATTGGTCTTCATCAGCACGGTGTAGCTGAGTTAAAAGATGGACAAAACTCAAAAAAGACACTAAAGGAATATCACTGACAGGGAGCCAGTCGCACCTTTGTGGCTTCCACTTGGATGGCTCCGGTATGGGAGCATCGTCCAAGCATCGCACACGCGGGCAACTATAGCAACCTGCGTGGGATTCAGGACACAGGAAAAGAATTATGAACAGTGAAGGAATTTGACGCGGGTTTAATTACATTACAGTAACAAACAATATGAGTTAACGGGTACGCCCGCATAAAGAAAACAAATTGCACGGTGGAAAATGCAAAAATTGCAAATGGCAGAAAGATGCAAACCGTGGACACGTGTTTCTGACTAATTGGTCTTCATCAGCACGGTGTAGCTGAGTTAAAAAGATGGACAAAACTCAAAAAAAGACACTAAAGGAATACTACTGACAGGGAGCCAGTCGCACCTTTGTGGCTTCCACTTGGATGGCTCCGGTATGGGAGCATCGTCCAAGCATCGCACACGCGGGCAACTATAGCAACCTGCGTGGGATTCAGGACCCAGGAAAAGAATTATGGAACAGTGAAGGAATTTGACGCGGGTTTAATTACATTACAGTAACAAACAATATGAGTTAACGGGTACGCCCGCATAAAGAAAACAAATTGCACGGTGGAAAATGCAAAAATTGCAAATGGCAGAAAGATGCAAACCGTGGACACGTGTTTCTGACTAATTGGTCTTCATCAGCACGGTGTAGCTGAGTTAAAAAGATGGACAAAACTCATATTGTTTGTTACTGTAATGTAATTAAACTATATATATATAGTTCATGAATTCGGGTGACGTATTGATATATTCCGCGCATGACTACCGCGTCTCATCCTACTTCTGCTTTTGGCAGAGTTTAGTAGCTTGAGGATTTTTCAGAGCATCCAGGAGAGTCCGTTCCTGCCGCCCGTACGGACCAGACGTGCCGACACCGACCGCTCCAGAGAGGAAGCAGCCCAGGATACGGAAGTAGGTATTAAGGTTTTGTAAATAAAGGTATAGTAAATAACCGCCATAGTAAGTCATAGTCATAGTGTGCATGTATCGGCGCTTGCTTCCCCTCCTGGTATCCGTCTGCCGTCTGTTCATGACCGCTTAATTTATTGCTGTTTACCTTTTCACCGCTTCATTCACCGGATTACCGCATCGCACCGCTTGACCGCCCGCTTACTGCCCCGCTCGCCCGTAGTTAAGACCGTTGTAGTATAAGTTGTAGTTACTAAGGTGTATATAAAGTGTAAATAATAATTAGTGTGTAGAATAAATGTAAATATATTGAATGAGAATCTGTTCATTAACTACTGTAGTGTGTAAGTTACCTTTTTCCCGACCCCTGGCTTAGCCGTATCTTCACTGTAGTTGCCCGGCCTCTATCGTCCCGCCGATAGAGTAAAGTGGTGTTTCTGCACTCTAAACAGAAACTGGCGCCCGAGATCTCCGTACCGTGAACACTGCCGTAGTGTTGGGCGTCAAAGTGACACTTCTGCTCTTGCGTAGAGCAGCGAAGTACATCACAATATATATATATATATATATATATATATATATATATATATATATATATATATATATATATATATATATATATATATATATATATATATATATATATATATATATATATATATATATATATATATACATATATACATATGTATATATATATATTCGTAAAAAATAAAGAATCATCGGGTACTCCCGCAAAAAGAAAAATTGCACGGTGGAAAAATTCAAAAAATTGCAAATCGCAGAAAGATGCTAACCGTGGACACGTGTTTCTGACTAATTGGTCTTCATCAGCACGGTGTAGCTGAGTTAAAATAATGGACAAAACTCAAAAAAAGAGAGTAATTATCGGGAGTACCCGATAATTTCTTTATTTTTTACGAATATAATTAAACCCGCGTCTAACTTATTCTCTGTACTTGTATATATATATATATATATATATATATATATATATATATATATATATATATATATATATATATATATATATATATATATATATATATATATATATATATATATATATATATATATATATATATAGTATATATATATATATATATATATATATATATATATATATATATATATATATATATATATATATATATATATATATATATATATATATATATATATATATATATATATATATATATATATATATATATATATATATATATATATATATATATATATATATATATATATATATATATATGTATATATACTTGAATAATCCAGCGCTCAATCCGAGGGAAGAAATGGGTGCAATTGTCCCTCTATCGGGCCTTCAATAAAAATCTTATTGAAAATGGTAAAGACATTACTTTTCTGAAAATTCACACAGATCTTCTTTTCGAAAATATAAATACTTTTGGTAATGCATATTAGAGAACGTTCGATTCCTGAATTTTATCCCTAACATACCAATTTTTGCTTACTGAACATGATTTTTGGAGTAAAAAAATTCTTACTCAGCTATACTTTTCGAGATACAGGGGCAAGGTGCCAAAATGTCACATTTTCTCACCTCCTATTGCACAATATTTTTTAGTTTACTAATATCAATATGGATTCTTTGAATGGTTTTATATGCTCCAACATATTTACTTTAGTAATATTTGCCTGCTATATTCGTTGAAAAATGCACCAAAATACAACACAATATTCCAAATTGTTTTGCAGATTATCAGCTGAACGTAGGGATTTTTTAAGGTAGCGGTAGCTTGGGCAATGAAAAATATTTTTGTTGTGGTTACGGGCCGTAAAAGCAGCATGTTCCTTCTTTAACGGCCTTCATCGTTGTAGTAAACTATTTCGGTGAAATTTTAATATCTAGTTAGCTACTCCAAATGTCCAAAGTTACTACAATTCAATCAATAATTTTATATTTCGTAGCTTGCCCGTTTGTTCAAATTAACAAATATTTATTTAAAGTTAGGTTATGTTTTGGTGCATTTTCCAACCAATAGTAGGCCAGTATTATTAATGTGAATGTGTTGGAATATTTAAAGTAATCAAAGAATAATAATAATGAAAATGGTAATACCACCATGTATAGTACAATCCCCTATATCCCTAAACTAATGTTGTACATTTAGAGACAACGGGACGCGCACCCAATATTCGTATTTAGTGAAAGTAAACTCTCTTACAGTTAATTTCACTGTCATGACCGAGAATCGAACCTGGAACTTTTGGAGACAGCGAACTTACTTTGTCTCTCGACCATCAGCAATATTAATGTCTATGGATATTAATAAACTAAAAATTTGAAAATAAATACTGCAATAGGCAGTGAGAAAATGTGATCTTTTTGCACTTTAAGTTCTAGATGGACCTGGCATTTCAACTGCAGGGAAATTGAAAAACGATTTTATACAATTATGCCACTTTAAGTAGTGCCTAAATGATGGAAATTATGAAAATGACCTCCAGCAGTATTATGCGAATATAACATCACTGGATGTAGAACATAGATTTCAAAATTCAGTGTGACATTCACAGCGAAGCGAAGGCGTTTAAGTAACAGTATTATTGAAGCTATATTAATGATGCAGGTGTTTGCTTGGGCATATGCTGAACCACATATTTGGACGAAATAAAAAGTTAGTGCAGTTAATTATTTTTTAACCCCTCTAATTATTTTATTTCCTTAAGGGACACGACACTGGAATTAATTCCATTGTGCCAACTCTATACATCACTTTCTGACATGCATCACATCAATTATCTTTCCACAACAACCTATCAAAAATCGACCATTAGTACAGATAAACATTCCAAATTTCATCCCAATACTCGTAAGCAGTCTTTTCTTATTTAAAATTATAATTTTCTTAAGAACGTTAACCCTTGATACCCCAGTAGCACAAATATCCAAATCATATAGTGCCAATATATGAATATATGACCTTTAGGATCAATATTGTTTTGAAATTTATTCTCAATATCTATATTTTACCAATATAGGACCTATCAATGTTATCCATATATCTTCAGAATAATTATAACCAACATTGGGCACATACAGTTCTAAAAATTTTGTCCCAATACGTACAGATCTATATTTCTCCATTGTAGGACTTATCAATCTAGCTGCATATCTTCAGCAGCCTAACTAAAGGTAAAAAATCCAAAATTTTTAATAGTTTAACCGATGGGTGAGATACTTATATATATATATATATATATATATATATATATATATATATATATATATATATATATATATATATATATATATATATATGTATCTCACCCATCGGTTAAACTATTAAAAATTTTGGATTTTTACCTTTAGTTAGGCTGCTGAAGATATGCAGCTAGATTGATAAGTCCTACATTGGAGAAATATAGATCTGTACGTATTGGGACAAAATTTTTAGAACAGTATGTGCCCAATGTTGGTTATAATTATTCTGAAGATATATGGATAACATTGATAGGTCCTATATTGGTAAAATATAGATATTGAGAATAAATTTCAAAACAATATTGATCCTAAAGGTCATATATTCATATATTGGCACTATATGATTTGGATATTTGTGCTACTGGGGTATCAAGGGTTAACGTTCTTAAGAAAATTATAATTTTTTAAATAAGAAAAGACTGCTTACGAGTATTGCGATGAAATTTGGAATGTTTATCTGTACTAATGGTCGATTTTTGATAGGTTGTTGTGGAAAGATAATTGATGTGATGCATGTCAGAAAGTGATGTATAGAGTTGGCACAATGGGATTAATTCCAGTGTCGTCCCCTTAAGGAAATAAAATAATTAGAGGGGTTAAAAATAATTAACTGCACTAACTTTTTATTTCGTCCAAATATGTGGTTCAGCATATGCCCAAGCAAACACCTGCATCATTAATATAGCTTCAATAATACTGTTACTTAAACGCCTTCGCTTCGCTGTGAATGTCACACTGAATTTTGAAAATCTACGTTCTACATCCAGTGATGTTATATTCGCAAAATACTGCTGGAGGTCATTTTCATAATTTCCATCATTTAGGCACTACTTAAAGTGGCATAATTGTATAAAATCGTTTTTAAATTTCCCTGCAGTTGGAATGCCAGGTCCATCTAGAACTTAAAGTGCAAAAAGATCACATTTTCTCACTGCCTATTGCAGTATTTATTTTCAAATTTTTTAGTTTATTAATATCCATAGACATTAATATTGCTGATGGTCGAGAGACAAAGTAAGTTCGCTGTCTCCAAAAAGTTCCAGGTTCGATTCTCGGTCATGACAGTGAAATTAACTGTAAGAGAGTTTACTTTCACTAAATACGAATATTGGGTGCGCGTCCGTTGTCTCTAAATGTGCACAACGTTAGTTTAGGGATATAGGGGATTGTACTATACATGGTGGTATTACCATTTTCATTATTATTATTCTTTGATTACTTTTAAATATTCCAACACATTCACATTAATAATACTGGCCTACTATATTGGTTGGAAAATGCACCAAAACATAACCTAACTTTAAATAAATATTTGTTAATTTGAACAAACGGGCAAACTACGAAATATAAAATTGTTGATTGAATTGTAGTAACTTTGGACATTTGGAGTAGCTAACTAGATATTAAAATTTTACCGAAATAGTTTACTACAACGATGAAGGACGTTAAAGAAGGAACATGCTGCTTTTACGGCCCATAACCACAACAAAAATATTCTTCATTGCCCAAGATACCGCTACCTTAAAAAATCCCTACGTTCAGCTGATAATCTGCAAAACAATTTGGAATATTGTGTTGTATTTTGGTGCATTTTTCAACGAATATAGCAGGCAAATATTACTAAAGTAAATATGTTGGAGCATATAAAACCATTCAAAGAATCCATATTGATATTAGTAAACTAAAAAAATTGTGAATAACTGCAATAGGCGGTGGCAAAATGTGACATTTTGGCACCTTGCCCCAGTATCTCGAAAAGTATAGCTGAGTAAGAATTTTTTTACTCAAAAAATCATATTCAGTAGGCAAAAAATTGGTGTGTTAGGGATAAAATTCAGGAATCGAACCTTCTCTAATATGCATTACCAAAAGTATTTATATTTTCGAAAGAAGATCTGTGTGAATTTTCGAAAAGTAATGTCTTTACCATTTTCAATAAGATTTTTATTGAAGGCCCGATAGAAGGAGAATTGCACCCATTTCTCCCTCGGATTGTCATATTTTGTTCAGCAGTCCTAAACTCATCAAATTTAATCACATTTATCTCATACTTTAAGTTGTTAACATGTAAGTAATGCCTACGTTATTCAATCACACGAAAATAATGACAAACCTGAGGTTTACCAGAAACAATTATTTTCAATTTCCCCAGACTTTATTTTAATTTTTAATATGAATTTAACAGAATTAATGCCCACGCATTATTGCTACATGTGGGATGGGTTTTGTATCACAAAATTTAACATTTAATTAAATTTCCTTAATTAGCAAGTAACAAGCTTTCGTGGTTTTCGCAATTTTATGTCATTTAGAAGTTTCCATTTTAGTGTTAACAGTCCCTTACGTGATGCAAAATTAATAACGTTAAGCGCTTAAACTGTTCTGATTATTCTCTTGTAACGTGTATTTATTTATACTAGGCATTTCGAAAACAATAGGTTCCCGTTTAAGGGTGAATACATCTCTTAAAAAATTTTATGAAATCTTTGTTTGAACGAGGAGCCTCAACGTCTTAGTTTTCGTGATACATGATGTCAAAAATACCTACTAAAATCAGTTTTTATTTTTAGAAGATTTCACAAACGCCTCGAAATGTCATTTTGAAATGTGTTGACCTTCATAAGCCCACAAATGGGCATATTTTGGCCATTATCAAATTCTCAAAATTTAACCAGTCCAGGGTTCGTCCGATATAAATCGTCTGATTTAAATCATGGTTTAAATCCATGATTTTAATCAAATGACTTTTTCATTTTATTCGATGATTTAAATCAAAAGAAAATTCTGAAAATAAAAATACTATTTATTACAAAATATATATCAACCATTAACATTCTTGATAAATTAGAAACATTTTAGTACAAAACTAACAGGTAGTTTCTAAAACAATCAACATTGATTTTCATTATAAAATTTGTATAAGAACACCGATTGTCCTGCTTTCTCCACTCCTAATTTATTTCGTAAATTGGAGTGAACGAGCCCAAATGTAGAAAATACTTTTTCCACGAAGCTGATGAAGAGACAGCACATAAAAATTGCTTCAGTATAGGAAGAAGTTTCTCAATATCAGGGTTGTTTTATTGTGAAACCCACCATTAACATTGCATATTACCTCTTCTGTAAACCTAACTGCTGCAAAGGGTTCCATTTTTGCTTGAAGTTTTATAATGAGTGGTAGTAAACTACTATTTTCATACTTTTTTGTATGGTATTTAACGCTTGATCTTTTTTCAGCGGCAGTGAATTTAAATTTGGTTTTAGTTACATCCAAAATGTAGCTACAAAATGATAGGGCGTAAGTGCCTGTCATATCGTTTTTTAAAAGTACTTAGCTGAGACAAGGGTAATTCTAAATCTTCCTTAAATATTCTTTCTAATTCCTTCCATACATCTACTGCGTCAGATAGGAAAGCATATTTTTTTCTGTAATTTTCAAGTCCCACAGCTATAGGCTTTAAGATGTTTAGCTAATCTTCAGCTGCTCGTTTCAGACCAATGTTTGAAACTTGTTGGTATATTATTGAGTCTATTTCTTTTGTATTCTCATCACATACTTTTAATAATTTCTCCCATTGACTTATATATACTTCTAAATAATCTGCCATAATATTTCATTTCACGTCATTCGGAAGCACTAATGTTTTTCCATCGGCCTGCTTGAATTTTGCTCTAGCCAGAAGATTATTTCTGAAATACTTAATAATTTGTGTAATATGTTCTTTGATATCCATTATTTTTAAATCTTTGCAGAGTAAGTTCAGAAGGTGAGCTGAGCATCCATAAGTTATGACTCTAACATTAGAGTTTAATTTATCTTCTATCATTCTTCTCATAAGTGCCACGTTCGCTGCATTATCTGTTACAAATGATTTAACGTTACAGTTGCATTTAGATTTACAAGAAAAAATTAAATTGTAAGCGCTCTCAGTTAACTAATCGCAGATGTGTCTATTTTTTCATATAAGAATGCGTGGCCATCTTCAGTGGTTATTGTGGCACAAACTAAACGCTCACTGTGGACATTAGACCAACCATCGATAGATATATTTATGCATTGTCCAGAAAGACTTCCAAAACATTTTGTTTTTTCTTCTTTATAAATTTGTTGTAAGAGGATTGTAGATATTGTTTTTCCTGAAGGGGGTCTATACCCAGATCTTAATAATGCACAGTGTCTAGCGGAAACCTCAGATCATAGCTTTTCTCTTGTATTTGTCAATCAAATTAAAAACAAAATCTTTTTCGTGAATCTGGATCCAATATTTAAAAAAAAATTAAAAAGTAAAAACAGTTTTTTATTTTTTAATTTTTTTTATGCCTAATAGCCTAATTCAAAAAGACTTGTCCTCAACCCCAAATTACTCTATATTTTAATAGAAGACGAGAACATATTTTTTCAAAATCGACAAAAAAACGCAAAAAACATCATTTTTGAGACTCTGTTTATGTTTAAACGGTATCACATAAGTTTATCATACATATTAACGCACTATGTTTTGGATTTCAATGCTTAGTTTTATGGGTGGCGCGAGATCCCCTTAAATAAAATAAATGATTATTTAGATTTAGAATACCTGCATTAACTTCATTACTTAGTTCAGCGATTTCTGTATATGTGTTGGTCTTGCACTTTTCATGATGGCCTTTAATCTTTAAACAAGTCCTTGCATTTCTTTTTTGCAATTTTTACATGCCGCTCTGCTACCGGTTTTTCCTTTTTCTGTTTTCTTTTATAAAATAATCCCAAATTTCGTCTTTCTTCCCTCCGCTCATTTTTATTTTACACTTCACTTGTTCACTTTTAAATAACCTGGGCACAGGGTCAATACAATTTGTCAAATGAAGCACCTTACGAACTATCCTCCCTTTTATATTCTATAATGTAGACAATTTATATTCCTGCAATAACAAGTATCGTCAATTGAGAACGACCGTTGCGCATCGCCTCGGCATCTATGAAATTGATTAAACCGACCGCCAAGCTTGTCAGAACAGGAACATGCTAATTTTTGATTGTTTGTATGAAATAAAAAACAGACCACAAAGACAATTTTTCCAGTGACGTGAATAGTTTATATGTGAAAATTGGTAGTTAGAGAAAACAAAAAAAACAGTATATGGAAAAATTGTAATTGTTTTCAAAAAATTAGTCAAATTAAGAAAAAAATCAAAAAAATTCAAAAAAATCATGATTTTTTTCCAGCCCTGCCAAATGACACACTTAGAAATATGTACACATTTTTTTTTAATCTCCATATCAATTTACTGTATCGGCAATATTTTCGGTACATGTTGAAGAATAATTTATTGTTCTGTTAATATCAACTGTTCCATGGTTTATTATTTTCGGGTACAGTTTTCCCTTAAAGGTAATATTTGCGATTATTCTAATTTGTGAATTAATCTTTTTCAGAAAGAAATCTTATGTGACAGTATTATCAGAAGCCTTTGTCTGCCTTGCCTCTTCATATAATCAGTTACAATTGAGTAATTCGCAAAAAAGGTTGTTTTTGTAGTATCATGAAATAAACAAAGATGTATTGTGTAACAAAGTGTTTTTTTAAGAATCATTCACAATCATTTTATTTTCACATTAACCAAATCACATTGGTACACCCTGTATAGTGCTAGTAAATATTTTAGCAAATATTTTAATTCCGTACCGTTCTGAAAGCTTACATAAGTTGAATAATAATTAGCTTTTTCTTTAAATATTATTCTTTCCATTTGCGATTTTAAATATTTTACGTTACTACTTAACTTGGATGATGAGTAAAAATAGTAGAATAGTTAAATAAATAGATGTATAATTTACTGACCAAATATGAAATAAAAAATATAATTTTATGTAAAAACCTGCTAGCTATTTCCATATTTATTTATTGACATAGTGAATTTTTATTTAAAATGGTATAATTTAACAATTTTAGAGACTTAATAAAATTTTAGTAATTAAATTTTGAATGTTTATTTATCAGTAGTAAAAGATTTAATAACAGAAAGAGTAGAGTTGAAATTTTAATTTACTATTATTTCCTTCGGTAATTTTAACTTCCTGTTGCGCTTGAAATTTAATATTTGATATTTCCGAAATCTTTCTGAAATTCCCTACATTTTATATAATTAATCATTTTATCAAAGATTTTTTAAATACCTCGAAAATTATTAACATTTTCGTGTCTCTAGGATTTATTTTGCAGCCAGAAAACGATATGTAGTTTTATATGTATCTATATTTTTTATTTTTACAGAGAAATATTAATCCTAAAGTCCAATAGAAAAGAAGTTGGAGAGCATGATATTTTTTATTAAAAGTCTCGGTATTTTATACTAAAATCGGCAGTTTTCTTGAAAAAATATCACGAATCTTTTTTATAGATACTTTTATGGTATATAACTTTGTTTATATTATTAGACATTAGTGTGAAAGTAGCACAAGGAAAAGATCCATAAAAAAATTGTATTTGTTAAATTATTGCACAACAAATTAGTACAATGGTTAATGTTTAAATAACTACAAAAATAAATCAGCTGAACTCCTAAACGTAAAAATGCTAAATTTACAGCAATGCGCATTCGCCCAAAACCGTATCATGTGACTCTTTAACTCGCATCGTCGGATTGTTTTAAATCTATATTAAATTGAATGTTTAGTTCTAAGATATCTTGCTAGATTCCTCCACCAAAAACATTTTTTTAACATTTACTGAGAAATTTTAGGTCATTTGCATCCAGTCTAGTATCTGGTGTTGGTTTCATATGTCCTGCTAATGGTCAAAGTGTAAGAATTTCATTCAGTCTAGTTTTTTTTGTGTTTCACGGCCGAAATTTATATTAGATTTCAAAATAATTAAATTTAAGGACCAATTAAGTGGACGAAAAAATATTTTTCTGTCTACAAACGCGATAACAAATTTTTAATAAATTTGAGCATGTGGTACATATTCATCTATAGCTGTAATAATAGATATAGTTCCCTCGAATTTAGGGAACATTCATTACTAAATAATTAAATCAGGTATTAACTCGAAATACCCAGAATTTGAAATAAAGGACAAAGTAATTAACACTGCTGTAAAAAATTCAACAATTTGTATTTAACGAGGTTTCTAAGATCTCCAGTCACAGTCCGCAATCTAAAAGCTTTGTACTTTTTTTTAACTAAGATTACTCAATACGTTTGTTACTTAGGAAATGAGATTTCCAGGTATTAATTAAATTACGGATTAGAAAATTGCTTTTGCTTAAATTTCTTTGGTTAATAAATGAGTCGTCAATATTAACGTATTTTATTCAACCTTCGTGTTATTTTACATCACTGATGGGACCTTGTTTCAATTTAATAATAATAATAAACTGTATTTAACATTGTGGAGTGGGATGACTGATACGAATTTTGTATGACACTGTTAAAACTGAAATGTATTTAGAATCTGTTACACTTGTCCAAATCAAATCCTTTATGATGGAATTAATTTACAAATGTTACAATATATGTTTCCATATTGTAAAGGGTCAGTAACTCACATCATAAAAACCTCTCTTCAATATGCTATCATCCCTATCAGTTACTTCCTTATAAACTGAATTACTACAAAATACAGTCTGCAGTCAACTATTTTCCTACGCCAATATCCATTTGGCATGATGACGGTCTCGGATGCTAGGGCCAGGCAGGACTATTAATTTTCCTAACCGTTCACAAATTGTGAAATTGGATAAAGTTTAACATCTAACTGTATAATGCGTGTGTATCCATATTAAGGCTTTGTGAGAACGAAAATGATACAAGAATTGGCATATTTGATTCATTTCTATCCATCTGTACAAGATAACTTTGTTATTTGCATCTCCTTGCGGTAGCAATGAAGCCAGGATTAACAATGTATGCATTTTTTCTGAGGACTGACTGTTTTGAATAAGGCCGTTGCTGCGATTTTGCATCTCCTTCCAGTAGCAATAAACCGTTAATGTGTTGAACTCAGACGCTAGGAACTTGTATTGCACAGAGAGTGACTGTTTCGATCCCTGCTGTTGCTAACGATTGCTTCTCCTTGCGGTAGCAATCAAGCTGGGTCTAACAGGATGTTGCTCAGACTTTGTGTTGAACTAGGTAAGATCATAAACTCCACTCTTAAAGGTGCAGCCCCTCACGTCCTATACACGCACTCATGAATAGAATGGCTCTAAGAATAAATTTAAGTAATTTTGATTTAGAGTAAACTTGGCTTTTAGTTTTTTCTGTTAGTAGTTCTATTATTTATTATTTCTTATTTTAGAAACACGCCTATTTCTACATGGGTGTATGGCAGTAGGCTTTTTGAACCATAAATATTTCTCTTTTTTTTAGTTAATGTTGAATGTTAGTATCCTTAATTCTAACAGTTGTATTTACAGATTTACTTAAACACATTTTTGTAAATTGTTTGTGCCTTGTTCTAATTTCTACTTTACTTTTTCTAGACCCCCGTTCTTCACTGTAGTTGTCCGAGACCCTATTATCCGCTAATAGGTAAAAGAGTTGTTCCACCAGTATAAACAGAAACTGACGCTCGAGAGAATTGAATACTATCTTACCGTCAACGAAGTCTTGAACATCACAAGTGACCTATTTTTTTTGCGAGAGAAAGAACGCTTTTTAATTGATTACTTGAATTTTTTTTAATAAAAGTGTCTTTGGTAAATTACGCCATGAATGAACTAACTGGCATGACATTAGCACAGCCTCATTATACTGTGACATTATAGTATATTGAGGGCCAAGATGAAAATGTGTCGCTGGTAAAATTTGTATCTAATTTTTATTTTATTGTTATAATGTGTAATTATAAAACCCTCACATACATCGATAAACCTACAGATAAAATAGCCAAAATTTTAAGAAAACTGAATGTCAACATTGCTTATAAAACTAATAACACACTCGGTAAATTAATTAAAAATAACAAGGATAGAGTTAAAAAGGAAAGTAAGTCGGGAGTCTATAAGCTGACCTGTGGTGCTTGCCCTAAAGTTTATATCGGGCAGACGGGAAAAAATTTCAAAACAAGAGTTGCAGAACACAGAAGAAGTTTTACCAATGGTAAAGAAGATTCCACATATGCAACACACCTCCTAGAAGATAACCATAGCTTCAATCCGAATTTAGAAGTCCTGCACTTAGAAAATAAAGCTCCTAAATTGACGTTACTAGAATCACTAGAAATTAATAAATTAAAAAGACAGAATATAATATTAAATAATCAATTAGAAACTAACTCTTCACCATTGTTAAACTTATTTTGAGTGTAAAGTACACTTTCTATATATTTCTATTTATTACTGCATCCACCACTCTTAGTGTTTAAAATCAGGACAGTTCTTAAATTACCTACTTTAATAATAGTTTACAACCTTAGACAAATTTCATATTTATACCCTGTTTCTGCATTGTAAAAGTTAGTATAAATACTCACATCTGACGAAGCCACTGTGTTGGCGAAACGATTGTCATGTAAAATATATATTCAAGTATATATTCAAAATAAATTTCATGAAAATCAAAAAACAACAAAAAGTTTTATTTTGTTTCGTATAATGTGTAATTCTCGTTTTATTTATTTCAATTTTTGACAACATCAGGTATATAAATAAAATAACTTAGTTTTTTCCCCCATAAGACACCTTTTCCCATATATTTGGAACTGTGGACACAAAAACTAGAAAAATGTAATTTAAATTGCACATAAACAGAAACATGATAATACAAACTGTCTATTATGCATACCCATAAATTTTAATTTTCACTGGACCTATAAAAATATGTCATTAATTATTTATAAATTATGCGCGTTTGGTTTTACTACCAGCCTGCCAAAATTACCACTTGTTATTTAGAATATGCCTCCTCTGAGCCTTTTAGATTAATACGGAGTAATAGGGTGGTTCTTTAGTAAGGAAGTGAGACGAAAAGTTCATATGAACATATAACCTTTGCTTTGGTGATACAAGGGTGTCAAAGTTGAATAATAAGTATTTTTCAAAAATCTCGAGAACGCTTGAACATGCTTTACTGTCATTCTTTGGTAACATTTTATTAATTTTTATTAATTTTTATTTTATTTCTACCAGAGGTGTGTACGAACCCACTGATTTTTTCTTCAGGAAAAATGGTTATGAAATTTCAATCAAAATTACACAAAAACTTTTTTTTTATTTTTGATACAATTAAATTGAAACAATCTTTATAACTAATAAAACAAAGAAGGTTTAGCGCCATATCCCAAAAAAAAAAAACAATTATGCAGCTACGGACACGTATTTCGAAGTTATTGCCCCTCATCAGCGTACAGTAGCTAAGGAATTGGATCTACGATGAGATAGATCAAGAACAATAACTAAAATGTACTGTACTTTAGTTCTTGTTCCTGATATATCTCATCGTAGATCCAATTCCTTAGCTACGCTACGCTGATGAGGGGCAATAACTCCGAAACACGTGTCCGTAGCTGCATAATTGTTTTTTTTTGGGGATATGGCGCTAAACCTTCTTTGTTTTATTTTAAACCCCAATAAATCTATCTTGTTTTGTTTGTATGTGCCAGGTGGAAATGAGCAGTACACATAGAGCTCTGTGTGTTGACTGTGCTCATCGAGGCCCCATATGTGGCACATGGGAACATGAAGGCACTAATTGAGTACTGTGTACTGTACTTTCCAGCCTTATTTTAGTTCTTGTTCCTGATCTATCTCATCGTAGATCCAATTCCTTAGCTACGATACGCTGTGAGGGGCAATAACTCCGAAACACATGTTCGTAGCTGCATAATTGTTTCTTTTTTTTGGGATATGGCGCTAAACCTTCTTTGTTTTATTTTGAACCCCAATGAATCTATCTTGTTTCGTTTATAACTAATATTTGCAATTTAGAGAGTTTAAAAAAACTCTTTGTAGAATATGTAGTTTATAGTGCATATAATAAATGTTTAAAAACAAATTAAATAAAAAATTGTAAAAAAAAAATAGCAAAAAATATATTTAGTAGAAACATCAAAGTATTTGGTGAAAATAACCACATTCAACCATTACACAAGCGTCTACCCTCCGTCTCAATGCTTGACGTATACGTTTAAAGACGCCGAGGGTAAATCGAATTGTTTTGCATCCAGCAACTATGCGTTTCCTAAGATCGTCAATCCTGAATTGGTGTCGTGTAAATTAATGATTTGAGATGTCCCCAGAGAAATAAAATCAAATGGATTCAAATCTTTATCGTCAGTAACTTTCACCCATAGATTATTCCATGAAGATCCATCTAAAAACTAGATTTCCGTATCGTATATGGGTTTTCCCATCACATAGATGATTATCATGACAATTCATGGAGGAGTTAAAAATTATCTTTTAGGCTGATCTGAAGATGGGGCTATTATAAAAGTCCCGAAACCGGTCATGTTCTTCTCTTTTTGAGAATAATAAATTAGTAAATTGAAAGTTCTGACCTGTTTCATTAATCTACCTATAAAATGACCTCAAACTTGGAGGACATTGATTCAATTATAAATTTTTATTTGTAAAATAATGCTAAATTACATGCAGCTAGGAACTGTCTCTTTTTCAATATAGCACATTGCTGAAAAAAATGTAAATCGTCCGAGGGATAAAAATAGTCAGTTCGTACAAGCACCTCTCGAAGCAATCTATATTCTAATATTTCTAGGAGCTCGAATAAAAAATGTAAATTTCACAAACCGCAGTTTCTACCATTTCCGTTTATTTAAAATCTTATTTAAGGCATTTTAAAATTGAAAAGTTAAGCATTCATTATGTTAAACTCCGATGTTTAAATTAATAAATAATAAAGTTATAGTATAGCGATTGGGAGAGAAGAGTAGCTACCTATGAGTCCTGTGGCAGCGGGAAGGTTTGTAAAACTGCTCTGGTTCCTGTAATACAAATGTATTATAGAAAATTAAAACCAAATTAGACACTGCATTTAATAGGCACTGTTCACTCGAAAATTCGCCATTTTTTAACGTAATTCCAATACTATTTTCTAGAAGGCAGTAGCATTTTGTAATTCCATCATTAATAGCACGTAGAATAATTCATAACTTTAACTAAACTAAATGAATTTCCGTCAGCTGGCCAATACAAATCTAGAAATCACTCTTAAACTACTTCCATTGACCATACTCAAAAACAAGAATAATTCATTACTACCAGCGAAACGGGATATTATTTTTTTAGATTTTGGGTTTATATGCTTGAATGCATACTAAAGGCCTCACTGCATTTTAAGAAGAAAGAGGGTATAAATAAATTTGATTGTCTATTGCCTTTTCTGACAATAGTGAATTACAAGCGCCCCGGTCTTTCAATTATTGCAATTTTGTTTTTATTTTGCCTAAAAATTGTTCTAATTTAGTTCCAGATGTATGAACCATTGTCTGAAAATTATACTTAGACGACAGTAAGCGTGATTCATCTAGCACTGGCAAAGTGCCCTTAAAACGTTGCATAATTATTTTACCAACTAAGTCTACCGAACAACTACTACTCTTAGCTATATCCTTATTCAATGATTTTTCTTTAGCTCGCCATTTTGTGTTGAGCACAACAGCGAGAGTCATTAGTAGAAATGGTGATAAATGACGTCAATTCCAGGTTTGACGCTAGGTGATGTGTCACCGCGTAAATATGTTTAATCACGCATATATGACAAAATATCTTACCTCGTGGTTATTTTGGCGAATACGTTAACATCCAAATTTAATACGAAGAGGGCAGAAAGTATTGGTGAATGTAACACTAACACATATATGTACATGTTTTTAACTAGCGATCATAAGGGTAAAAGTATATTACTAATATTAATGCACGCACAAATACAATTGCCAACTTCAAGCCGCACGCATTGGTGGTTTCATCTACGATAACCTAGACGTATTTGTCATTCAGTACAGAATAAACATATTTAATATCTCTGTGATAAATGTTTGTTTTTTAGTGTTGTTTCCGATGTCTCCTGAACATGTCTATACTGCCAACACTTTTGCAAAAATCATCTAAATAGTGGATTATTTGTAATATTACGACTCACACACTTTTTTGAATTGTCTGAGGAAATGTGTCTCTTAATGTTTGCCTTCAGGTTACACGAAAGCTCTTTTTTACAGCTTGTGCAATATAATTCTGTGCCGTTAAATTGCAACTACGAGAAGTCGCTAATTCAGGAGTTCACTATATACTCTGAATGAATAAACAAGACATTTTAAAATAGTTGACCTCCATTGTCTTTGAAGAATCCAATACTCAATGTAATTACGTAAAATCGAACCTAGGTTTATATGTGAAATATCAGAATTATTTGTAATTTTAAATTTTAGACTCTTTAAAAAAAGTTGCTTCATAGAGACGGAGAAAAATAACTAATTTCAAGTCATTGTACTTAATATTGTATTAATTAAAATTGTACATAATACAATAAAAAAAAAGTCCTCAAAGAAACAATAGATCCTCAATTCAAATTTTTATAAGCTTACTTTATTGCATTCAATAATATATTGTTAATAATAATGAAAATCAAAAACCAAACACTCACGTATGTCACATTGCCGAAGTCAGAATTCATTGATCTATCCAAAACTGTGAAAATATACATGGGGTCATGATAAAAATTAAAAAGTTGCTATTACTTCCGGTGAAACCGGAAGTGATAAATACATTTTTTTTTTGTGTCAAATAATGTATTTTTATTTGTGTGTTGACTATATGTAATATCATTACCCTAAGTTAAAAATCAAACGAAGGAGGTGGTGACCCATATCTATATGACACCCTGCATAATATTGTATCTACGTACGTCATATCTGGAATCTAAGAGTGTATCTTTTCTATATGTATAAAATTCTAACTTTTTCTAATTATTTCTAATTATAGTTAATCGGCAGATTATCTAAATTAGTCAAGTGTGGGAACAGGCTGGAACTAATTTCAACCCATATAGTTATATTTCCAAAGTCATTTACTAATTTTGCACTTTCTGCGAGGGTGAGCTTTTGCCTCCATCTTGAAGAAATGTCAGAAAAAATAAAAATCTGAAACATATCTCGGTTAGTTGCAACTTAACAGAAGAAAATGCAGTTTTCAAAGTTAAAGATAGGTAAATTGTCTACAAAATACATTTTTTGTTGTACGTTTACTTATTTGGAAGAAATAGGCTCTCAGATATGTACTATGTTGAATTTCCCGATCTTAACCAAAATAAACATTAAACAGTGAAGTAATTTCTAGCTGGTAGACAAAATTGGGAGAGTTAAAGGATAGAGAACAAAGTATTACATTCAACTTTATGTAAATATTTAAAAGTACATATTTCAACGACTGTTTCTTCGAAATGGACAGCACTATAACAAAAGTGTATAAAATATTCTTTGTAGAGAATTTATCCGTCTTTAATTTTGATAACTACGTTTTTCTGTTTTTCTTTAACAATAATCATAATTTTAAAAATTGCATTTGTAAGATTTCGCGTGACTGTGGGAAGTCTAATATAGGTGAGACATCTAGACCGCTTGAAGTGAGCATAATATGCAAACATCAGAAGAATGTAAGAAATTAGCAGATTGAGAGGTCACATTGGCATTAGGGACATATGATAAAATGGATTTGGGCCGAAATTATTTAAAAAAAGAAAAAATGCAGAGATAATTTAAAATGAACTTAATGGCGATAATTGCATTTCAACGGTATCGGTTTTTTTTATCAAATATGGATTTCTTTTATACGAAAGAGATTGATAATGGAAAATTGAAAATGAGGTTGTGAATCTGTGGTTTCTATGGTTGCCTCAAATAAAAATTTTGTCAAACTGATATAAAACGATTTTCTGATTTTAATTATAAGTTTAAAATAGTTAATGACGTTAAGTTATGTCAATTGTATATGAATAGCTTGAACTAAATAAAGATGTATTATTATTATTATAATTTTTATTAGTGAAGTGAGTTTTTGTTGTTTATTAAAGTATGCCTGATGATACTTAATGATCTTATCCATTTTTGACGTTTTTTATACTTCTTGTATTCGCTCGGTGCGTGACGGTAGCGCCACCAGAAGTATGAACTAAAGGACGCTATTTACTCAGTATACTTATGGGACTTAACAATAACAAATTTTTTATTGTTAAAATAAAAAATATATAAAATGTGAAAAAATCCTCAGTGACAAATAAAATCAGTTGCTGATTTATATTTACTGGAGTACAACAAAAAAATGTAAGTATAATATATAAACAAATTATTTAAAACTGTGAAGAGGTTAAGTAAAGTCAATTTAAAGCATAACAGAGACCAAAAATTAATAAAAAACAAGGAATAAAAATAAGGACATAACTAGATAACTATATCTTGAAGATATTGTAAAATGTTTATTTATTAACAATATACTGAAATATTTATTTGAATATTAATTTTTAATTTATTTTTATAAGAAAAAATGGACGTCATCATCAAAACTGGGTTTCAAGCAATAAGTCATCAAATTAAGTTTCAACCCGAGACTGAAATGAAAGGTATAAATATAGTTTAAAAAAACTAAAAAACACGCTTTTAAAGCACATCAAACTAAAAAGTGAAAAATAATTATTAATATAAACTGAAAACAATAATGAACGAAAAATACTAGTATTATTGTGAAAAAGGCGTGGGTTGCTCGATATACGAAAAATATGGCACAAAGGGCCCCACGCTTTTTTCACAATAATACTAGTATTTTTCGTTCATTATTGTTTTCAGTTTATATTAATAATTATTTTTCACTTTTTAGTTTGATGTGCTTTAAAAGCGTGTTTTTTAGTTTTTTTAAACTATATTTATTTTTAACATTTTAGTTTGATGTGCTATGAAAGCGTGTTTTTTAGTTGTTTTAAACTATATTTATATTGCTTATTGATGCTGATATTATAACATATTACGATCCAACAGATATTTCTGAAAAAAAAAATATTTTTATTTCAGCCGTGGGGTTCGAACTCACGCCGGAGGAGTCTGTCATTTCGCGTCGACTGCCTTAACCCACTCGACCACCGAGCTAATTAACAATTACGGAATCTACTTACATATTAAGCCTTTGCTTTCACGTAGGGATATGTGAGGAAAGGATTGGCGATCCTGATCAGGATAATGATATAAACTTATCAAATTATTGTATTGTTACCGGTTCTTCGTAAGTGTACAAAGTTTCAATTAAATCTGTCCGTTTAAAGTGCGTCAAAATCGAGTCCAAAGAGTCGGTTACAAACAACAAACAAGCAAGCAAGCAAACATACAGGTGAAGCTAATAAAAGCGTGTTAAAAAAATTAGCTGATGCAGAGCATGTACGTGATGTTGAAGGACATCGAAAAAATAACCAGAGTTATTTGATTAAATGCATCATGTGGCTTAGGAACCCACGGTGATCCATCAACACTACAAAATAAATTAAATACTGTAAATAAATATTTTAGAATCTAACGCACGCGAAAAATTACAAATATAAAAAGTATTAAATTTTTTTTTGTTTATCAACTTCTATAAATATTAAAAATTAAAGAATTCAATTTTTCTATTATTAATTTAAATAAAATATTAGCGTGAACACTAAATTACCAAATTTATCGATTTGTCTTAAAATATTATTCTCTGTTATTATTATTACTGAAAGTAAGGTTATGGCACTACTCACTTGCACCTTCTTACTGCAACTATCCACTTTTGTCTTTGAATTATTTTAAATTTCGAAGTTGGAAATTTATAAAACTTGCATTCACTTTTTCTACTGGTATTATTGCAATCAACAACACAGCAACTACGGTTACTCATTTTATTCAAATATTATTAAATACAATAAATTTAAACTATTCACGTGTATTTATCCGATAGAATTTTAAAAACAGCGTCCTTTATTGTCTACATCAACCGCTGCGGACGCTGGTGTCGATTTGGCTCTCCCTACCATGACTTCGCTCCCAGCGAATATGAGTACTAAACAGCACAATGTGAATTTTTATATTAAATAAGTGAAGTAGAAATAAAAAAATTCTTCCGGATAATATATTCACCCTGTTAACACTATAACTTCCTAAACTACTTTGAGTGAATTTTTACTACTAGCCTCTTTCTATTTTAATCAAGCTCTAATAATAGAAAGACCTTCCTGTAGAATTCTATGAACAGTAAAGTTGAGTAGGGAGTAGTGGTTGTCAGTAAGTTGTCAGATACGAGTAGGCTGTTTATTAACTACATTAGTTGGAGAAGCAACTATGATCATCCATCAAGTATCTCTTTACATGCCGACTACTTCGCAATCATTACGCAACTCCCATACTCGATTAGTTTTCACTATACTGTGAATGATAGATTGTAATTGACTATTCACCACTATGTTAATGTCGTACTACTAAAATTTTACAGTGTAATAATTAGGGGCCAATCGCACCATACCTATAGCGTTAAACTCGCTTTATACTTAAGTATTATTAGAGACGCATAAGTACGTCCCTGGTATTAATTAGTGATGTTCTGCAGTTGTATAATAATACGTGAAAGTCGTAGTCTATATTACCCTTAAATATAAACCGAGTGACTCACTAACCAATAAAGCGGTCTATGTGGGGTTAGTCCTCTGTCACTATTCGTACTATTTTTACACTTTGAAATTTCCAGTCTTTCAGATGCATCCAGCTGTTTAGTATTTGTTACATTTCTAATTAATCTTAAATTGCTACTATCTAATTTAAGGTTGTTCTCAAATCCATGTTGGGCAACACTAGACTTATCTATTCTACCATATTTGAGATGAGCCATATGCTCCTTGAATCTAATTTGAATGATCGTCTAGTCTGTCCAACATACTTTTGACTACACTAATTAGAGCTAATTTCGTAAATCCCAGACTTCTCATCTGTTTTAATATTGTCTTTTTGATTGACTAAAAGTTGTTGTAGTATATTGCCCAATTACTGTCATACCTATATACCTATATACCACGGGAGAATCGAGGGTCGTATTGAAGAGTTACAAATTTTGAATTTTCTCTGTCATTTTGAAAGGTCGAAAACTTCCAAGTGTCTTTTTAAATTCATATTTCCTAGTTAATTTATCAATTAAACTTAGAGAATATCCATTATAGTCTAGTTCACAAGTTAAAAACGGTGTTAATTAGTGATAAAGGTCGTAAAAATATAGGCGATAGCTCATTAGATTCGGAATGACGTCTAGAGAATGGCAAAAGTTATTAACAAATTAAGATAAAAAAAGACAACCAATTTTTCACAAATAATTCAGAAACTATTAAAATTAAGAAATTAAAAAAAAAAGGATTCTTAAAGAGGACGAAATTTCAATAAAAAAAAGTCCTAACTCCCGGAACTGTACCTCCATTATTAATAATTTTAATTTAATGGTGAAAATAGTGCTCAGCGCGGCGAGCGTGATGCTGCCGCAAACTTTAGAATCCGACCGTAGCAACAAAAACAATTTTTTTTTGTTATGAAATATTAATTAAAATATTTCAAAAAATTATCGGATCATCTAGACATCCCAAGGAACAATATACACTTAAAAAAATTGTTTTCATCCATTTTTCATAAAATGCGTTTATTGTTAATTAACAAATTTTTTTGGAGTTCACGTTTATGTTTAGAATCAGATAATTGTTAAACTAAAGACCTGAAAATTATAACCGATGCTAGATACATTGTGACAAGTATACTTTATGAAATGATCATATCACGATATTTTTAATTGTTATAGTTCATTAGATATTAATCTTTTACGTTAACAAAAAACTAATAAACGATAAAAAAAGGTGAAAAATTTTATTTTATCATTATTTGTTATCACTGTTTTTGTATATCAAAACGCTATTAGATTCTATAATTTTTAAATTTTTAGTGGTATTTTTTTAAAATGTTATAAACAAATGGATTAATTGTATATTTTAGAAACATTTTTCTGCCAAATTATTAGTGGAATGATATGATTTTTTAAAAAAAAAAATTTTCTCTAACAAAAAATTTTTTTATTGTTAATAAATTAATCATTTTTTAACTCTTTTCATTATTTAAATAATAGATTAACAAAAGAATTTTTTTTCTAAATTTATCATTTGCAATTTTCTACAAAGTAAAAAAAATTTTTCGATTTTTTATAGAATTTTTAATTTTACTACTCTACAGAAATTAAAGTGCCTCCTTCTTTTCTTAAGTTATTAACCTCTATATCTTTTAAACTATTAGAGATACGACAATGAATATTCAAGTCGTTTTTATAAAAGATTAATTAATCTTTAAAATGAGTTAACCACCTAGTTTGTAACTATTGTTAATCAGCTATTATATGCATTTATTTATAAAAAATTAAGGTTTCTTTGTCATTTT
Organism: Rhamnusium bicolor; assembly: GCA_029963845.1. NCBI lineage: Eukaryota > Metazoa > Arthropoda > Insecta > Coleoptera > Cerambycidae > Rhamnusium > Rhamnusium bicolor. The sequence goes on from JANEYF010004447.1 coordinate 164,455, forward strand.
CGAATCTTTCATGACTTATAGCTTATTAAATATTGCAGATACAGTAATAGACCTTCAAGACAATTTTGTTCAGCGATTAAATATCAACCGAATAAGCTTTTGATCATATGTATATCTCTTATAGTTTAAATTATAAACGTATTTTTATTAATATTCTTCAAATTCGGCAAAAAAAAAATTTATAAAGTATGCAACTAATCCATTTGTTTATAACATTTTTTTAAACAAATACCACTAAAAATTTAAAAATTATGAAATCTAATAGTAACATACAAAAACAGTGATAATAACAAATATTAATAGAAAAAAAATTTTCCTCTTTTTTATCGTTTATTAGATTTTTGTTAACGTAGAAGACTAATAACTAATGAACTATAACAATTAACAATATCGCGATGTGATTATTTCATAAAGTATACTTGTCACAATGTATCCATCATCGGTTATAATTTGTCTGATTATAAACATAAACGTGAACTCCAAAAAAATTGTTAATTACCAATAATCACATTTTATGAATAATGGATGAAAAATTTTTTTTTAAGTGGATATTGTTCTTTGAGATGTCTAGATGATCCGATAATTTTTTTAAATTTTTTAATTAATATTTTATAGCTAAAAAAAATTTTTGTTCTTGCTACGGTCGGATTCTGAGGTCTGCGGCAGCATCGGGCTCGCCGCATGGAGCACTATTTTCACCATTAAATTAAAATTATTAATAATGAAGGTACAGTTCCGGGAGTTAGGACTTTTTTATCGGAAATTTCGTCCTCTTTAAGAATCTTTTTTTAAATTTCTTAATTATTAATAGTTTCTGAATTATTTGCGGAAAACTAAATGCCTTCTTTTATCTTAATTTATTAATAACTTTTGCAATTTTTTATGTGCTGGTAAACAATTTTTATACATTTTTGCTAGACGTCATTACGAATCCAATGAGCTATCGCCCATATTTTTACGACCTTTTCACTAATTAACACCGTTTTTAACTTATGAACTAGACTATTACACTCAGTTATATCCTTAATCAATGAATTCTCAAACCCCTCCTTATTTGGGGGATGCATTTTGTGTTGAGCACAATGGTGAGAATCCTTGTGGATATATCTTAAAGTATCGGTATCTTTAATGCATGTGTCAAATTGTAACTTATTTTCAATATTTCTAATCGTTAGTTCATCTAAAAATGGTAGTTGTCCACAGTTTTCTATTTCATTAGGGAATTTAACTGACGCGAAAGTGTTTAATTTAGAAACAAAGTTCTTAGTATGATCTTTGTATCAAACACTGCAAAAATATCATTCACATATCTAAGCCAAACCCTCTGGAAATACCCGAATTATTCTTTTGTTTCTGTTTCGAATCTGTTTATAAAGAGACTAGGAATGAATAGTGACGAAGAGTCATTTGGCTTGATTGGAAATGATTGTTAGGTATTTACTGATATCCACCACTGTATAGGTAATAGTTAACATTTTGATAATCAATTTAAACTAGAATATTTCCAAACCAATTTGAAAAATATTAAAGGGCTATCTGTGAACACTGCGCGTGTGTAATATTGGGGTGTATCTGATTAATGAGACCAAACACTACAAATGTCTATTAAGAACAAAATACATTATGGATATTTCTCATTATGAATATCGCTCGCGAAGGTACGTCACTTTCCTACCTTTTTAAAGGGACGACTAGAACGAGGTCAAAGAAGACATTAGCGAAAGATCAAAGGAATGTCGTATCGTTATCTATTTAATCTTTGAAATTTCTTTGAACCTTGAAAAATGTTTTCCACGTAGTCAAAACTTTTTTTACAAGAAAGAAAATAATCGAGATTCGACCCAAAGTCCAAGAGTAATAAATGGTACATAAATACTCTTTTATATTATTATTTACTTATTTATTTATTTATTTGGATATACCACCCAACAGCCAAGGTGCCAGTTTGGTGTTGAGTTTACAGAAATTTATAAAAAAAGTCTAAAGAAAACGCACAATTATACAAAGAAAAATGACATATGATAAGTAAAATATACAATAAATAAAGAAAGAAGAAATACGTTAAAAAGCATACTTGTCACAAGAGTTATATAAATACATGTTTAACAGTATTTACTGCGTGATCAACTATATATGTTGATTGTATCCTGTAGGTTGTTATAGTTGGTATATATAACATATAGTGGTCAATATTTTAATAAGTTTGTTCGAGGAGTTGAAAGATAAAGTCTAAGCCTAAGCATTGAGGAGTGCATTCTGAGATGTTCTTATTGAATGATAAACTATAAAAGAAATTTAAAGAATTTTCTTTGTATATTTGTACAATGCAGTCATTATATTTTATATACCTCGCATAGTTTTACAAATGAATTAAAAAGCATTGAGAGACTTTGAGTGTTGTGAAACCCTATGAATTTCTTATGACAAACCCAAAGATTTTCAAGGAAGGCGATAACTTTTTCAATATATTTAGAAAACGATCATTTGTCTTCAAAAGTAACTCCAAAGTCTCAAAAGTATTCGGGACGTTCAAGAATTGATTAATTTGAGGAATAATTTATATCAAGTATATCCATAATATCATTAGTAAATATGATAAATAAGAGAGGTCACAGTATTGACCCTTTGCATACACCAAAAGTTGCCGATATCTAGAAGGATTTATGACCATTACATTTTATTTCAATACGGTTAACATTCAAATTTATTTCTCTGTACCTAGTCTGTGTATGTTAGGTTAAAGTCAATAAGCATGTCTAAACAATAAAGTTTTCCTCAATTTCTATGCTTCCATCTAAATTTATGTATTGAAATTGTACCGAGCCAACATGCAATCCACGTCAGCATCAAATTTCAAATTGTAATAGTATCAGACAGTCTTTGTAATCAAAGAACATATCGCTTTCGTCACTTGATGAGCATTGTCAATGTATATTTAAGCCGGAATTCCCCCCGTGTACTAAACGAGTAAAAAAGAAAATAAAAACCACAGGGAACTATTTACTAGGAATTATTTATTCAATATTTTAATGAAAATACATACGGGCCCTTAGGAATTTAACCTTTTTTGTTTTTTTTTTTAATTTGAATTATAAGTTTAAAATAATTAATTCCGTTAAGTTATTGTCACAAATACAAGGTATTTTTGGAGCCAGCGACGTGGCCTAATTTCGTTATGTCGCCTTATTATTTTCTTTATTTAACGATGAATCCCCACGTTCGGGACACCATGTCACAAATTGAACAAGGTGGTTTTGTTTATGGTTTTAAATGCCTGTGTTTTCATTTCTCCCTAGCTGAGTTATTATACTTCTATTTTAAGTTAGGCGCAACGTGACTTATTGGCATAAAAAATAATCTTAATTTTGTTGCCTTGATATTTGATCGGAGTAATAGAATTTTCTCAAGGTCGATTTTTATTATACGGAGAGATAAGGTAGCCTGTTCTTATCCTCGTTGAATATTTCAGTGTGCCTTTGGCTACGCTAGCAGAGCTGAGCAAGACTTCAGCAACTCCTCTTCGGTGGTCCTGGCTTGAGAGACCTGTTTCTACCTCAGATTTTGTAGCTGAAGGGTTTAATTAAGCAGCGTATGCTTTTCATTTATTTAATTAGGGCAAGAAAAAATTTGCACAGGAGGTTCCTGACAACTTGGCTTTTTCCTAGCCTGAAAATGACTTTATAAAATACTAAAAATATTTCTTTAGTCAGCTTTTATGCAAAAAATAAAATTGAACTCTCTGCAAAAGTGTCTTATTGGTTCCCTGTAAGTGCTTTTTGAATTATAAAATTTATGTTTTCAAAGTCGCTGAAAGCCAAAAAATAATTTTGAATAGAGGGTTCTTTACAAAATTGAAATTTACTCGTGAGATCAGGTGATTTGTGAAAGTGTAAAATTTTTTGACTAAGTCGTTAAGACAAAAAATAAAATTGGACAGCAACTTGACCTACAACTTGGATGCTATTAGCCTGCCCAAAAGATCGCACAAGACTTCACAACTTTTCTTAATAATGATCGATTTGTAAAACCAAATTTTTTATTAAAAAAGTTAGATTCGAAAAAAAATTTGTTTGAGCAGTATATCTTTTTATGCTTAATGTGATTTTATTAAAATGAAAATGAATTTGAAAAATTTTTTCAAACGACTATGTCTAAAGTTATTAAAAATTTAAAAACGAATTTTTCTATGTCCTGATGATGTTTAGAGGAAATTTATTTTTTGTGAAAATTTGTCGATTCTTAAAACTCAAAAAATTTCAATAAATTCTGAAACCTTTATGGCAGCCTAGTAAACTCCCAGGAAACTAAGAACTAACCAAATTTTGTCGAAGAAATGAATTTTAAGTCGAGTTGAGCTTCTATTTTAAAACAAAGAAAATTTTTTAATGTAAAATGATGTTCTAGAACTTTTCTCAAAAGCCTAGCCTCGCAAACAATAATTTTGGAAATGATTCTAAGTCTCGGAGTATGCAAGTCACTTACTTACCTGTCCTCGGAGATCTCAGTCGAAGATGTTCTTTTTCAATAACGTTTGATATTTAATTTTTTGTTAGTAGACAGCCTACGTGCGTAGAAGCCTGCTTGGAGTTTTCTAAGTTTAATAAATAAAAAATAACGTAGAGTTTTACAATAAAACGTGATCATGGAAGACTCCTCAAGACAAAATCCACGAATCATAAAAGCTGTCGAAGCTCCTGGTTTTCTGCGGTGGATGTAAAAATATTTTATATGTAGTCGACGTCGTCTTCGTGGTCTTGAGTACCAAAATTTAAGAAATTTCTTAGTGCCTATCTTAAGACTTCTAGGGCCCGTGGAGATCTATTTACCTATGAACGACCAACGAAAGACTGTTTTAAGGGCTGCAGATCAGTTGGTGGTAATTAATAGGGTGCACAACCGATTTTAGATTAATTATTTATCGTTTCCGAATGGACATCAAGTCTATGTTAATGCAAAAGTTACAAATTTAGACTTTTAAAATGAATTTAATACTACAAAGTTCTCGCATGGCTGCTGATGGTTGAATTCTTATAATTGTAAACATTTAAAATGAATATATTACTTGAAAACTAAATTTAATACTTCCACGTGCTCGCATCGGCTGCTAGGGAAGTAATTATCTCTACTTGTCTGAAATTTTATATTTATAGGGTTGTGTCGCCATCTATTGCGATGTCAACATGATGTCATATTTTTAAACTGGGTGGAAGACCAAAAAGTTACCCCACTTTGAGAGTTTCTGGTTTTTATAAAAGCTCACCGATACGCTTGGTCTGTCTAGTTGCTACACGGTGCACCAAACTCCAATTTTACAAGTTTAAGTCTCGTATAAAGAAATTTAGCGGTAAATTAGTTGCTTTGGAAACAAGGGTTGTTGCCTGCAATTATTATTATTAATTTGTATTAAAATATTTTATTTTAATATTAATTACTATTTGTTTAATTGACTTTGTAAAAATTATTTTTTAGGTGTGTGCAACTAGCATCATTTAAAATTTACATGATACGAATGCAGAAATTCAGCTTTTACTATTTTACGATGGCTTTTGGCTGGAGATCCCACTGGTACTGGTCCAAGTGCCACTGGACCAGGAGAAGATCCTGGAGGTAACGAGGTGTTGCTACCTAGTAGTCCGCACAGAGAGACAAAGGGCGCAACAGAGCGTCACCCAGTGTCACCGATGCCAGCGTTTCGGACACTCACAGGGTAGGTGCACCGCACAGGCCAAGTGCGTGAAGTGCGGCGAGGCCCATCGGACAGCGGACTGCAAAAAGAAGCAGGACGTCCCAGCGAGGTGCGCAAACTGCCAGGGAGCGCACCCGGCCAGCTATAAAGGATGTCCCAAATATCCCAAGAAGCCCGCGGGCCCCCCAGAAGCAGGCTCCAAGGACCCAACAGCCACCGAGGGAGGCCAAAAGAACCGCTACCAGCGGGCTGAGCTACGCAAGGGTAGCTCAAGGTAACGCAGGGCCGAGCGCCGGCCCTGCCAGGCAACAACGAGCACCCGTGGAGGCCCAAAACCTCACCGCGGTGCTCAAACAGATGCAGCAAATGTGCTCAGCAATGAGCGCATTTTTTTGCACAGATGCCAGGCTTTACTAATCTGTAATGTCTTTTCAGGTGAAGCCGAACTTCCTGCAGATCGCCTCATGGAACGTTAACGGGCTACAAGGAAGAAAACTTGAAGTGGAGGAACTCCTAGCTCGGTACGACATAGACGTGTTGGCACTACAGGAAACGAAGATGACGCCGCTGAAGCCAGCCAACTTCCCTGGCTACCATGTCTACAGGAAGGACTACGCTGGACCAAGGCCGATGAGAGGAGTAGCCCTGCTGGTAAAGAAGTCGATCGACCACCATTCAATCGTGCTGCCGGACATGGAAAACCTGGAAGCCACCGCCGTAGTAGTGTCAACGGCACGAAATGGCGACATTCAAGTGGTATCCTGTTATCAGCCGCCCCGATGCCGGATCCTGGACACGGACCTGGATGCAATATTCCAGGACCAGACTCAGGTGCTTGCCATAGGGGACCTGAACGCCAAGTCACAGGAATGGAACAGCAGAGTCACCAACACTCTAGGACGAGATCTGCTGAGATTCCTGGGACGACACGCTGGCAACATGCAGGCACTAGGACCGGACGAGCCGACGCACGACAATGGGATCCACCGACCGGATGTGCTGGACATCGCTATAATGAAGGAGATGACCCTCAATGCGGAAATCTCTACCAGGACGGAAGGTTCCACCGAGCATAATCCGATCTTCTTGGACCTAGGAGAGAAGGATGATGTGGACACTGGAACCTTCGTCAAAAGGAGGACAGACTGGGAATTGTTCCGTGCAGCACTGCAAAGGAACATTGCACATATTCCCAGGATTGAATCCGAGGAAGATGTAGAGAGGGCCATCACCTCCCTGGAAAACCAGATCCAGGAAGCGATGGAGGAAAGCACTACAGAGACAGAGACCAGAAGGGCACCAGCGCCGATGGCAAACCTCACGGAGGACCTCAGGCAGCTGATTCGGGACAGACGAAGGACGAAGAAAAGGGCCCAAAGGACTAGACTCCCTGAGGACAGGCACGCGTATAACACGCTGAACAGGAGAGTCAAAGCTGCCCTCCAGGAACACCGTCAAGAAGGATGGCAGCGTCACCTGGAATCACTGGACCCACAGGACAGGAGCATCTGGAACACCCAGCGTGCTCTGCGGAACAGGCCGAAACCAATGTCCCCAATCCACGGAGAGAATGGGATTGTCTACACTTGCCAGGAAAAAGCCGAAGCATTCGCGGACAGCTTGGAACTGCAGTGTAGGGAAAACCAACTCGATGATGAGGACGAGGACTGGGTTGATGACGTGGAACGCAGAGTGCGTCGGATGCTCCGCCTGCCAGACGATGATCACATCCGTCCGACCACTCCAGAAGAGGTCAAGGAGATTTTAAGGAGCTTAAAGCCGAGGAAAGCTCCTGGATGTGACAAGATCGGAAACATCGCCCTCAAGAAGCTACCCAGCAAAGGGGTGGCAGCCCTGGTGAATATCATCAACGGGATCTTGGGCTCAGATACTTTCCGGACAGGTGGAAGAAGGCCGACGTCATAGTCATCCCGAAGCCAGGTAAGGAACTACTCTTTCCCTCCTCTTACAGGCCCATCAGCCTACTCTCAGCTGTGAGCAAGGTAGCCGAGCGCGTCATCTTGAGAAGAATAGAAGAGGAAACCGAAGAGCTCCAAATCATCCCGGATGAACAGTTCGCGTACAGGACAGGACATAGTACGGAACTCCAAGTGCTCAGGATCACCGAAGAAGTCACCAAAGGTTTCAACCAAAGACAGGTCACGGCGGCACTACTCCTGGACGTTGCGAAGGCTTTCGACAGGGTCTGGCACGATGGTCTACTAGCTAAAATGATGAGTATGGGTTATCCCATTGCACTCGTCAAACTAGTTAGATCATACCTGCACGGGAGACAGATGCGAGTGAAGATCAGGGACTGTGTGTCCACGTATCGACCGATGGAAGCCGGAGTCCCCCAAGGCTCTGTGCTGTCACCCCATCTGTTCGCTGTCTTCACCTCTGATCTCCCAAGGGCCGAAGGCACCGCAATGGCACTCTACGCGGACGACACGGCCGTCACAGCCAGATCCTGGAGAGCGGGAACAGCCACCAGAAGACTCCAAGAGGCAGCCTCTCTTCTGGAAGAATGGTGTATCAAGTGGAAAGTCGCAGTCAACGCGGAGAAAAGCCAGACGATTCTCTTCAGGAAAGGACGCAAGGAAACCCCCACAGGACACGTCTCCATGTTCGGCGAGGACATCCAATGGCACGATTCCGTCAAGTACCTTGGCGTAATCATGGATAAAGGCCTGACATGGAGACAGAACACCGAAGCCATCGTGGTAAAGGCCAAGCGGACGAGAGCTCTCATCTACCCGATGGTAGGGAACCAGAGCAGGCTCAGTCTGAGGAACAAGCTTCTGCTAGTCAAAGCACTCATCAGACCACAGCTGACCTACGCCTCCGTAGCATGGGGATACCAAGCGAAGACCTATCTGAAGAAGATCCAAGCCGTGGAAAACGTGGCCATCAGGACAGCGGTGGGCGCACCATGGTACGTTAGAAACGCTGACATCTTCAGGGACCTGGAGTACACACCAGTCACCGAAATCATCCGGGATAGAGCGAAGAAACTGTACACCTTAGCTGAGGAGCACAGGAACCCGCTGATCAGGGAGGCCACCTCCTATGATCCGGCTGACGCACCGAGGCACAAGAGGCCGAAGGTACAGTTACTGGATAACGGGTAAGTATAACTAATCCTTTCCTTACAGATGGACCAAACCCACTGAAAAGACATGACACGACCAACCACCCTTCCACAAACCTTGCGGGCGCCGGTCAGTAAACCGACCAGTGCCCGTTGTCCCCCTGGCTCCGTGAAGGACGAAAGTGCTAAGAAAGCACTTAGGCCTTCACTTCCTAGAGCTACACAGTTCATCCTCACCTTGTCCGATGATCCAGATGACAATGTGTCAATTGACACTTTGTGTACTGGCAGTCAATCCCAAGTCACAGAATATCCATACAGTCCCTGACAGACAGATGACTACCCCCGGGGGTGACAAGCTGGCGAAGAAAGAAGACGAAGACAGAAGAGCGCCAGAAGAGGCCCTAGCCAGCAGGGTTCATCAGCCAGGACCCAGGGAGGTTGACCGAAATCTTCGGCATCGCTCACATTTGTGAGTGGGGCCGTTCGTAAAGTAAGTTAACCCGCCCTGCACGAGGCCGGTCCAGGTCTACAGCGATGACAAGGGTAAAAAGGCAATAGTCCTGCCTGGCCCTAGCATCCGAGACCGTCATCATGCCAAATGGATATTGGCGCGCGGCTTTTGGCTGTGATAATTGTTAGCTTCCGTCGCCCACTGAAATTAAAATTTTGTAAGGCTTCTCGGGTTGCAATGAGATCGTTCAGATCTATTTGTGATTATTGTTTATGAGCTTCTTTATAAGTTTTTGTCATTTTGGTGTTTTCCAATTCATGGTGACGCTGGTCGTCGTTTTTATACTGCGGAGCGGTTTTTTTAATGAAATTAATTTTACTATTTTGGCTTTTAAAAATCGGAGAATTGGGATAAAAAATTGCTGTTTGAAATTTTGAATATGGTTTTTATCCTTTATCTAATTTGCTGAAAAAAAAGTGGTGACATTTTGTACTTTATATCCGTGTGGTTTCGGTCTCGAGCATTTTTTATATGTTTCTAATGGCTGAGGGCCTTCTATGTGATCTGGGTGATATTTTGGCAATACCGTTTTTTCAAGTTTGTTTAATTTTTTTGTAGAATTTTACTTCTACCACATTATGTGTCAATTGTATGTAAATAGCCTGAGCTAAATAAAGATATATTATTATTATTATAATTTCTATTAGTGAAGTGAGATTTTGTTGCCTGTTTAATACTTGAAAAAGAAAACAGTAATTTGGTGGCTCGAAACGTTTTATTAACGATGAATTTTACTAAAGTATGCCTGATGATACTTAATGATTTTATCTATTTTTAAAATTTTTATACTTCTTGTACGTCTGCATACTAAACGAGTAAAAAAAAATAAAAACCACAGAGAAATATTTACTAGGAATTATTTATTCAATATTTTAATGAAAACACATACGGGCTCCGAGGAATTTAACCTTTTTGTTTTCCCCTTTCATCGATCCTGAACATGCATTGGTCTCTAAACAAAATATTCTTAACAGCTCGTTTATCAAAATTTATATAGCCATATATATATTTTTGCCAAATTCATATTTGTAAACGCGTGAAATTAATTTATATGCTTTTACACTGATGAACACTTCTCAATTGTGATTTGAATACGAGAAGTAAATAAACATAATTTGTGAAAACATTATATCAGGCTTCAACCTCATTTTTTATTAATTCACTAGAGTTGATTTCTTAAAATATTAAAGATTTTGTGTAACCTGCGCAGAAATTATAATAAAGACATGGGTGTCGCCTCCAAAATTTCCAGAAGGGGCCGAAGGAAATTTTTTTAGACATGTATCTGAACAGTTTTTCACAGTGAGTACTAGAAAATATTTTTTATGAAATCGCTCAAGAATATGTAAGTTCTTGGCGCAATTTCAGATCCCAAAATACGTTATTCTAGTATTTTAGTCCGTTGCTAAGCAACCATCATAAAACAATAGGAGAAAGTTACTTTTCCGACCCAAGCCGGGAGAGCAACTCGCGTACAGGTTTTTATATATATTTTAGTCAATAAATAAATACATGCAGATAAACCAACTTACATTAATAATGCAATTTTTAGTAAAAAAATAGAACGTTCAATTTAAAGTCACATTTTTTGCAGTTGCTACTAACTCTGGTGAAGACCCAATCACTGACTTTTATCACAACAATAAATAAGTAATGATAGTCAAGGAACGATTTCATAAACAATTAGATTGTAATGAAAAAAATGTTATGCATTACCTAACAAAAACTCCTTAATTTATAATTGATTGCGATTTCAGAAAAAATAGTATATGTTCCTCGTAGTAAAAGTACATTCCCCGACTTCAATGCTTGATGGCCTCGGGTTAACGCCTCGGCCAACAATTTACATCGTCGCGTCGTCGTCTGGGAATGTATGGCTTTTACTATTAGATACACAGTGTACATTCCTTTTTGTAGAATAAAAAAACAAATTATCTGGAAAATATGTAACTAAAATATTTGTCTTGTTAGCATTGCTGCAATGTATTCGTATTTTATTTTTTAATTATAATAAAATTAAATAGTGCGGCAAATTAGTGATATGAAGAGGGGAGGTAATAGGTAAAATCTGCTCACGGGCGGCAGCCCTGGATAATATAGTATTGTCCAAACCATATGAGGCGCTGTTCTAACACCTATTTAGCTGGCGGCGACCCTTGATAAAAAATCAAAAGTACCGAACTGTTACTTAAATAAACATTTTTATTGTAAGTGGTGTAGGTACTTTGTATAAAGGTGACTGAAATTTTTCAAAAAAAATTATTTGCGAATGTTAATTTAGCCATTCTTTTAAATTATTTAACATTGTAATTGATTGCTTTTTATTATATGATCTACCGGTCTATACAGGATGTCTCACCAGGAACTGCATCTATCGATATAGGGAAAAGTACGCACCAGAAAATTTTTAAAATTTAGGAAATTACTAACGGCAGTGTGGTCAATCCAACTAAAATAATTACAAGCATCTGGCACTTTCGGTTATACCGAAAGTTGATACCAACTTGCTTATTTTAAATGGAATATCTTATATATTTTAGGATTTTCGAAAAGAGCATAAAATTTTGAGTCAAAAACATACCCTATGCCTAAACCCAGCTGTTTCAGAGATATTTGACATTTTAAAAAAATTTTGCTACCGCGTTTAAATTACACCCACTAAGACTTTTTGAATTTGTTTATTATTTGTGGAGAATGTGATAGAGTAATATCAAGAACTTTTACATTTGCTATTCGATATCCACAGAAACGGAAACCGGCACCAAATACTGTTAAACGCATACTGGATAATTTTAAAAACTATGGTTCTGCCAAGGCAAGAAATCAAAAGCGGAAGCCTATTGTTGATGACGAAAATGTAGAAATAGCAATTCTGGGATATTTTCATGCATTTCCAATGATGTCATTAAGACAAGCTGCTCTGGAATCGGGACTATACAAGGATTCAGTTCACAGAATCTTAATTAAACATAAATTTCACCCGTTTTCGTTCCAAATGATTCAACGATTAAAAGAAACAGATTTCCTAAGAGAAGATTTTTATGAATTTATTCTAATAAGGTCTGTAGGCGACGATTCTTATTTGGGAAATATTATGTGGTCAGATGAAGCTAAATTGACTAAAAATGGACTTTTAATCGACACAATTCGCATTATGGACTCGAGTCCTCATGTGTTCAGGCAGCGAAATTTTCAAGAAAGTTGGCCGTTTAATGTTTACTGTCATAAGAAACGATAGAGTGGTGGCATTAGAATTTTATCAGGAAAATTTAAACAGTAAGTTAAAAAGATTTCTTCTTCTGCTAATATGTGTAGTTAATTTTTCTGTTTTTGCTTTTTTTTTAGGTGAAAGATATCTAAATATTTGACAAAATTTGAATAATAAATATTTAGAAAATTTACCTCTCGCCGAACATAGAAACATTTTTTATCAGCACGATGGTGCTCCCCCACATAAAGCGTATTTGATAAATAATTTTTTACAAGAAAATTTTTACGATCAATGGATCGCCAATAATGGACTTTTCCTATGGCCTCCTCGCTCTTCCGATTTATCAAATTTTGATTATTTTTTATTAAAAATAAAGTTTATGAGAGCCCATTAACAACTATTAAAGATTGTATGCAGAGAGTAAGAAATGCATTTCAAAACTTATCACAGGATTCATTTAGAAGAGCTACCCATGAAGAACTAATCCGAAGGTGCGAAAAATGTGTGAAGGTTCGAGGGCGAAATTTTGAACAATTATTAAATGAAAATGGAATCATGTTTTTAGTTGATTTTATCTTTTAGTTTATGCAAAGTGTCTTCAATCCAATTAATAGGCGTGTTATAGTGTTTAATGTTATTTTCCATTTTTGTGGATATCTAGTAACAAATGTACTACATGTTCTTGATATTACTCTATCACATTCTCCATAAATAATACACAAATTCAAAAATTCTTCGTGGGTGTAATTTAAACACGGTGGCATTTTTTGACATAAGAGAATGACTGACATTACTGATTGTTACTAATCATGGTTAATTTGATAAAATTTTTACTAAAAATTCTTGAATTTCTAAGAAAATTGCAAATATTTCAAAAAGTTGTAACTTAAACCCCCACAATGTTTATATATATAAAAAAAGGAATTTAATTTTACATAACATGATGTAGAAAAATTCAGGGTTGATTTAAGCAAGTTTTCGCGGTTTGAAGTTTACAAAATGTAACGTCAAAAATGGAATACTTGGTATACTATTATTCAATTTCTTTAAACTGTAGAGCATAGCTCAGCTTATGGTCTTTCTGCGTGCCAAAAAGCAAGTATCTTACACGAAGAAAGTTATAAAGGGTAGTGTAAACCGTTACACCTGTCAAAAATTTTTTTACATGTCAAATTTTTCTGAAACGGCTGGATTTAGACATAGGATATGTTTTTAACTCCGAATTTTATGCTCTTTTCAAAAAATCCTAAAATATAGGATGTTCCATTTATAATAAGCAAGTTGTTATCGACTTCCGGTATAACCAGAAGTGCCAGATGCTTGTAATTATTTTAGTTAGATTGGCCACATTGCCGTTAGTAGCTCCCTAAATTTTCAAAATTTTCTGGTGCGTACTTTTCCCTATATCGATCGATGCATTTCCTGGTGAGACCCTGTATATTAATGAAAATATTTATTCTGTCAAAAGCCGGGGGGCCGCCCCTTCCTACCCCTCTTGGCGACGATAATGAAGAAAGAAATAAGTTTTTTTAATATTGTTAAATAAGCTACGTACGAATTTACTAAAAATAAAGGATTTAAGAAACATTTAATTCCCTATCTATTTATTAAGTAGAAATGTTCTTCATTTCCCCTTAAATTATTATTTTAAAAATATTGTTAGTCTAATATTAAAACTCATTAAAAAGTTTAATTTCATTTCTTTGTTTCAGGTAAGGACATCGACATCAATAACAAGGGAGAAGGTAAAATCCCGTAAACTTTTTATTTTTTAACTCTGTATGTTGTGTGAGTGTCGTTTTTCTGCTAGCCATCATTATAATGGTCAAGAAATTTAAAAAAGAAACTCGCTGGCTTTGATCAACCTATTAATTGCAAAATTAATAAAATATTGGCAAACACATCCACTCTTGATAAGAGAGCTTAATTTTTAATATCGTTGACAACGCTAAAGAAAAACGAGATGTACAATATTTGAAAATCCTTAAAATACTAAAGAATAACCGACAAAATAATAAGTTATAAACAACCTGAAAAGTTTGAACGTTATGCAAAATTTAAGTGCTCAACATTTTCTGAATTTGTAATTTCTGAAAAATTTATCCAACGAGTTATAAATTTATAAGTTATAAATAAAATGCACAAATCATTAAAAAAAGCAAAGGAATTAAAAATTGGTTAATGTTTGGGAAATAATTATATTATATTTCTCTTTAGTCTTTTCCAATTGCAATGGCAGACATCACTCATCTAAATAATACATTGTATTAAGCAGCATGTATTTCATTATTCATTTTATACATTAGCTTTTATTTATCTAGGTGTGTCCTTTTGTCAACAATGAGGCAGTACTAGCTACCGGTCCTGGATTCTGGTCCAGTTTCCTCTTTCTGCTGATAATCTAGGATAAAACTAAATACATTCGAGCAACACATATTTCTAATTAAAGGGAAATTTGTAACAATTATTACATATATTGTACCTGTACCATTCCCGAAATACGAATACAATTAAAATATTCTAGGTTGATACAGGATGACAAATTTATAATTATAAATATGCTTATTTAACCCATTAGCAATAAATGTCATAAACATGGCATTAATACTTGGCACATTACCTAAAGATCGCCAAAGGACCTAAATCCTTCGATGTGCTGTACCATTTCATATGATTTATTTTTATGGTTTACTGCTAATAGTTTTAGCCCTGTAATTACCACGAATACACGTTATTTCACTTAATGCTTTGAACAAAGGAAATACGAGTTATTTAAATTGAAACATGTGGAGTGAATAATATGCTTTACCACTTCCATTACGTCAGTGAAATAGTATAAAACCCTGTTTGTAAGGTAATTACGATGAAGGTTTTAATCATAAAAATAGGGTAAACGTTACAAACTTAAATAATTGACGATTTTGTAGTTTTAGGGGTATAAAATGTATAATTTTTACTATTTTTGACAATTTAGTGTTGTTTTAATTAAAAATAATTAAATATATAACGAATTCAAAATTAAGAATTATTTTGTTGATGAGTAGGTAACTAATTCAAAATACGTCATATCCTTTACTTACCCAAGGGAAACGTTTATTTAGGAAAAAATCCATAACAGCTATAAAGCAACTCCCGAAAATGATTATTTCCATTATTTTAAACGGTACAGGGCATACTGATTCATATTATACGCAAAGTTTATTCTCTGTCCAGGAGTCTACCCCCTGATGGCGAGGAATAGCAGACTAAACAGGGATAATAAAAACTAATTTACACTATGATAGTAAGACCGGCCCTAGTATATGCTGCGCCGGCCTGTGTTTTGCGAGCGCGACGATGTTACACAAAATGCAGGTACTGGAAATTCCTTTGTCTCATAAGTACCTCAACAAGATATACTGTAATAACTAATAAGTTTAAGTCGTAATTAATTTATTTAATAAAAGTGACCACGTTGGTCGGCACTTGTAATCAACTTAACACAAGTTGTCGCTAGTTGGGCGCAACTACCAATTACTTTTGTTATTGGCAAGATAGAGAACTTTCAAGTTCGAGATAAACCAATAACCTGAGAGAAAAGTTTAAATGGGTTGTCAGCTGCAACAAGGTATAGACAACACCAATTATAACCTACCACAGCTAGCCAGCTATTTTAGGAGGCAATGGTCATAGGCAAGAGCTTCTAGTATTGCTAAATTTACGAATTAGTTGTCAAAATTCGGTGTAATGATAGCAAAAAAATATTTCAGTGAGGTGAAACAATTTCAAGAGGTTGTGGGCGCCATGAGTTAAGAGAAACTCAAGAAAAAACAGGATAAAATTAGAACTAGTTTAATCAATACTACATATCAACAAGATTCAAAATATAACAAATATTACTAATAGTAAAAAAAATGCACTTAATATCAGTAAACGAGATAAGTCAAAAAAGGTAAAATATTTAATTACGTAATGTGGCAACACGGCTCGAGTGATGACAGTAAAATGATATCATAACAATCAGTTAAAATTGTCCTACAAAATTTTACTTCTAATCCTACTATTACTATATTACAGGTACTATATTACAAGCGAAAAGCATAAGCTAGAGATTCTAGGCTAAAGGCATCTAGAATCACGTAAGCGTAGGCAATAAGTCTACCATAAGCACCAGCATCTAGTTGTAAGCAAGAGGCAATTACAATGACTGTGCTTGAGATTTTAGGCAAAAGGCAGCTAAAATATAGTGAGAAAGTTTTAGGCAACAATCTAAAATATGTACGAGCACTTAATTCTAAGCAAAAGGCAATTAGAATGGCTTGCTACAAACATAAGCATGACACTCCAAACATTTAAACTGACCCTGAAAATTTGGCTGATGACCCTGAAAAATGTACCAAGTTAAAAGTCAAAATTCGTCAGTTTAAAGGTGACGAGGCACACGAAAAAAAATCTAAAATTTACTCTTGATGAAAGTACACATATAAATAATCGATAAGCATAAGCCATAATGAAATACATAAGAAAACAAACTAAGGCTAGCTACAGGTGCAATTTTTATAAACAAACTAAGTATCCTGCCAGGCAGCAAATTATGAAAATTGAAGTACTTAACATTGGCAACAGCAGTGCTTGATGCTCGGCTACTTCGTAAAAATCTTCAAGTGGGTGAATAATTTAACCTCAGATAGCTGATACCACGTCATGGTTGAAACAAGGTTCCACAAATTTAAAAATTCAGTAATACATCCAATAAATCAGTTTAACCATTAGTTGTAGTTCACCTTCAATCACTCGACATCGCCCATGTGTGACCAGTAATTTAACTAATGAATTATCAATTCACGCCCTCGTGGTGTTCTTTAGGTTTCAGCTACCATATTTTACTATTTAGCCATTGGTGAATTATAAAGATGAAATGTAGACATGATCATACATTTAAATTGAAATGGTTAAAATTTAAAAAAAATGCGATAAACAATGATTATCGGAAATAGCTACAAGTATAACTCTAAATGTAAATTTTAGGGTGGACGGAAATAAAGGTTAGATTTCCTTAAAACGAAGACTTCCTATTTCGATAATTTCTCCTGCATCCCTCAACCGATTAAAAAAAAATTTAGATAGGTTTTTAGAAGAAACTCGATAGAATTTAACTAAACTATTAGAAACTCATCAAAAAAATTATTTTCTCCTTACAATTTTGACAAAACTAATAAGATTTGTGCGATGCCTACGACGGGCTCGATGCGTACAATTGTTCGCTTACCTTAAGGGCGTGCTATAAGGCGAGTCAAAATATTCTGGATAGCTTCATCCGCAAATCCTGTTGATCGGCCGGTATTAGTGTACGTGCACATACAAAGCGAAAGAGAGCGATATCGTCTGGAGCGTATCGTAACGAGTCCAAGCATTATAGATTTGTGTGCATATTGAATGCGTTCTACAAAGCGGATTTCTCAGTTGTTTTTCTGGCAAGTAGATGAACAATGACGATATGGACACAGCAATATTACTATTATTATTGGAAAATTCCTTAATAAAAAAACGGCATTTTGGCATGCAACGAATTCCAAAAGTGAGTTTTAAAATTAGTTCAAGATTATGGTGTAATAATGAGCTTGTTTGATCCCACATAGAGATTCGCAAAAATATTTCGTAATTAGTTTTCGATGTCCATCATTTTTAGCCTAATAAACTGCAGTCTTTGACGCTTAAAGACACACTGATTTGTGTCCAATAGAACGCTCATTCAGGACTCACGACGACCCACTAAGTCACGCTTTCGATATGCACACACTCATAAAGATGTTCTAACTTATGTTTTCCGCCTTTTCCACTACGATAAGTCTTGCTAGGTTCGCTTGGTATATGCAAATACAATTACTGAGTTTTACTAGGCGAGATAATAAACATAGATGTAAATGTGGATGGGTAACAATTAGCGGAACACAGCAGTCTCGCCCCAGTCTTCTAGCAGCTTGTGTATCAGTTGAAAACACAGAAGCTATGCAATCTCAGACGAGGATTATGTAGTGGATATTCCATCTTTCGGAGGGATGTAAAGCAGGCGGCCCCTTGTTAGGCAAGTAATAGATCCCTACTCTTCGACAAAGACGTTCGGCAAAATTTCCAGGTTTGGGGTAGCTTATCTCCTGGTGTCGGTGATGTGAGTAGAAGCACTGTATCGGCAATGTTTCTAAGATATCGAAAAGATGTACCTTAAATACGAATATTTTATTTACACATTTAAATTTATTAACAGAAATTTTAAAACTGGCAAACAAAACAAAATTAATAATTTTGGAGATATCAATAAAGCATTTGCTTTTTTTATAACCTAACTACTTTATTTTCTAATCAAAAGAATATTCTATCATTCATTATTCAATTATTAATATTAAAATGTTTGGCCTATTGTATATTTTGTTTCAGTTATCTAGAAAATATAGAGATTTTTTATTTTAAACACATCGTGTCAAAAAATAAAACATATACACCTGGCTGCACAAATAGCAGATTATACTATAGAAGGTTTATTATTGATGCAAGTGGACGCCGACAACAATAAACAACTGTTAATAGACATGATTTAAGAGGTGAGTCTTTGTAAGTTACACCGTGCCCCTCACCGACGCACAGTGTGGCAAGATACCCCGAAAGCTGGCAAAAAATGAAAAAAATAAAATGTCGTATCGAACAAAGTATTGTTGCTATTTATTATCAGCATGAATAGGGGCATGTTTTCCCCCACCACTTAATCTTGATGCATGCTTTTGTTTCTACCAAACCCGCAGGCATAAGGTCTATGTAACTGCGGTTGACGCGTGTATTTTTAAATTAAATATTATCCTAACAAATTAGTTTGTGTTTTTTCAAATTCGCTATTATTACTTTGTTTGAAAATGGACCCATCAACACCCTTAGGTATGTATTATGTAAATTTAATGGACTTATTTTTAATTTATGAATGAAATAATTTTAATAATATTTTGAAAATGCCTTTCCGAAGTGCCAAATATTTACGTATTGTTCTAAAATCCTTAATGTAATAGTTAACTTCCTCACGCTTCCCCACGTAAAATTTTATATATTAATATAATAATACTAGAATAGATTCATAGTAAAGCTAAATCAAATACTCGTGTCTACTCCTTATTATTTTATTTGCTTCTTTCAACAACCCTACAGTGTATCATTACTCTTCGCAACTAAAACGAGTATATTGCATTTAATCGGCACATTTTTAAAATAGTAAATACCGCTCATAGCAAAAAAAAATTCATATCATTGTGTTAGTCGTTGAATTCTGAATGACTTTCAAAATATTCGTCTGTTTGTCCATCCGTCTGTCTGTCTGTTCGTCCGTCCGTCACGTTTTTTGTAAGCACGATAGCTTAAGAGTGGAAAGTCTGATCGTATTGGAATTTGAACTGTAAGTTACTGTTAGTTGGAGGAAGAACCCTATTGTTTTTGAAAACAATTGTTCGATAAATGTAAAAGTTATTGAATATTTTAATTAAAAAATGGTAACCTGAACAGGGTTACAACCCCTGATTAGATGCTACAAAAACATAAGTACTGCATAGTATACTACAAGCGTTTCGCTAACCAAGCTGGAATCATCGGGGGACGACTAATATTAAAATTTATTATACCTAAAAAGATAAGTTATTTTTAAAGAACAGCGAAGAGGATGTGTTTCATTTAATGCTGATTGCATCGGATCCAGTAATAACCAGTTATAGACAACTTCCTAAAAAAAAAATTAAACATTTTCCTAGGGAAGTATTCGACTTATTAATTGCCCCCAATATTTCTGCAGATAATTCAGAGAATGAGAATGACTGTTCCTTATCTGCATCAGACGCAGACGATTAATCACTACGGATAGGACATACTCATTTCTATTCACAAATATTAATAAAACCTTAAGTTGTGAATTCTTAATTTCATAAAGGAAATATATTACTAGGTTCTTTAAGTGTTTTGCATACTCCTGGACAAATAATGTATTAAAAAATTAAGTACTATAAATTTTATTTTTATTTCCATTTTTATTTTTTTAATTACACCCTGTATATCGCAATATACGAGCAAACATCATAAAGTTGATTTATTTATACATTAACAACCATCGTCGGCTATTCTCAATAACAAAAATTTTACCAAACTCGTTCTATGAATTAATGCCAGCTTTTGGGGTATCTTGCCACACTGTGCGACGCCAGGCAATATCATAAAACGGATCTGCGTTACATAATTATTTTGCTTTTCTACACAAAACTTTTTAAATTGTGTCATGTACTTTTTTGGAACGAACCGCATTTATTGGAGTTACATACTGAATTTTTTTATCTATAGTCTAACTAGTGCCATGCAATGCAATCTTAAATTTTCTGAATTAAGTTGAAAAATTCTTATGGTTTTTGGAGATTCTCGAACCGAATATCCCTCGTTAGTAAATTTACTGAAAATGTTCTCTTGCTGTTTTACACTCGTGTTTGTTTCTCCTAGAAAACTGCACACGCGCTTCACGCTTATGCAGTTTTCTTTCTCCAACAGCGCGGGAAAATATCTAGAAATTTACCTCACACTTGATATAAGTGAAAATTGTCCTATGCCTACTTTCTTTTACTGGGAACAAATGCAGTTGAGAGAATAATGTCCTCAAAATTTCGCAAAGATAAATTTCTAGAATTTCCAAGTGCCCCGTTGGAACAATCTTTTTTTTATTTAATTTCTGATGGCAAAACCATAAAGCCTGATGAGTTTCTTCGGAATTTATTTAGAACTTTTCGCCCTAATTTCATAACAATCGCCCTGTACCTTATAAATCCCTAGAACAATTATTGTTAATTCCCTGAGTAAGGATATTGTCAAACGCTGTGATTTTATATATTAGTTGATAAAGACGTATGTTTTTTATCCAGAATTCTAGAACCGCTTACTTTTCCCGAGAAACCACTCAGGTACCACAAAAACTAAACACAAGGAGCCGAAAATATTTTCCATTTTTTAGAGCTGGCACTTATAAAACTATATAAATATCCATAAATACGTCACATAAAACTACATGTGGTGTGTTTATACTTGCAATATATGTAACCAGTATAAGCAGTATCGAGGCAGGGAGTTGCAGAACTCTGCGAGTATCCCAAATGACTTGTAATTTAAAGGCAACTGTTTCCCAGTTGGCTCAATTCAGTTAACGTAATGATATGGAATCTTGCGGTGGTATTTTTACCGTCTCTGTTGGAATACTTTGATATTATAATTTTTATTATACCTTTATTAGTAGATATCGCATGTCGGGTGTTTTCCAATATATATTACATAGCGATTGACACTGGTAGATGGAGTTGAAACCGACTTATTTGTACTCTGCTTTCATGTAGATACTAGTGATGTTGAAATTTCTCTTGTAGTCGTTGTGTATATATATACTTCGCACTGATGAAGGTGAGAACCAGAAACCGGTCTACGAATAGTATGCACGACGACCTTAAAAGGGATTTCCATTTATTTGGTAAAAACTCTTTACTAGTGAGCAATCGCAATGAAAGCTTAATCGCCTCTCTTAGTATGATAAGGTCAATGTGGTTAAATAGGATGTCGAGGTGAATGGAACCTTCATGTTTATTTTTCTAAATTGCGGCATATTCCATTATCTGCTATTGTTACATTGAATTTGAATATCCCGCCATTGCAAAACACCATACGCTATTTGTATGTGTGATTCTGGGAAATCAACATGGCCGAAAACTTCTGACCACATGAAATCGTAGATTACAACGTCGTGCAGTATTTGGCTTACTAGTTCAATTTTAGTGCTTATAATAATATTAGTGGATCTATTTGTGTTGCTGGGGTAAGGCTTTTTATTTTGTTGTTATAGATCCAGCACGTAAATTATTTGGTACATAAGTGTGGGGCAAATGGAACAGTGAGGTCCCATTTACCCCATCCTGTATTACTCATGATGGTCAGAATATATGTTAGAAAAACAGAGCGAGGAAAGTCTTATATCGATAATGCAATGCAAGTTGCCATCGATGACGTGAGAAATGGACGTAAAACTCTCCGTGGAGCTGCCAAATTTTATAAAATACCTTGCTCAACTCTTCTGCATCGTGTAAAAGGCACCAGAGGACAAGAAGGTTGCTGCTCACAAAATAACTCTGGCGGGGGAGGGAAACATCAATTGACTCCTGAGCATGAAGCACAAATTGTGAAATGTTTAAAAGCAATGGAAACATTGGGGTTTCCCTAACAACAATATTTTAGAAATAATTCAGGTTTTTATTCAGAAGAACAATATAGTTACGAATTTTAAAATGAAAAACCTGGTGAGGAGTGGTCTCTGGGATTTAAAAAAAAGAAACAAATTTTCTAAAAAATAACCCCAACATGTTGAATGTGCCCGTATCAAATCGAGAAATCCATTTATTTTTTATGGATTCTATGAATTATTGTCCACTACAATCAATGAATTAAAATTAACAAATAAGCCTGGCCATATCTTTAATTGTGACGAAACGTCGTTTTGTACCGACCCTAAAGAAACCAAAGTTGTAGCTGTTGAGAAAACAAAGAAGGCAAAACCACGTTCCGCCACTCCTTCAAGTGATACTTCAGAGGATATTTCTTTGTCAACTGGGTCCTTTTAGTCTCATTCATCACATACCGATGAAGAACCAGTAGATAATAAAATCAGTGTAATGGAAGGTGATTATGTACTTGTCAGCTATGAGAAGGGTTATTATCCTGGCCAAGTCATTGAACGAAATGCCGATCGTAATGAAGAAATAAGTTGTATGCAACAAAGTGGTAAGCTTGGAAATATTTGGAAATGGCCTTCCACCAAGGATGAATTGTGGTACAAAGAAAGTGACGCCTTGAAAAGTATCCGTCCTCCCTCTAAAATCAACAATAGAGATGGCTTTGAGGTGCCAGAAATGAAGAAATTTATTTAATATCATTAATAGAACATATTGTATTTTTTACGTTTCATAATAAAATATTATTACTAACATGATCTACGAATCAGTCTGTATTCTTACATTAACTCCTATTTTAAGACAACAAATAATATCTTAAATAGTTGATTGATTCGACCTTTACTTGATGAAAATCCATTTTAACATCGAACTAAATAAAACTTCACGTTTTAAGATTTTCACAAAAAATTTT
Organism: Rhamnusium bicolor; assembly: GCA_029963845.1. Lineage (NCBI taxonomy): Eukaryota > Metazoa > Arthropoda > Insecta > Coleoptera > Cerambycidae > Rhamnusium > Rhamnusium bicolor. The sequence goes on from JANEYF010004447.1 coordinate 188,129, forward strand.
TATATTCATATATTTACGAAATATATATAAACATGACAATTGTTTCGCCAACACAGTGGCTTCATCAGATGTGAGTACTAGACTAGCCAAGTCTAGTACTCACATCTGACGAAGCCACTGTGTTGGCGAAACAATTGTCATGTTTATATATATTTCGTAAATATATGAATATAAAAATTTTTTGTGAAAATCTTAAAACGTGAAGTTTTATTTAGTTCGATGATAATATCTTAGACATAAATAGCTTACAGTAATGTGACTTTAATAACACGTATATTAAGAGTGAATCTGAATTTAATATTTGACCGTGTTTATTTAAAACTCGTCTAAAAGTCATCAAAAAGGAATTTTTAGCACGAACGAAACACAAATTAGTTAAATCAAAATGAGTGATTTATGATTAAAATCCATAATTATTATGGATTTGCCAGAAAATAGAAATTTTTTGTAATTAGGTACACTGATATAATCTACTAAAACAGTAATTGGTAAACTAAAATTAAAATTAACGAAATAAGATTTAATAATTCTACCTCAAATTTAAAGTTGAGAATTTCTTTATAAGGATAATTGTATACAAATGGGAAGAAAGAGTAATTCATTGCCGAGTTTCATATTCTTGACGTAAAGAACAAATCAGAAGCCTCTCTCGATATTTCGAAAACCTGGAATACTTACGTGGGGTGGAGTAATCGTATAATGAATAAAATGACACGCATATTTGACATTTCAATGTACGGTATTGCCTATGGGAGGCTAATGGCTTTTAAATGATCATAGCAACGAAATGAATTGAAAAAATATTTTTTCTTGCAGTATAGGGGCTAAAATTTTTAATTAATGCATTCTGTTAACATTTTAGTTATGATTTTCAAATATTTTCAATGTATTTTAGTAATTATGAGTAAAAATAATTGTTTATTGGCCTATGTAGTTGATTTAGCTGAGGATTTCTTTCGAAATTTGGTATTTTATTTACTCAATAGAATCATAGCAAGTTGAGAAACTTTTACTTAAGTAACCTGTAGGAATAATGTGGGACTGTCATACCGGGAGATCTTATTTATTAGTGAAGTCATACTTTTAAAGTAGTAATAGTGTTCTATAATTCCCGTACTTACAGGGTTTTTATTTCTAAAATGAAAGAGAAGATTTAATACTTCAAAAAACATTTGTTTGCGTTCAGCTTATTCCAAAAACAAATCCGGTAGCAAATGAGGTTTTTAGTGAATCAATACTGGGCGTCGCGATGCCTTATATATTTTTTCCATAGGTAGCCAATTTTTATTGCACAGTAAAAATCGGGAGGTACCAATAAATTCCAAAGACCATTTACGTAGATATAATATTATATTGTAAACACCCCGATAAACATTAATGAAACACTTTCAAACAATTTCATTTAAGGAACATCTAGCTAACTTAGAAAATAATACAGTACAAGATCTCTCTAATTTTTGGAAATTTATTAATAAAAAGAACGTTTATGCTGGTATGCCTAATAATTTAACTGTTGATAATATAAATCCTTCCCATCCATAAAAAATATGCAATGCATTGGCACATTTTTTTCAGCAATCACTTCTACTAACAATAATGGCCACCTTGTTTTTAATAACTATAATCAACTAAATTCACCTGTAATAATAGAAAATAATGTTCTCATTTGTTAAAAAATATTCAGGCCCAAGCTGACAAGCGGACCAGGTGGAATTCCAGCTTTCTTATTACGTAACTGTACGTTAACATTTGCAGAACCTCTTTCTAAACTTTTAATTTATCCTTAAAAAAACTTTTCCCTTGCAATAAAGATTATCTTAGATAACCTCAGTTTTTAAGAAATGTGATCGGTCTGAAATTGGTAACAATCTTCCAATTGTCATAGTCTGTAACTTTGCAAAATGTTTTGAAATGCTATTATTTTAACACATATTTTCTTATTACAAACACTTGATCACAAAGGCTCAACATGGTTTTGTTAAAAGCAGATCAACTGTAACAAACTTATTTTGTATGACAAAATTTTTAACTGATGCCATCGATGAGGGATTTCAAGCCGACGTGATTTATACTGATTAGGCCTTTGACAGAATTGATCATGATATACTATTAAATAAATTAATTAATTTTGGTTTCGCTCAAGACTTCTTGACGTTTCTAAAATCTTATTTTTCAAATAGGATTCAACATGTAGTATATCGTGGTTGCAATTTTGTCGAAATATCAGGTGTTCCCCAGGGATCGATATTAGGACCTCTTTTTTTTGTTTTATTTATCAATGATATTGTTGATAGCCTAACAGTTTCATGCCTATTATATGCCGATGATTTGAAAATTCTTTGCAGAGTTGATGCATACAAAATAATTAACCTTTAAATATCAAAAAATTTAACGAAATGTCGTAGTCCACCAAAAAATCTTTGATACATTTCGATCATCTTATTTATACATCCATTCACGCGGTCTAGAATTTTCCAAAACATTCCCGGCTTTTCTCGTACAATTCCAGTCTCATCTATTCAGTTTACACAGTCTAGTGACGTAACAATACTCTCAAGACCAGACACTTTCTGCTATTTGGGAGTCATTCTTGATAAAAAGTTGTCCTTTATTAGTCACATTATTTATATTGTCATAAAGACTATAACGCTTCGTTTTTCGAAATAAATAATTTGGATCACATTCGTTGTAAATTAAATAGAATGAGTCGAGTTATAAATTAAATTCCAGATTCGATGTTTTTTTTATAAAAACAAAAAATTAAAGGTTATCTGGTAATTGGAAGGCTTGCAGCTATAAAAAATAATTAATTACCTACCGGAGCTGTTTATTGTATCCAATAGCAATTCACAGATATAAGCGGAACACGTTTCTTGATTCGCGTTTACGCCCACTGTCCCATCGAAAATGAATACACCAATAAATTCAGTCATTGGAATATCCTTTCAGAGGATAAGCTGGACTGGTGGATTTGTGATGTAATGCAATCTACAATGTACTGTAGGAGTACATTTCCTACATCGTCGGTCTCTGAGACTGATATTTTCAAAAATCTAGTCAGTTATTCATGTTTTTATAGTGACATAATCTTTAGGTTTTTTTTAAAGACACAGTGACTTTCAACACATTTTATAGGTTTTTGGAGGAAATACCGTGATCTTCGAAATAAGCATCATATATAAGTGGACTATATTAGAAAATGGGCATACATGAAAATAAAAATCGTAGGTACAATTTCAAAACTTTAACAGTAGTTAAAGTATCAAAAATACAAAAATAAAATTTATTCTTAAAAAACGCTTAGAACTAGGGCTGTCAAAAAATATTCCGGGAGACAGTGGCGTACGCGAAATTAACTAATACGAGAAACAATAAACTGTTACAATATATAACAATATATATAAAGCTTACCCTCTTAACTAGCTTGATGAGCAAGCTTGCTTATCACAAACTAGAGGAGATGTGTAGCAATTTTGCAGCATCAGGTATAAAACATCACTCATAGAGACAAACATAGAAGGTTGTCTCTATGAGTGATGTTTGCTTTGGTGAAAATATATTCTTATATTTTGAAAACGACCGTTCGACATCTACAGATGTAATACACGCATACGTAAAATAGTCTTTGAACGCATTTAACGGATCTGGGGCTGCACCATCACATATTTGTCTTAATTTGGTAAAACCGATGTCTTTATTTAACACACTTGCGAAAAACATGTTTAAATTTTTATCAAATCATATCAAATAAACTTGCTGATATATGTATATTTTTGAATTTCATCGTTCTTGACAAATCTTAAATAAAAGCATCCTTGAGGTCTGATAATGAAGTGCTAGGCACTTTGAAATTGATAATAAAAAATAAAAAAAGATTTTAAATAAAAGAAATACAAGATTTTCATTTCACCTCAATACAAATACTACAAGTCACACGATGGAGATTAGAGAATATTACTAATAATTAATTATCCTTATTATATAAATATATCTTTTCTATGTGAGTTTGAAATTTGATAAATTTACTTTTTAAGTATGTACTACTCGTATGTTACTTCCTGAATGTTGAATTCTCTTATCGTCAAGCTTGGTTATAACTTTATTGTTGTGGTTTCCACACAGAAACTTACTCCTAACTTCAATACTTTGATTTTACGTCGTTAAAGTTAACTATAGACATTATTTCATAAGTTTCACATATTATATATGACAATATCAATATATCCATATAGAAGTCACGTGTTGGTGAATACTAAAGTTGTACAATGTCATATTATTACTTTACAGATATGTATTACTAAATACAAATTGAAACTACCCAAATGCTATAAGCATGCAATTCTCTCGTGGAAATAAACCGCATCAGGTGGATTTGGAATTTGACAGATCATATCGATTTTAAGTAGTATAAAAATAAATTAAAATTATTTCCAATATCTATTCAGACGTCACTTACTTTAGGATTGCTATGCTCAAAGAACGATTGATTCCTGATTCCTCTTGACTTGGTTCTGGGTTTCATAATTTGTGGTAAATCTACTTCTTATACGTACTATATGTATTGTATACTTCTGTTCGTTAGTCTAATTTATGTGGTATGCTCTTTTTTCTTTTATTAAAGCTCATAACGACGATGATATTATTGATAGAATCCGTAATATTTATCATTAGAGTTGCTTACGAAGCTAGGTCACACACACACACACACACACACACACACACCAACGGTACCAACGCATTTATCAGTCACCACAGCCTCCAAGAAATAGGTTTTAAAATCCCTCTTAGTATGAATTACATTCTCGCAAGCCAAAATTTTGATCATTTCAAATTATTGTCGAATATCAGCCGCTTGTTTTTCACGAACTTGTATAGTTGGAAAACATATTTAAAATCTCTGTATATTTTTTGCATCTAATACTAAAATTGCTGTTATTTATTCCAATGCAATATTGCTTCTGCGTGAAGTAGTTGTTTTAATAGTTTTTGCGATAAAATGTATATGAAGTGTCGTATTTGATTTATTATCTACCTAAAACTTTTATACTAGCGCATTCAGATAAGAGTGACAGTATACAATATATGAAACGATGGGTATTTATTGTTGTTATCATATGAGGTTTGAAAGAATGCTCATGTAATACCCAGTAACTGTTTCATTATTTTTTTTCTAGAAATGCGACTTTATATATATGTTAAGTGTCTTATGAATGCTCGATAAAGTTGTTTTGCTAAAAATATGTCTCGCATTGGCAATTACCTAACAGAAGAAATTTACCTCAAAAACAGCGGACATTCAAAACATATTTTCAATATACCAGGAAATAAATGAATAAACATTTATATTTACACCGAATAGTTAAAAAAATTATCAACAAGAAATATACTAGCTATGAAAAGTAGAGCAATATATATATACATATATGTTATATATATATATATATATATATATATATATATATATATATATATATATATATATATATATATATATATATATATATATATACATATATATATATATATACATATATATATATATATATAGGGGTGAGGTATGGACATCCGTTTAATATCCGATATTCGATCAGTGAAGTTAAGCAGCACTGATCGAGTCCGGCAATTGGATGGATGAACGATAGCTCATCTAACAGTCGGTAGGCTGTCAACAGACAATCCCGGGAAGGCCGCTAGCCTGATGCAGGCGGAGAGGCGAGCCCGGGTGGAGGGTCGAAGAGACCTACCCAGGAGGTTTGCCACTCTGCTAGCGGTGCAGGCGGGCAGGCCCAGGCGGTGGGTTAGTTGACAATCGAGGACCGTGGTTCGGAGTCCACGCTAAACTGTAGGTCCCTAGGTAAAAAGGGCCCATTGTGGCCTACTTGCCTAGTAAAATAAGTAGCTACTACTACTACTATATATATATATATATATATATATATATATATATATATATATATATATATATATATATATATATATATATATATATATATATATATATATATATATATATATATATATATATATATATATATATATATATATATATATATATATATATATATATATATATATATATATATATATATATATATATATATATATATATATATATATATATATATATATATATATATATATATATATATATATATATATATATATATATATATATATATATATATATATATATATATATATATATATATATATATATACAGAGAAGGAGGTTCGTCGCGGGTTTAATGACGAACAGTAAAATAATGAATAATTATCGGGTACGCCCGCATAAAGAAAAATAGCAAGGTGGAAAGAATGGAAATTGCAAATGGCAGAAAGATGCAAACCGTGGACACGTGTTTCTGACTAATTGGTCTTCATCAGCACGGTGTAGCTGAGTTAAATGATGAACAAAACTCAAAAAGACAACAAAGGAAAACCACTGACAGGGTGCCAGTCGCAACCTTTGTGGCTTCCACTTGGATGACTCTGGTATGAGAGCGACGTCCAAGTATCGCAACGCGGCAACTATAGCTACCTGCGTGGAATTCCGGACCCAGGAAATGAATAAGTACAGAGAAGGAGTTCGTCGCGGGTTTAATTACGAATAGTAAAATAATGAATAATTATCGGGTACGCCCGCATAAAGAAAAAATAGCAAGGTGGAAAGAATGCAAATTGCAAATGGCAGAAAGATGCAAACCGTGGACACGTGTTTCTGACTAATTGGTCTTCATCAGCACGGTGTAGCTGAGTTAAAATGATGGACAAAACTCAAAAAGACAACAAAGGAAAACCACTGACAGCGTACCAGTGAGACAATAGTGCGTCCGACTTCGAGAAGTAGTCGAGTTCTATGATAGCTAGAAACTTGATTTAAAAACATAAATAAACTAGACAAAAAAGTCTATAACCGGAAATTATTTTCGAATATAAAGGATGAGCCAAGATGATTCTACAGGGTCAACCAACATTTTTTTTAAATGGAATGCCATCTATATTAGAACATTTTTTTAAAAAACCCTTTTTGTGGCCTCCTTCCACTACTGTATTATTTTTGACCCAATCACTTGGATGTAATGTTTTTTTTTTGTTAAAATTATGCTATTTACACGTGTATATTAAAAAAATCACTCTAGTCGCAATTATCGATTTTAAGAAAAAATATGTTAGTGACAGTTATTAAGACATCTGTGTGGTGATGCTCAGCCATTTTCACTTCCTAAAAGTATACAGGGTGCTCAAAACATAATTTTCTAATTTAACAACTATTTGAACTAAATTTTCTCATATTTTTCAAATGGAACATCCTGTATATTTGTCGACGATGTGATATGGAATTGAAAAACGAACATTTTTTATACGTACATCTCTATGGCTATTTATAACCATTTTTGATTTATTGAACAATAATTTCAAAATTCAGCAATAAAAATTAGAAATATATATTTTTTTGTAATTCAAGAAAAAATATTATAAAAAGTGCTCCACATGTTACTCATTTTGATTGACACACATTTTTATGCGTCTTTGGAATGAGGTTTCTACTGTTCATAAAATTGCCAGAGTGATACTTCTAAAAGCATTTTTTTCCACTTACTTCAAATTTTGGATTGTTGTTGGTGTGATGTTTTTATGGGCATCATTTAACACGTTTATTATAATACCTTCTCTTGAATTATTTGAAAAAAAAACCTCATTTTTAATTTTAATTGTTGAATTTTACAGTTATTGTTCAGTAAATTGAATATGGTCACAAATATCCATAGGAATGTACGTACAAAAAATGTTCGTTTTTTAAGCCTACATCACATCGTCCAAAAAATATACAGGGTGTTCCACTTGAAAAAATTGAGAAAGGAAATGCAGTTCAATGCATGGCCAAAAAATTTAAAAATTCTTTTTGGCCATCCTGTATACTTTTAGGAAGTGAAAATGAGTGTCATCACACAGATGTCTCATAACTGGTACTAACATATATATTTTTTTAAATCGATAATTGTGGTAGTATTTTTAATATACACGTGTAAATGGTATAATTTCAACAAAAAAAAAATCATTACATCCAAGTGGTTGGGAGAAAGTCAATAATAATATACGAATGAAAGTAGGCCACAAATAGGTGTCAAAAAATGTTCTAAAATACATGGCATTTCATTTAAAAAAAATGTTACTTGACCCGGTAGAATTATCTTGGCTCACCCTGTATATTCGAAAACAATTTCCAGTTATAGACTTTTTGTCTGGTTTACTTATGTTTTTAAATCAAGTTTCCAGCTATCATAAAACTCCAGATATCGAAGTCGGACGCACTATTGCCCCACCCTGTATATTATACTATGATAAAAACAATTTTTTATATTATAGCAACAAAATATCGAGCAAAATACCTCTAGGTGTAAATAATTTAAAATTAAAATTCCACCAAATAATTGGAAAAAATTAATGGGCCATAGAGGAACAAACTACTATCTACGTTAAAAATTAACGAGATTCATGCTCCATTTTGGTTTTTTGAACACAGAGTACTCTTTATACAACTCATCAAAAAATTACATTTGTGACGAGTCTTACTTAATTAAAACTAATGTTACTTCTTCACTTTCCTCTGCGTACACTGTTTCTATACCATATGTTTAGCGCCAAGTGTGGCCAGTTAGAAAAATAATACGAGTGATGGTTGCGAACTAGAACGAAATGAGATGGAATAACACACACCCAGCGAACATAGGGTCGGTCGGTCGGTCTATACCTCACCAGGCAGCTACAATACACTCACACCGTTATGTCCATTTCGCTTATTCAATCGGTCTTTGCTAACAGTTGGCCACATTAGCCGTTTTACACACGGTACAAGCTCCAAGCACCTAACCAATAAACTGTGTAAATAACGAGATGAAAATCTGCAAAACTAATAGTAATCTTACCTCTAAGAGCGTGATATTTAGATAGAGTTACTAAATATTAGAATATTCTACACTAACACTAGAAACTACATTATCTAGATCTCATCCGAGAAGTACCGAATGTAAACGTTAAGTATCTGCCATAATAAACTTATGACATAACTCATAAATTAGTTCACAAATAGTGTTCACTCCTTCGTTTCGTGTGAACAATTTTTTGAATAAGTTTATTTTATGTTTTCATGACTTTGTTGTTAATCGAAAAAGAGTACATTTAGGCTTAAAACAGAAAACCAAGAATACTTAAAGTTCACAATCGGGTTCCCTAATAGTAACACTTTTAATTCATCTTAGAACAACCCTCAATTTAACAAGGTATCAATAACTGCAGTAAAGTACGGAATTTCTGTTCATCGCTTTCAACCCTTTTACATAAATACCCTTACCCTTACCCTAACGCATAATAATAGTCTTATCACACCTCTCAAAAGATACACATTACATATCCTCACGCAACTGTAATTTTCATACTTGTTCTATTTTCGTTAATAAAAAAAATTCTTCTGATTTCAAGTTTTATTTAGTAGCATTAGCGCTACAACGCAAAAAGTTATTTGTTGTATTTCGATAAGATCCACCGTTTTCGAGGAAAAGTACAAAAAGCAATTTCACAAGAAATCCCAAGGATTGCTGACTTGGATCAGCACTTAGTCTTACATTGCGCATGGTTAGATTACCTGTGGCTCAGCAGTCACATATTCCATATTAAAGCTAGATCTTCCTCATAAGGATTTATATCACAGACCATATTTATACCATTGAAATTGTCAAAATCTGTTTTCAAACGCTATCTCGACCATTCGTAAACCTAAATCCTAATAATATCAATACTGGGTGTGTATAGTAGCTATATCCAATTTAGTTAAATATGAAATAATCAAATTTAATTTATATGCGTTGGCAACAAGTTGGACTGATTAAATTATTAATTACAGCGTAATATGTTCATGCATATATAACACAATATATCTTACCTTGTAATCTTTTAGCGAATTCCGTAATATCCAAAGATGATAAAGTCAATTTATTATAAACACTTACTCGAAGAGGACTGGAGGTATTGGAGGATGTAATACTATACTAACACACACATAAGTATTTTTCACTACGAGTTATCTACAAGAATAAAAGTACATTAGTAATATCTGTTCTAAATGTTTTGGAGTTAAACTTCGGCGCCTTTTTGTTGAAAATCCATTTTCAGTGAAAGCTCTCCTTGCGGACGGCTCCAGTAAGCGGACATCATAGTGGACGCAAGTGGAGAAACTTGCTGGAACAAAATTTTTCTCTATATTTTCCAACGTAAGATACATTCCGATAAGGAAACGGTCTTATAATCAGACGATGACACTATATTTCCACACATTTCTAACTTAAATCTCCCGTTAGCGGGTCCTGTAAATGGACGCGACGCTTCAATAAATGGACGTAATACAGAGTGATTTTGTGAGATCTAAAATTTTGTCATTTGCAGTCGAACGAATATGACGTATGTGCATGTGCGAATGATACATTTCACAAAAATGGCACCAAGGCAAAATGTTCTTACTTTAAAAGAAAAAAATGGATATTGTAAATGTATTAGATAGGGACAAACTGTCAGTTCGTGCTCTGACAAAGATTATATCAAACTAGTATTTTGAATTTCGTTCAAGTAAACAATATGTAACTTAGATTATATTTTTTTGTGTAAGTATCTTTAAGTTTTTGGTTATTGAGATGACGTCATATTTAGTTTAATTTATTCGTTGAATTACATACATATATAATTTTTTTTTGTTACAAATAACTAATTATTACGCATTTTGTCTTCAGATTCATATTATGATGTATCCCAAATAAAAACAAACAGCTTAAAAACCGAATTTATTGGTGTACCTAAATAAATTCCCATAATCAGACATCTCCCATAAACGGACCAAAAAGTCGGTCCCATGAGTTTACGCCAATGGCAACTTTCACTGTTATACTGGGAGAAGTTCTTAAGAAATTTTCTGTTTTTTAGTATTGTCACACTCCACTGATAAATATGTTTTTCTTGGTGTCGACGCCGATGGCACCTAAACATATATTTACCACCAGTAAGTACCCTTTTGCAAAAATTGTCTAAAAGTCGATTGTCTAGTTTCGACTACGTTATTTAACATCCAACCATCGCTTTCACTAAATTTAATTTAATATTACGTTGCCTGTCACTTTGTGTTTATTAATATTTGTGTTACATGTCCAAGAAAGTGCTTTGTCACAGATACTGCAGTATAATCGTGTATCGTCAAATTGCAATTCCAGTATATCACGATTCCACAGATTTAATGTAACCTGTGAGGGTTTACAATGAGACATTTTAAAAGACCTCTTATAATTTTGCGCTATTATTACATATAATTTGAAGTTATGCAATGACAAACTGCGTGTGTCTCTTTACCCATAGAGCGCAGGTATTTACGTAAACTCCCAGAGTTGCCATAATATAGAGTAATTGTAAAAGAATCTATTATATTTTTATTTAATATAGTACGTTTTCCGATAAATTTAGTTTACGTATTACTATTTCAAATTAAATAAAATTCACTTTATCATGTTATTTACATTTCTGTTTTTCTGTTGTTTGGGAATGTTTCTGTAGGTGTTCACAGTATAATATTATATCTGCATAAAATCCGTCACTGGAAACCGATACCTCCGTCCGCGCTCTATATGTTTTTTATTTGTTCTACTTTTCCAATTCTTATGTTTCTTTTTGACTTACGTAATTGAACTTGAACTCAGATATTCTATTTTGCCTAATAATTTATAAAGTAGTGTGACGTAACTAAACAAAATGCCGTATTTTGTTTGTTGTTGTTGTAACGTGTCACTTTGGCACCCTTCAGTACAACAGCGGTACTTTGAAATTTTATTTCGATACGATTTCGAGCGCCAGTTCTGGGAACACCACTTTATGCTATCAGCGGTATGATAGAGGCCAGGATAACTCAGTGAAGAAACGGAATGCCCAGGAGTCGATGTGTATGTTCCAAAGAAACCAAGTAAGAGGTTATGATAAATCGGTGATCAGTTATATCAAGCACAGTTAAGTTATGGAAACTACTACTACGGTATTACTTTCAGCAAGAACTGTTTTTGCGGTATCTATTACCACTGTTATCTACATCAAGCAGCTAGCGACTTTATAGTGGCTAGTGCCTAAAACGGTATTATGGCAAGCGGTCGGTGCAGCAATGTCAAGGTATAAGTGGTTACGGTTTACTAGCATGACTACGGTATGATGTTAACCTTCGGACAGGTGGTTGATGATACGTACTAGTCGCGGAGGTGCTATATCTTTAGATTTAAAACCTTCGTCCTTTCTTTGGACTTTAGTACACCCGGTATACGATAACTTGTGTTAATATTTCTTTTAAAACCGTTTTGAACCAAAGTTAAATTTATTTTTGTAAGTTCAGTATTTGAGATAACAATTATTTCTCTAATATAATTGTTTCAAACCGGTTCCTTTCCATGATAATCTTAGTTTGTTTATTATTCTAATGATAAATCGTTTATTGTGTTCGTACTCAATCAAGTAAGAGGAAAGTGGTTTAATATAAGTTGGTTTGATTTCAAAGCGAGTTAAAATCATTTATTTATGGTAAGGAAATATGTTTCTATTTGTTTAATATTGATTTATTTTTAAATATTACTACTTGGCCGTTTACTTTTTTTTCGGAAATATAGTTAAAGAATTATGAGGAAGCGATTCCCAGCCTTGAAATATTTTATAAAAATTTGTTTATATGAATCAACGCAGGGTATTCATTTAAATATGATGCGCCGAGATAAGCTGAAATAACGTTTGCCACAGACAGCAGTCGACTCGCTTGCGCGTCGCACAGATCTGCGCAATTCTACGACAGGCGTTTGTGTATAAATTAAATGACACCGCGTGAAAGAATCACTTGTCTGCGACTTCTTCGACTTGCCTTCTTCTCCAATTCCAATAGTGACCGTTCCAGTAAGCAGCACTCAGCTACCGATCTCCAGTGCACTCCGCAATCCGATAGTGGTAAAAATTACTTTGACCGTTTTACTGTTATTATTTGCATTTCTATCATTTACCGTTTGTGTCTGAATTTACCGTTTGTATCCGAATGTACTGTTATGTTATCCGAAGAGCCTGTTGTCTGTCCGAATAAACCAGAGATATTTAGGAAAATTCACTGATAAAAGTAGGGTTATCTATTTAACCGCTAGCATCGAGAATACGCGGTTATCATTATTTGTTGTAGCTGACGTAAAGACAGCACGTTAATGCCTCATGTGTGGATAGAGTTTTATCTCAGTCATAGTTTCAATACCAGTAAGATTTTAATACCTCGTGTGTGGATAAGACCTTACTAGGTACGCGCAATTTGGCATAAGTAAGATTTTAATGCCTCATGCGTGGATAGAATTACACGCCGTGCCCTGGAAGTCAGGTACTAACCGATCCGTCTGTCAGCCATGTTCACTGAATTTAGATTGTACAGAAGATAAGCTTGAAGTTGATGTGATAACCTATCGCACTAAATTATAAGTAATTACCGAACGTTAACGTTCATGCATCCACGCATATCTCTGGTCTAGTTAGTTTAAGGGACAGTTTATACTAAAATACGAGTCATTGAGCTGAACTACAGTGCTATAGAGTTAGAAGTGCAACGAGAATATTCGGTTGTCATTTTCTGTGGTAGCCGACGTAAAGATAGAACTCTAATGCCTCGTGTGTGGATAGAGTTCCGTCTCGGTCATAGTTTCACTACCAGTCAGGTTCTAATACCTTGTGTGTGGATAAGACCTTAACAGGTAAACGTGAAGCGGCTTAGCCGTTTCATCCAACACACGTAGTCAATAAACCCTAAATCAGGGATATGAGGCGCTAATCTTAAACAAAGCACGCTCTCGATTATACAGGCAAATATACCGCCTGTCCCTGGACTGACCTCCTGCACTTGTGTCTTGCTAGTACTACGTAACCGCTTACCACTAAATATATTGCTGCATCGACCGCTTACCTTAATACCGCTTCATTAACCGCTTGCTGTAGCTACCAGTAGTAGTAGTTGCCGCTTTATTTTGAATCACCGCTTGCTTGCTTATGTAGATGCTTGTAGTAAACAGTTGATAGTAAAACCGTAGTAGTAGCTTCCATAACTTAGCTGTACTTGATAGAACATAACCGACCACCGCTTTTTGCATTTTCATAACCCCTTGCTTGGTTCCTTGGTAGCTTACTTGTAATATAGGTTAATATTTACATTGTATTACAACATAATTGTTCTGTATATATATATATATATATATATATATATATATATATATATATATATATATATATATATATATATATATATATATATATATATATATGTATATAGTAAAAAACAATATGACTTAACGGGTACGCCCGCATAAAGAAAAAATTGCACGGTGGAAAATGCAAAAATTGCAAATGGCAGAAAGATTCAAACCGTGGACACGTGTTTCTGACTAATTGGTTTTCATCAGCACGGTGTAGCTGAGTTAAATTGGTGGACAAAACTCAAAAAAGACACTAAAGGAAAACCACTGACAGGGAGCCAGTCGCACCTTTGTGGCTTCCACTTGGATGGCTCTGTATTAGAGCGTCGTCCAAGCATCGCACACGTGGGCAACTACAGCTACCTGCGTATATAAACACAATAATAAAACAACTAATGTTACCCTGGAAAAAGGAAGAAAGAAACCGGATTGAAACAATTATCTTGAAAACTAAATGTTCTTTCAAGTATTTGACTTAAAATAAATTAATCCTTTGTTCAAAGCGGTTTTTGAAATACACATTAACACAAGTTACAGGATACAGTGTGTACCAAAGTGAATGAACGACCCAATTAGGCCTTATTATTAAAGAAAGCAGTCTACGGAAAAATCAGTTCGTTACAATAGTCGTTAACACTGACGTAGTTTTCTACAAAACACAAAAACACCAAAATACCATAACTGCACTTGATGCGGATCGCCAACCAAGTTGGAGATCATTAAAACTAACCTTATGCTAACAATGTGTCCTATTTATAACTGAGTTATTACTACGGTTTAATGAATTGTGACTCACTAACCAATAGAGATTACTATATGGGATTGCCCTCTGTCACTATTTATATTATTTTTATACTTCGTAATTTCCAAGCTTTCAAATGCATCAAGCTATCTAGTATTTTTTACATTCCTAATTAATCTTAAATTGCTACTATCTATTTTATGGTTGTTCTCAAACGCATGTCGGACAGCACTACCATATTTGAGATGAGCCATATGTTCCTTGAATCTAGTTTGAATTGATCATCTAGTTTGTCCAACATACTTTTGATTACAGTCATTACAGCTAATTTCGTAAATCTCCGACTTTTCGTTTGTTTAAATTTTGTCATTTGGATTGTCTAAAAATTGTTGTACTTTATTTCCCGATGAATAAACCACTGGAATACCTATACTTTTAAAAACCTTACCAATACCACGGGTGAATCGAGGAACATTTGAAATCCGTACAAATTTTGGATTTTCTCTCTTTATTTTGGGTTGAGGTTGAGGAATTTCGAAGTGTCTTTAAATTTACGTTTCCTAATTATTTTATCAATTAAACTTACAGAATATCCATTATTCGCAGCTATATCTTTAATTAATGCCTTTTCTTTGCCAAACCTCTCCTTATTGGGGAGGGAAGCTTAATAGGTGGTGAACTAGAACTCTAAAACACCATTTTGTATCGAACACAATGGTGAGAGTTTGACATACACAGAAAAGATACCAGTACTCTAAGATATATCCCTAATAACTCTCACTATTACGATCCTTGATTCACCCCTGTTATTCGTAAAATTTTTAATGATATAGGTATTACAGTAGTTCATTCATTAAGAAATACACTACAACTACTTTCAGGCAATCCAAAAGACAAAATTGAAACAAACGAAATGTCGGGGATTTACGAAATGAACTGTAATAACTGTAAATAAAAGAATATTGGACAAACTAAACGATCAAATCAAACTAGATTCAAGGAACGTATGGCTCATCTCAAATATGGTAGAACAAATAAATCTAGTGTTGTCCAACATGCATTTGAGAATAACCATAGAAACAGATAATAGCAATTTAAGATTAATTAGGAATGTACCAAATACTGGACAGCTGAATGCATTTGAAAGTTTGCATAGTACGTAGTGTAAAAATAGTATGAATAGTGACATAGGGCCAATCCCATATAGTCCGCTTTATCGGTTAGTGAGTCACGATTCATTGAACAGTAGCAATAATTTAGGTATAAATTGGACACATTGTTAGCACATGGTTAGTTTTAATCATTTACTTGGCAATTTAGTCTGTGAAATGAATGTAAACTGTACAATAATGTTTGTGAAAACTTTTTCAGAGTTATCAGTTATTATATTCGAGTTTCATTTTTCTTCTGTTTTAATATATGGCTATAGAAAGATTAGAAAGAAAATGAATTACAAGAAAATTAATTACAATCTGTCACATCCAGTTGTGGAAGGAAGTTATTTATCTATATTACATATTTGTCACTGAAAAAAATCTTTTTCAAAAAAATAAATCATCATTCTATAACTACATTGGAATAAGTATAAAAAAAAACAATCAGCTTAGCAATTCCTCACAAAAACCATTTATATTCCCTTACATAAACTCAAATAAGATTCTAATACACCTTCTTTCATTCTCTCATCTATTATAATATCCAGATAAAAACACAATATCCTCTTGCCCGTAAATCATATCGTTCTCTTGTATTCAGTCATTTCATTTGGATTTATCTGCTGTATACAATTTATCAAATAACAGGCATATTTCCGCTATTAGTTATACAAAGTTTAAATAGCTTATTGGATCGCTGGCGGTATACAACTTATACGGAAGTCATGTGGTTGTCTAAACCTTTGTCAGTGTTCATTTTAATCGAAAATATGACATATTGACGTACAGTAACTATAACTTGTGACAGCATATCTGTAGTTCACTATAACTGAAATTCGATGCATATACATACAAATATATAATTTAGAACTGATCTATCTATCACCAGCAACTTTTCTATTAGAAGCATCTTGAAAAATTATCCATTTGAGAGCGTCAAGCTCTCGACGACTGGAAGGCAAATTAAGCAAATAAATAAATTAAGAAAAATTGTCCTTAATAGAACAATGTTCAAAGGGCGGCCCTCAGGCGGCCGATATTTGAAATTTTCACGAGAAGTACCAAAAGAAAATCCGAAAATAACGTGATTTGGATGATTTTCGAATTAAATAAAAAAAACTGGATATATTTTCAAAAAAGTGCCTTCTAAGTGTAGTATATTAAACGTTTGTCAATCAAAAAAATTTTTTCTATAAAAAAAATTAACCATGTTAGTCATGGAATGTCGAGACCCGAACCTCTACCAACACCAGATTGCATTACTGATATATCTATATATCTTATTTTCGACGGTATCCGAGTCCCCTTAGTACTGATAATGTACAAGAAATTTAATTATTTAGTAATACCTTGTTTATATGCTGTAGGTGTATTTAATTCAGTAATAATATGTATTTGGTGATATTATTCAAATATGCAAATATAAACTAATTTAATTATGCCCTCTTAGCACTCAATGAGTTTCAGTATATTATAACACAGCATCAAAATAATTCGTTGTATCCAAACTTTCCTATATACAAAGTCGCTTCAATTAGTCGTGAGGGGATTGCAAAAATATTTTCAAATACTTCCAAAATGACTTTTACAAACTTGATGAGAATGTAATCTGGTATAGACATAATTCTCATATATACGTGTTGCTTTTGCATTGATACCTTAAAGGTGCGAAATGCTAGAATCTCCTCCCATCACAATCCACTCCAGAAAAGTACTTAATCGTAATAATTCTCAACATGAGTAAATGATTTCAACTCGCTTTGAAATCAAACTAAACAAATAGAAACATATTTCTTTAACATGAGTAAATGATTTCAAGTCGCTTTGAAATCAAACCAAATTGAATTAAACTACTTTCCTCTTACTTGATTGAGTAACAACACAATAATAGATTTATCATTAGAATAATAAACAAATTAAGATTACCCTGTAAAGAAACCGGTTTGAAACAATTATATTAGAGAAGTAATTGTTATTTCAAATACTGAACTTGCAAAAATGAATTTAACTATGGCTCAAAATGGTTTTAAAAGAAATATTGACACAAGTTATCTTATACAGGGTGTACCAAAGTGAACGAAAACAACATTTAGGTCTGATTGTAATAGAAAATTAGTAACGGAAAAATCACTTCGTTACATAATATACAGATATATCCTTCCCACGTATTTTTTAACAAATTACTATAATACATTCTAAAAAGTTTAATGTAAAAATGTTATTGTAACTAAATTACTGTTCCCTTTATTTTCTCATTAACTAACTAAACATACATGCGACTGAAGCGTTACAATTTTATGATAGGTTATAATGAAATGAAATCAATGTTCTAGAGAAGTCGTAAAAAACATTTTTTATAGAATAATGGCAGTTTCTAAGTTACTTATAGGACATTCGAAAATGTATTAAGTTATTTATCGCATGTAGAATGCATATTTCATTTTTATTATTTTTTTTCTGAACTACAGATTAACAACGTTTAAAAGAGTGCCCATTTGTATGTATTAATTTTAATCAACGTGCATTTTTTAAACCTTCAGTCCTAGTATTATAAATCAAAACTGGCTTTCTGTCTGAATAAATCCAATAGAGATAAAAATTGGTATACATCACAGGATTAATGTCACTAACACCATACTGAAATGGTTCATTGTTCAAATTGATCTCGTGACGCCATCTGGTTAGAGGGTATACTAAATTAGTGTCATTGTGAATAATGTCTGAACTTTGAACCTATCCACAAAAACAGTTGTCATATTTTTTCCTCGCAAGTTTAACAAGCATAAAAAATAGTATAGTAAATAATATAATATATATATATATATATATATATATATATATATATATATATATATATATATATATATATATATTTAAAAAAACTGGTAGACGTAGTGGACGACTAGTTAAAAAACAAACAGCTTTTTTGGTCCTGTACAATACGTTCGAATCGGAGACCGTGGCACCGATCCAGAAGGGAAAAAAAAACTGACCAAGTTTACATTACAAATTCACAAATTAAATCAGATCGAGGGTTGATTCTATTCGGGGGAGTGTACTCAGGAACTAGATAACTTAATGACAATATAGGAGGCTCTCTAGCCCCGTGAGTGGACTCCACCGAGTACAAGCACTCCTGTCTGAAGAAAAATTTGAACAAATTCAAACTTTTCATAAAATGTAGAATTTTGAAAATGGCCGCGGTTCTTAGTTACATTTTGGTTGAATTGTTGGTGAGTTGGCATGAAATATTTCTGGTGTAGAGCAATTTGCATTTGAACCAATTACCAGTTGACATGTACTAGAGTAGTGGAGTACATCCACTATGGGGTTGAATCCCCCTATTCATTATTCGATTAATTTGGTCATTATGCAGCAATTAAAATGTATTAAACATAAAGTAGATGTCAACATTGCATAGTGAAAAGTTTTTAATGTGTAACGTGATGTTAGTTTTAACTTATAACCTCAACTTACTGGCATAAGGTAAAAAAATGCTTTTTTATAATTTTTTTACATGTAATTATGAACCCTTTTTATCTTCTTTTGTAGTCTTGAGAAAGAAAATAAAATATTTTCGAAAGCTTGGCATAGTAGAAAAGAGTATTCTTTATTAACCCAACAAAATTTGGACTGCATCCTCATTAATAAAAAAAGCAAATTTTTATATATATATATATATATATATATATATATATATATATATATATATATATATATATATATATATATATATATATATATATATATATATATATATATATATATATATATATATATATATATATATATTTAATATCGTCTATAGTCTGTTTGGTGTTGAGAAAAAGTATTTTCCCATTCCATGGGCGTATCTTTTCTTTTCCAATCGTTTTCTACAATATTATCATGAAAATATATGAAAAACTTGAAGTTAAATTTAAACTTTCTTATTATTGTAAATATTAAATTATATTATCATTATTAAGGTGCGCGAGTAAATAGCATATGACGTAAAAACCAGGGGCTAATCCAGGACACTGCTCTGACATACCACACATATAAAAATACGATAAATAATATATTACCTTTAAATTAGCGATTTTGCAGTATCCAAAATAACAGGAGTCAAACATATTTCACTGAACACACAATCAATCCTGTGCAAGTCACAGTCCCTTTGAACGAGAAAAAGAAAATAAAATATTCTTTAAATTTCGAATAGATGTTAGATATGTGAAGCATAAACTGTTAAAACCGAAAAAATCCTTATAAGTCGTGAAGGGATGTAGTTGTCGAAGAAATAAATGAAAAAAACACCACAAACCCACTGTCGCCCTCGGCAGCCTACTATCTTGTGCAAATGTTTCTGTCGCTTTGGATGAAAAACAGAAAATTTTTTGAAAAAATTCTTTAAAAGATCCAATAGATTTTTGTTAACTTGCCACAGGCGCTTTAATTGCTAGTTACGTCTCTGCTATAAAGACATTTGACTGGTTCTTTGATAAGAGCTACTCAGCGGTAGGGGTATCAACCCTGTACCTAATGCTTTTCTGATTCCTAAATATTTGTTTATAGGCAGAATATCTCTTCGAGTGAGTGTTTCTAATAAATGGACCTTATCATCTTTGAATATTACAGAATTCGCTAAAAAAATTACAGGGTAAGATATATTGTGTCATGTCATTCATGCATGAACATATTTACTTGCTGACACATGACCAGGGAACGGAAATATATGCCATTTAGCCCATTTTTCGAAACCGGCTTTAACGTGCTCATCGAGGTGGTTAAAGTAGAGTGCACTCAGAGTGTTACACCGACAATTTACAAGCAATATTAATATTTACTCAGTTCAAAATTATACCACTTTTCGAACTGTAAGTGTGAACTCTGTATATTGCTTAGGGTACTTTCAAAAAGGCCTCTAATTTAAATAATCACCTGTCAAAAATAGTTTGTTTTTGTCAGAACCTTCTGTCATGATTTATTAAAATTTGTATTTGTGCAATTTTACTTAGTAATGAATCCATTTTCTGCGAGGAATATGCTAACATTGTTTTTGTCTATAGAAACGCTCGTAATGCAGCGAGAGAATATCGAATATAGAAATAGATTTCCTAATAGACGTCAACCGTTTTCAGTACTTCATTTAGAATACTTCGCATGACTGGTACTGCGGCTTCTCCTAGATCCATTCGCCCGCATGATGTAAATGTTCAAGATCATGAAAATCTTATAAATGCTGTAACAGAACAACAGGAAACAAGTACCAGACGCATAGCACAAAATTTTGGCCTATCACAAAATTTTGTGTGGCGAGTAATACATCACGAAAATCTGCACCCTTATCATCGACAAAGTGTACAAGCATTGCATCGCGGAGATGCTCAGCAGTGATTAAATTTTTGTCACTGGATTTTGCAACAACAGGCACAAGATAACAACTTCATTTCAAAAATTCTATGATTAAATGGATCCAATTGTTCAAGAGACGGTATTAATTGTTTCCATAATGACCATCGTTGATCTCTGGGCAATCCAAATGCGACCAGGACGCGTATGCTCCAGCAGAGATTTAGTGTAAATGTTTAGGGTGACTTATTTAACAACACATTACTTATAAATGTATTTAATGAAAATTTAAATGTAGAGTGGTACCATAACTTTTTGAACACCACATTTTTTGAAATTCTGGAAGATGCTCCACTCCACTCGATACAAGATATGTGGTATCAGCATGATGGCGCGGCGCCCCGCCTCATCGAGGAGACAATTGACCCAATTGCTGCATACTCATTTCCCAAATAAATAAATTGGTAATGGAGGTCCTATATCATCGTCACCTAGATCATCCGATTTAAATTCTTGCAATTTTTATTTATGGGGTTACTTATGTTCAAAGAGATAATTATTTTAAAAACGCTATAACTTCTGTACAAAGAAAGATTGGACCTACGTTTATATGAACATTTTTTCATGAAATTAAATCTACTTTTTATTGCCAAAGTTTGTAAAGAGGCTAATTAATCACCCTGTATATCTGCAATATATGGCCCAGCTCGACAACCAGTATTGTGGCAGGAAGCCGGGATAGATGTATGTAACATTATATGTAAGTAACAAGCGTTCCACTCCTTGCACATGACCTAGCGCCAACCCTGGTTCTGACATCATTAATACCTAAATCCCGAGCTTTACTGATAACTGATAAATTAACTGGCGCAGATCGAATACAATGCTTACAGCGTTAGCTATGGCATATCTGAGTGAAGTATATGTACACACAATGGTCCTTATTAACAAATAACTTCTTGAATAATGTACTGTGGATGTACGTTAGGTCTTCCCGAACAGATGGGTCATTAAACGCATGCTGAGTGTATGAAATAGAGAGTGCGTCGTTTGTATTTAATTTGTCGATCACCCTCTTTACATCATCAAAATGAACATAATAATAGCCTACCGCCTCTAATCATGTGCCTCAACGCGTCACAACATGTTTTGGTGGTAATGGCGTATTCATTTTCAAATAATTTGCTTGGACGCATTTGAAAATTTCTTTTTCACTAATCTGTCTATTGTGGAATAACAGTCTCTAACAATTTCTGCAATGTGTAGGAGTGCGTGTCCTAAACATGTTACACGTAATTTATTTACATATTTGTATGTATTTTTTAACGCATTGCAGATACCTTCATATAAGAAGCTGCATCGGTAACATTGAGTAACACACGTCTTTTATTGTTCTCTAAGCCGGCATTCCATATTTTTCTTAGAACAAAAACTAAGCGACATTTTGGGGGTTTACTGTGAGAATCGGATACTACCGCAAGCGGTTACCGCAGCCGTTCTGGCGACCTGTATGGAAAAATCGAGCACCGCAGTGCAAATTGTGCTTCTGCAAAAACATCTATTTTTTACCATGTTGTATATCTATGTGATACGATATGTACGGATCTGTAATCTACTATTTACTTGCGGTCTTTAGTCATACATAAACTACACTGAAATTCAACATTGTTACCTAGATTAAAAACTCTCTTTTGGTACTTATTTTGTTATAATCTTAGTGATTATTCCTTTTCCTCGTTAAAAATGTTGACCTGTAAATAAAGGCACATAGAGTGGTATGTACCGTAGGTAGTTGATTGATTGATTCTTTATTCATTCCTTATGCCAACTTACAAAATATTGGATAGAATAAGTCACTTAGTAAACTACATTGACACAATATAACATGAAACATGTTAGACAAACAACTGTAGTACAAAATATATGATCACAATACAACCATACAAATAAAATAAAACATAAATTCATATTTGTTGTTAGACTTACTATACTAGACTTAAGGTAGGTACAAAAAATTCTGACACAGAATAGTAGCACTTCTCTGATAAAAACGATTTTAATTTTTTTTTAAATAGATGCTCACTTTCGATACATTTTATGTCGTCCTGTAAACGGTTAAATAGTTTCGGCCCTATAAATCTTGGTGACTCACTTATCATTTTTAATTTAGCGCAAGGCTCATGGATTTTATTTTTTTGTCTTGTATTGACATTATGATAATCACTATTTAGTACAAAATTATTTCGAATCGGGTTTAAATTTTATTTCGGATTAAACCAGATTTTCTTACGGCATTATTTTCACATATAATCACAATTAATTTAATCCACTGTATTTCTAGGTTTAAAAACTTTAAGCACAATTAAAGAGTTTTTCATTAAGAGCGACGCACTTTTATTTTTAAATAAAACAAAGACTATGATAGATTTCAAGTTCATTTCTATTTTGATTGTAAGTATATTACATGCCATTATTCGTGGAACACAACATCGGTAAAATGTCCTCCACGAAAGAGTTTGCATGAGTTAATCCGTTGAACCCAATTTTCCATGAATTTTAGACACAAATAGGCCCGAAGCTTAGCAATTACCCGTACAATGTTCATCCTCAAAGCATCTCATGTTGCTGGTTTGTTACTGTAAACGAGCGCCTTAACATAGCCCCACAAGAAAGAGTCTAGGGGCGTTAAGTCGTATGACCTAGGTGGCCAATTGACTGCTCCATTTCTTGAAATAATTGACCCACCACTTTTCTCTCAATAAAGCCACCGTTGCATTGGCAGTGTGGCAAGTGGCACCATCTTGCTGGAACCGCTTACCTGCCAAGTCGATAGCATCCAATTCTGGCCACAAAAAATTAGTTAACATCGAGCGATAACAAATTCCATTCACCGTAACTGAATTTCCAGCATCGTCCAAAAAGAAAAAAGGCGCTATGACGCCTCCAGCATGAAAAGCGCACCAAACAGTCATCTTAAGAGGATGTAATGGCTTTTGATGAATTTATTTTGGATGATTCTCAGACCAGATACGACAGTTGTGCTTATTAACAAAGTCACTCAGCCAAAAATGAGCCTCATCACTGAGGATTTATTTTTTGTGAAAATCCTGGATCAATATCAAGTTGTTGCAATTCCCAATCACTGAATCTCCGACGCAAAAGATGATCATTTTGCTTAAGTTCTTGTGTCAAGGCAATCTTATAAGGACGTAGACCAAGATCTTTTCGCAAAATTCGCCACAAAATCGATTACGAGAGATCCAATTGTTGAGCATGACGAAGAATCGATACAATTTTGTCTGCCTTAATGTTCCCTCATACAGCAGTAATATTTTCTTCGCTCCGTGAATTTCTTCGTCTAATTGACGTAGAGACATTACGGAGACTTGATGTTGACTCGAATTTCTGCACCAATCGTTCAATAGTTCCTCGAGTTGACCAATTATAGCGATTGCAAATTGCTTCTAGCGCATGCAAAGTTGCCACGATTGAACGACGATTTTCATAATAAATCTGAACAATCTGCAATCGTTGTGGAAGCATGTACTGCTCCATAACTAAATGGTAGATTTTGACAAACACAAATTGTCAGAGGAATCAAAACAAAACACTACACACATAACAACTTCGATTTCAAAATGCGTCGCTCTTAATGAAAAACCCGATAGTTGTATGATGCGGGTGTTAGTTATCACCATCAGTTTGTTGGTAAATTTGGTCAGCATTTTGAAATTTTTTAAAGGCATTTTAAGATACTTTGGATTATCATGGAGGTCAAAGACGAATTATTTTTGGAAGATATTGATGTCTTAGATGTCATTAATATTTCTTTTCCAAGAATAGTTAATGAAGGGATGGATTCTTCAATAACATGAATGTCATTTTTTAGCATATTCAGCCTTACAAATCTCACAGTTTTCAATCTTCTTAAACAAATCGAAGAATAATTGGAGTTTGATAATGATTTTTAAGTATTGAAATTATTTGAATAATAATAATAATAATATTGCCATTGAAATGAATGTAGATCTGCCATCTGCACCTGAAAATATGAGACCCGAAATCATAGATTATTTTATTGAATAGGACAAATTCCGTAGACACAAACAAATACAAAATTAATTAGTGTTCAATTACAGGAAATAATAACCAATTTTTAACTAGTAGTTTAATTTTCATTATTATTTCTTCTCAATAAATGCAATTTTACAATCCTTCTTGGTACTAAAAATTAATGCATAAACTTTATTTTACTTATTTGAATCGTTTTATTTTTGGAAAAAAGTTAGGGGACCTTTTTAAAAGTTGACATTCAGTGTTAAAAGAATATCGTTAATAATAAAATTATTACTTGTTTTTGTACTTTGATAAGTAATACTAATGACAAATCGTTTACTCACTTTGTATATAAATATTTTCTCTGCTAGGTCAAACAAATATGAAAAGCAAGGAAAATGTTAATACAAAATAATACCTTTGACAGCATTTCTGACGTTTCTGCTAAAATTTTCTAGACGGCATTCTCAGATGTAATCAAGAATTAACTAACTGGCACATAAGTTTCAACGATGCACCGTAGAGGATGATTACGTTGTTAATTGTGATTACTAAAACGAGATTAAGGAGACATACAGTGCATATAGGCATTAATGGTTAATAAAACTTAATGGGTTAATTTTTAAATTACCAAAATTCCAATACAAATTTATGAATTTTGTGACTGATTTTCAGTTATTTAACTATTGTTAGAACATTTTCTAATCGAAAACGTAATTTGTGAGTGAAAATTGCCATCGCGTTGGTTGTTGCCTTCATCATTACGAAGTAGTTGCACGCAACGTCAACCATAAGGATCTCGGTATTATACGTCTCTACATGAGTTAGAGTACTAACGATTTATAAGGTTTCTCCATCTACCAGCAGTTAAGCACAATAGATAAACTGGAAATAAAGGTATAATAAAATGCCAAGGTATTTCAATAGAGAGGTAAGATATATTCACAAATAGTACTAAATACTGAAAGTTATACCTAAAATGTACACAATGTCGCTATCCTTTCACTTATTTAATTAAAAATGAAATAAAGTCACCACATATAGCTACTTCTTTCACTCGTATCAAACGAAATGCCAAAGCTTTAATATCGATTGACCACTAATAAAGAATTTTTACCTAATGAAAGGAAATCCTTCTTGTGGCCGTCGCGAACAACATTCATAGATCGGTTTTTGATTGTTGCCTTCATCATTACGTCAATCCGACTATATATTGCATTGTTAATGTGCATTTATTACTCTCCAATAAGGAAGATATATGATACAAGTAGTAGTAAAATTATTAAAAGTAATTTGAAATCTTTTATAGAACAGTCACTAACTCAATATTAATAAAAATGCAATTTGCGGTTATGTACTCGTATACCAACGCTTTAAAGTTACCTCAATGTAACAAAGAAATTGGGCACTGGAACAAAAATTAGGACAGGAAGAGAATATAGAGCACCGTCGTGATTCCTTTCCTGTTTGGGATATACAGTAATAATTCCTTTTTTTAGTTTATTCTTTATCCACGAATAATTTTACTTTTTATGTAAAATTTCAAACAATGCTTGTCTTTTAGCAAAATAAAGAAGTGATTCCAAATATAAATAAAGAAAACAAATGTATATGTATTTAGGGAAATATCGTGTATTTAAGAAAACTAAATAACTTAACAATATGTATAACAAGCACTATAATTAACATGAAGAATCCTAGAATCTGTGAGCAAAAAATATGTTTAATTTATATTTGTTGATTAGTTCAAACACTTATATCTATTACTATTCATGACTCCTAATAAGAAATTTTAATTTATTATTGTTTTATAGTCGCTGTATAAACAAGAAA
The DNA here is from genome assembly GCA_029963845.1 of Rhamnusium bicolor. Taxonomy (NCBI): domain Eukaryota; kingdom Metazoa; phylum Arthropoda; class Insecta; order Coleoptera; family Cerambycidae; genus Rhamnusium; species Rhamnusium bicolor. Next base: position 215,533 of record JANEYF010004447.1, read on the forward strand.
TAAGTATATAAATCATTTATCGTTAATACTATTTGAAGAAAGTTTTAGTTTATTTCATGTCTACCATTTTGAGCAATAGATTTTGTAGCCTACTAAATTGCTTACCTAATAACGCCAATTTTATTCGAATCGGTTAAATGGCAAAAAAATATTCGACAATATAATAATGCTATGTCGGTCGTGTCATTCGGGGCAAATATAAAATTACCTTCCGGATATGGTCCGTATTGTTTCAAAATTCTTGGTGTAGTACATCATAAAATTTCGTCATTATACCCTCAAAATGGAGGATGTGCTTCTTATGGACAGTTACACATTTTAGACTTTTCCGAAGCCAATCAAATTAGACTTGAACATGCTGCGAACAGTTCCTTGAGAAAAGACATTCTAGAAATACTAAATCGTGTCGTAAATCAATGTAATCCTTATGTGATGTCATATAAGACAAGGCATCAGAAGATATGTGAAGAAAAGGAGTTAGCTTTAAAAGAAAATCGTGTACCTATTAATTTGGTAATGCGTTTTTATCACGAACCCAAATCAGATCCTCGACGGTATAATGATCCTACATGTTCTGAAGTTGCAGCTGTTTTTGAATCAGCCGACGGTGCTCCACCTTCTCATAGACATATTGCTGTTTACGCACATGACGGTAGAATAAAAAATATAGATTTTGACAGTATGCATTGCGATCCGATGTCATATGTATTAATCTGGCCGGGCGGGGAACCAGGATGGCATATTTCAATGCCAACTGGAGGAGAGCGCAAAACTAAAATTCGCCAAAATATTTCTATGCGAGAATATATATCTTGCAGACTTATGGTTCGAGGTTTAACTCCTGTAGGAGACTTCAATCCATTAATTAATGCTGGGAAGTTAACGCAGCAGTTGATTGTTTATTATTACTGTCGCATCGAAGGCGACAGATTGAAATCCATCCGTAACCAACAGGTGAAATTGCGAGTAGATACATACGTTGGTTTTGCAGACGCTTTACATGTAAGGGCCGACAACGGAAACTTAAAGGCTGGACGTGTTGTTATTTTACCTTCATCGTTTACTGGCAGTCCTCGAAACATGATGCAAAATTATCAGGACGCAATGGCCATTGTAAGAAAATTTGGTAAGCCAGACATTTTTTTGACGTTTACATGTAATCCTTTATGGCCTGAAATTACAAATAGCATACATTCTTATGAAACTACTAATAATAGGCCAGACGTTACTGTTCGCGTATTTCATGCAAAAGTAAAGGAACTCCTGCGTTTAATTAACCAAAAACAAATATTTGGCGAAGTACTAACATATTTGTACACTGTTGAGTTCCAAAAGAGAGGTTTACCTCATGTTCACCTAGAAAAGTCTAAAATGTATAACTGTCCATAAGAAACACATCCTCCATTTTGAGGGTATAATGACGAATCATTATGATCTACTACACCAAGAAATTTAAGGAGGTGCTGTAACATGAAACTTTCGTCACTCACTTGCATTTTCCAATACACCCGCCGTCGAATTTCGACGGGGTTACGCTAGTTTTAAATTATTTCAGATGTCAATTTAAAGTTTGTTAATAACAGTGAACAACAACACAAATATTCTCACAGTTATAAATCTTGTGTTTGAGTATGTTTTCAGTGTGAAACTAAAACAAAACTTGTTTGGTTTCAATTACCATAAAAGTATGCCAGATTTAAGTGAGGTTTGACGGAAGTATGTGAATTTAATAAAGTGATGTTTGTTTTTACTAATCAAAATGGTTTGTTTGTTTTAAAATAGTCTGTAAATACGAATATTAAAATTTACTAAATTTATCAATTAGAGTACATCATACTCGTAATATTTGATTACCAATCTATAAATACAGAATTTGTATTAAAAAATGATTTATAGGTAGTAATAATTTTATTTTTATTGACTAACAAAATTATTTTAATTAACTGAACTTGTGATTATTGTGAAACTATTCACATTCCTCAATATGTGTCATATATAATCTAGTCAAAAATAGATACGGGACACCTTGAAATTTCATTGGATTTTGAACATTTTGTCGCTTTTGGCTGTGTTAACCGATTTTAACTCTCTTCGGATATTTTGAAATCCCATTTCATTGGCGTTCGATAAGTGTAATTAATTTCTTTTTAATTGCTTTTCAGAAAAAATTACAGAGTGATATATCAAACTATGCAAATTCGATCAAAAATTATTGCTCAGTTTGTGAAAAATTTTTCTTTCTTTTTTTTCTTTTTCACTTTCTTACTATAATCAAAGTTCACAAAACTAGGTATCTAGTGAATTTTGCTTTAACAATGTATTTTTGGTGCCTCCATCAATTTCGGATATTTGTAGACTTTGGATGCCTAATCCGATTTCAACTTTCTTTCGGACAGAAAATAAAATTACTGATCTATTAAAAGTAAATAATTTTTTCCAAAATTGATAACTACAAACATGAACCAGTATGATTTCTTGATTACTTTTGGGTATATCAAGTACTAAATCATTAATAAATCTTTTACTATTTCATTTACATTCACTAACTCACCCTCCCTCTTTTAGCCCGAGTTTCATTCTACTCCAGACATGTAGACGATAGGATAATGAAAAAGGGTAACATATTCTCTAAAATGAGAAAATTAACCTATTCTTATTCGTCCCATTTATTTCGCTTAACCTAAAAAGAGAGTTTTTTTAAGTCACAAAATTTTAAACTCTGTACTATTTCTCCGTGTTGTAGATTTAATAAAATTTTCTTCGCCGTGTATTGAGTTACTTAAATAAGTATTATTTCGTATTTTTTGTACATGACAAACTTTATTCTTAAAGCTATTCTAAAAATCACTCACAGGGTGTCATATATTATGAAAATCCGTTATACAAAGATGGGTTTTTCTTGAGTTACTTTTACATTTGGTTTGAAAAATAAAGTTATCTCGTAAGTGCTTTATGTCAAACTGAAACTGAGGCAATTCTCTTTTGTTTATATTCTTATGGTTTTTTCGTGGCACCTTCCTCACCAGGCGATTATTTCGCTTATTTTGTCGGTTTACATTTTCCGAATCATTAACTTTTAATATTATTAAAACGTTACCCCATATTTTACTGAAATGTAAGAACATATTTTAACTAAAAGAATAAGAAGGCAGAAAAATCTAAATTTCTTACAAGATATATGACGGTAGTTAAATTGTACTTTAAGTAAAGTAAAAAAAACATGTTTTTACTTTATGATTTGTCTTAAATTAAATAGTGATTTAATTTTATTTATTTTTTCGTTTATTATTATATTTTGTTGTTAATTACTACAGTATATTTCTATTTCTATTTTTAAATTATGTCATTGATATGCATATACTTATCCTCATGGAAATTAATGTTCAATTAATAGATGTGCAAATGTTGCTTTCATGTATAAAGAACTTTTCTGTGTGCATATTCTGTAGTTAATATAAATTATATGTGTATTCTGAATGAATATTCCCAAGATATTCCCATCAAAGATATGATGTCTGGTTTATAACATGTATACATAAAATACCTTATGTGCGTCTTACATTTTTAAGTATATAAACAAATATCAAGATAAAAAATGTAATGGCACATCGATCTCTTTTGGGTCGGGTATAGACCCCTATAACTGGAAAAGACATAAAATCTGCAACGTACACGAAATAAAAAAAAACAGTTTTTATATGCAACATTTTTAGGTGACTTTATTTGTATGTTGTGTTCCACTATATATTGAGGAAAGAACAGTTTAGAGCATTATGGGAAAAATATGTCCGAACTGGGATATACCGTCAAGAAGAACAGCTGATCGTATACTGAATCATATAAATAGCTTATTAAAAAAACAAACTTGAGTGCATTAAAAAACAAAAAAAAAATAATAACAGTTGACGAGACGAAAGACCCAAAAATAAATCATGTAACAAATGTTTTAGCACGCCCTTCAGATCCTGTTGGGCCCACGTCGCTATACTTACTTGCTTTTAAAACATCCGACGAAATTGTCTCGAAGTTGATGCATTAATTTCAAATATCAAATAAATATTCGTGAAAGCCTCTAAACGGGTTAAAATTGTTAAGTTAGCTTGTCCTAACATACAACTTCCATCTCAACCTATTTTAACACGTTGCAGGTTATGGCTAGCAGAAGTTGGATACTACCATGTATTTTCATTCGTATGTATTTTCAACGAGTAAAGGATTTCATTCTATAGTTAAATTCTAGTAAATCAAAAGCCATCTCCGGGGCCCAAAACTGTTTCAAAAATCATGAAATAGAAGCAGCAATACATGTAATTCACAACAATTATATAGTGGTATTGGAACTATTTGAAATTTCTTCATTGATATTAGAAGAGTCCTTACATGTAATTGAAAGTTTGCAAAATAAATTACATACTAAGAAATGACTCTTGTATGCGAGTGAGTAAGCGTATAATGATATTTTACATAAAAATGTGGGATATGAAACGTTATATTTATTAACCGGTATCTTAATGCGGCATATCCTACAAGTGATTTACAAACTTTTAAGTCTGCAAATATTACGGCTGTAGATATCGAAAGATCTCTATCGCATTACAAACATGTGTTTACCCCATAAAGGATATCTTTTTTTAGCATAAAACATAGAAAGTGTATTACTCATACTATGATGTGCAATCTCAGCCATCGTAGTCGGTAGTTAAGGCGTAAAAAGTAATCAATATTACTTATTTCATCATGTGCCATAATTATCGGGACGCTACTGAGAGCCCTATGATTTGCCACGCTTTAATGATAAGCACTCGAATAAGTTTTGTCTTTTGACTTTCTTATCATTTTCTTGACATATTGAATATGATTGACTAGAGAGTTATACAAACTCTGTCGAAATATTGTATCTATGTAAATATTTTAAAAAAATTACATAAAAGAAACGCTCCACACCACCACATAAATTAGACAATCCTCAAATCCAAAGCTGCATCAGCGGGGATTACACTATTGAAAAAACGTGGACACACAACTACCCCTTCGACTTTGTCAGGGTCGAAGCCGGGAGTTGAACGACGGAATCGACAGACAATAAAGCATTTACAATCGTCATTCATTGCTCTAACCCACTGCGCTACCGAGCTGGGATCTATTGAAAACAAATCTCGATTACATCATCACGAAAACTGTACTGATGTTTTTTAATTTTAGTATACTATGTGATGCGCAATTGGAATTAAAAATCGACGTGTCCGAGGTTTTTTTGTATAACATTGCATTGTACACATTGTATAACGGTAAATTATTACTGTACCTACGTAATAAGGATTTATGAAATGTTTCGTATTTATAATAAAACCAAATTAGAAATAAAATAACATTTACTAACAACAGAGTTTATGAGAAATTTATATGTCATACATTGTTAACTAAAGTTTACATTGTGTTTTATATTTCAACAAGCTTTTCCTCATATTTGGTGTGTACATAATATTCCAAGATTCTCTATTCTTGAGTAGTCAATGTTTATATATATTAAACAAAACTTCGAATAGGTATTTGCAAAGTGCTTCCACTGAAAACATCTCGCGATCCTTGGGTGCTGTTGTTACTACCAGTAAATTACCATATTCTCGAAGTGCAAACAATAGTACAGTATAATTTGTACCACTTTATTGGGAATAAAAAAATCCAATAAAATTCAAATATCTTAGAGAGAAGTATACCAGGTGACAATTTGAAAACTTACATTCGCTATATCTCCGGAACTAATAAAGATATCAAAAATCGCTCGAAACTGTTTCAGTGATATGAAGGGGGAACTCGAATACTATAATAAGTGAAGCACCCCCACCCACCCTCTCATCCCAGCTACCCAACTCAGAAATCTTTTGATACATCATTGAAAAGCAGTTGAAAATTGCTTTTCAATTATAGCAAATGAAGTTTATTTTGGTGTAGTAGTTTTCAATTAATTTATAAATAAACTTACTATTCAAAATGCTGTCACCGTTTTGGTGATATGAAGAGGGAACTCGAATACTCTAATAAGTGATGCATCTATTCCAGCTAGCCCAACTCAAAAATCTAAATTGGCAACTCATTGCTTGTGATATATCTTTTGAAAAGTACTTGAAAAGTGCTTTCAAATGGTACCAAAGAAAACTTTCTTTTAGTTTAGTAGTGTTCGATTAAATTCATAAACAAGTGGTTTAAATTTTAAAATAACTGCTGTTTGTGTACTGAACCCCCATAAATAGCAAAATAAACATTAGACTTCGGCCGCATATTTGATTATCACAACAGCGACGCTACTTGCCCGGAAGTAAAAACTGCTGCGCGCTAGCACAACTTTTTATCGCAATGAAAGAAAAGTAAACAAAAAATTCTATACAGAATGCGACAAAAAACTGAGATAGCGGAATAACATTGTAACATATATTGTGCTGGTGATTGCAGACGACAAGTCCACCACCATTTAACTAGTTTCATACCATTGATTTAATTATATACACATAAATTTGTCTGAATACGATAGATGTTCCTAGTTTCTTACTGCATTTTGTATGTGTGTGCTTCAGTTGGATAGTTTATATTAGACATTCTTTCTGTATGCAATTTTTTCGAATTTTTTAGGTTAAAATAAAACGCTACCTTGCCTACGTTTCATTTAATATGCTTAAACTCTTCAGGGCTCAATAGCCAAATAATGATGTAAAATTCCACAACAGAATTTTTTTTAAAACCACGTCTGTAGGCATAAAAATTACAAGACCAATCAATTTGAAAATCAATAAAATATACATATATGTAGACTTTAGACACACAACAGATTAAAATTTAATAATGTTCTTAGCCAAAGACCGAAATCAAATAAAATTTTATTTGATATAAAACTGAAAATAAAATGGCGTGCCTTCGACAACACAGTTTATATTCGATTTACTCTTAATGCTGATTGCCTGTGATGTTCCGCTGCACATACTCGATAAACAACCATTTCAGGAGTTCTGGAATAAATACAATCCCAAGGTGACCTTACCAAGTCACACAACGTTACGTAACTATGTACCAACTGTATGCGAAGACATTGTAAATAAGATCAAATGTGTACTAAAAAATACACGGCTGTGGTTATGTATTGACGAGACGACAGATTGTAAAAAATATTCTATTTTACATGTTATAGTACTTGTACTTAACCCTCTTAAACCGCCATTTCCCCTATTACTAGCTAGCAAAAGAATAACTGGATATACCGGCCAAACAACTACGCGGGTGGTGCTGGAGACGTTAGAAAAATTTGACCTGTCAAAAAGTCAAGTGTTGATGTTTGTGACCGATGGTGCCGCAACAATGCGTTTAGTAGGCCGTTCTCTTCAAGAACACAGTTGTAGGTTAGTACATGTTACATGTAAAGTGCATACTTTACACCTTGTGGCAGAAACTATTCGACAAGGTTTTCCAGAGGTGTAGATGTATTAATAACAAGTACTACAAAAGTGTTTCTTAAATCTCCTAAACGTCTTCGCGCATTTCATTGCAAGTGTCCCGATATTTCCGAACCACCACAGCCGATTCTTACACATTGGTGAACATAGTTGGAGGCAGCATTTTATTATGCTGATTATTTACAACAAATAAAAGATGTGATACTACAATTCAATCCAGATGAGGCTGCAGCTATTAAGGAAAGCCAGACAAAATTCGAAGATGTTTCTGTTGAATCAGCTTTAAAAACTATTCACAAGAATTATGAAGGATTACATGACGCCATACAAGACTTACAAAACAGTGCGTTCTCGCTAGCGGAGTCACTGCAAATAGTGGACGAAGTAAATCGACTGCTACACTCTATAGGTGACGCAAAAAATGAGGCCGTTGGAGAAAAGTTCGGACGTGTGTTAAAGCAAGACACCGGTTTTACCAGATTAAGACAAATTTGTGATGATACTAATGGTGCATCTGCAGATCCGTGAAGTGAGTTCAAAGACTATTTTAAGTATGCTGGTATTACATCAATAGATGTTAAACGGTCGTTCTCAAAATATAAGCAAATTTTTTCACCACGTCGCACATTACTCTCGAAGACAACCATAGAAATATACATGATGCGGCAAAGTTTTTACACATCTTTTCCAGTTTGTGATAACCAAGCTAGTTAAGAGGGTAAGTTGTACATGCATTGTTATAGATTGTAACAGTTTATTGCTTTTATTACTAATTAATTTCTTTCCTTACACTTATTATGGTGCGTACGCCTATGTTCTGCGGCGCATTTTTGCCAACTCTACTAATAATGGTTTACACTACGGCTGAAAATGTTGTAACAATATATTCATTTATGGTTTTGAGAATCGTTGTGCCTTCAGAACCGCTAGATCAGTCAATCAGAGATATCCTGATAGAAATGTAAGCCACGCTTATATCCAACAACTAATTTCTAAATTTGAAGAAACTGGATCTGTCGCCAATAAGAAAAGGATCCAACCAAGATTACTTGATAAAGCAACCCAAATTGAGGTCCTTGGACAATTTGCCATGGATCCAACAATGTCTGCTCGTCAAGCAGCCACAATAACAGGGATATCACGTGAGTCGGTTCGAAAAGTATTGAAACGTCACAAATTTCATTCGTATAAAATGCAGATTCATCAAGAGCTTTGTATGGTGACTCTGATCGGCGAATTGAGTCCTGTGAATTATTGACAAACAGAATTATCGCTACGCCTCAATTTGTGAAAAACATTTGTTTTAGCGATGAATGTACCTTCTATTTGAATGGGCGAGTTAATAAACATTACTACCGTTATTGGAGTGATGAAAATCCTCACGTTCTCAGAGAAGAGCATACATAGTATCCTGAGAAAATAAATGTGTGGGCAGGTATATTAGGAGATGCCATCATCGGCCCATTATGTATTGATGGGGATTTAAATGGCAATATTTATGCTGAGATGCTGGAAGAAATTATCGAACCAATAATAGTACATGAGCATAAAAAACTAAAAATATGCTCACGGGAATCTTGCATTAACTGAGACTTTGCTGCATTTTCAACAATACGGAGTACCTCCTCATTAAGTACTCCCAGTTAGGCAGTAGTTGCACGATCACTACCCAAATAAATTTATTGGTAGGAGAGGGCCAATAGAATGTTCTCCAAGATCACCAAACCTAACTCCTCTGGACTTCTTTATATGGGGCTACCTAAAGCCAGTCGTTTATATAACCGAACCTCAATCAATTAACGAACTACTACAAATAATTATTCAAGAATTCCGGTCTATTCCCAGAGAGGTATTTGGAAACATTCGACAGAAGTTTCAAAATAGACTGTATTATTGTTTATTAAATAACGGAAATCATTTTGAACAGTTGTTACAAAGTAGATTAAATATAAAAATGTTTAAGTCACCTATTCATGAATTAGTTGAAAACTACTAGACCAAGCTAAGCTTTCTTTGGTATCGTTGGAAAGCACTATTCAATTGCCTTTCAATGAGTTATTACAAGCAGGGGGTTGCCTTTTAAGATTTTTTAGTTGCGCTAGCTGGGGTTGAGGGGTGGGTGGTGGTGCTTATTTCAGTATTCGAGTTCCCCTTCATATTACCGAAACGGTTCAGGGCGATTTTTGATACCCTCATTACTTCTGGAGATGTAGCGACTACAAGTTTTCAAATTGTCACCAGGTATATGTAACCACTGAACATGTATTAAAAAACGGAAATTTTAAGCTTAATTTTGAAAGTTAAGTATTTCTAGTTTATAATAAAATTATCAATCGCTACAAATATTCGTGATTTTCAATCAAAACAAATATGTTAAGACTCTAGAGTAAGCTGCAATATGTACTAAGAAGCATTTTTCTAAAAAACCTAATTTTATGTGGATGGAATTCTTTAAACACTAGTCTTAGACCATGAGTATCGCCAGTGGTGTCAGAAAGGAGGCCGCCCGCTGGTTTTTGGCAGATAATGAATATTTTTCATTAATGTATATGGAACATAATGAAAACAAATCAATTACAGTGATAAATAATTAAAAAGAAAACCAAATTAACATTCACATATAAATTAAATTACAATTTAATTACAATTCCCTATTTAAGTAACAATGGAGTTCCTTTGATTTTTGATCAAGGATAGCCGCCAACAATAAAAAGTACTGTTCGACCGTGCGTCACGTAGTCCTAGATCCTGCTAGATTTTTTTCTAGAAATTACGTCTTTAATTTTCTGCAAATGTTTAGTAAGGCTGTATGAGGACATCACGATAAATTTTTAGGATGATGCTGAGGCATGTCGAAAAGTATTTTGAGTGGCGCATGTCATATATGAGGAAAAGCCCGTATTTCGGTAATTTGAGGTCCTAGGAGCAAGAGGAGACTTCGTTCTTGGGAGATTGTCCTTAGACCTCTAGAGGCGATGTTGCCACTTCTTCCGATAATTCCCTAAAGTTGAGGAAAATAAATTTGGCAACATTGTGCTATAATATCACAATGCAATACAAAAGAACAATGTCTCTAGTTGTGAGTAAAACTTATTATTATTTTTTTTGTAAATTATAAGTATACTAGACACAAAGCAAATGTAGCCCTTGTGACATATTTTGAGGTCACATTTCGGAAGTCAAAAATTACATAAGAATGAGCCAAAATTATCAATTTAACAATATCCCTGGCGGCCAGTATGAATTGTATTCAGTATTGATATAAAACTTCGCCTACTTTTTGTATTACTAAAAAACATTTAAAGAAAACTGAAATTGATGGAGTGCTTTATTTTCCCATTGCAAATGAGCTTGAACTTTTTTATTTAATCTTTTTGTTTCTGTTTTGTTTTAAATCTTTATTGAAATGACATCCGTCATTAACACTTACTAGGCACTTAGGGAATCGAGGCATTGCTGAAATATTCGTTATCGAATATCTTGAATAAGAATCGGCCAATGTTTAAAAATTAGCCACAGTCGCCATTATGTTGAAAAGACCTTTCAAATGATGTATGTTTGACCCATATTTCCGTTTGAAATTTTTGAAAAGGTGGTTCTACAGAGGAAGGGGAAGTAATGTAACTGAGGGTTTTTGTTAAAAAAATGTGCCCCTAAAAATGAAAAACGGCCTACATTTTTTATTAAACCATTTTTTCAATAGTTACTCAGGGTGTTCCGTTTTAAATGAGACACACTATATACAATCTTATGAGATGCGAACGTCAATGTATGGAATACAGAACCTGTCATAATAATATGAAGGCATTTCTAATCCCTATCTTCCATCCCTAATGCCTTCACACTGTTTATATCTTGCTTTTACACGACAAATTTAACAAGATGTAACGAAACAGCCCGGCGAATAAGATAAGTACAACAATAACGGAATTAATAGTAAGTCCCCATAGAATTATAGGAAGGATAATAATATCACCTCCGTATTTATTGGCAAAACATCTGTTGCAATCTTATAATGGAGTTACCATGACACAAAATTTTCTGTGAATTCTGTGTCCATGATATCGTAAAACGTATATTTTTAATTTCTCTCGGATAATAAATAGAAATAAATACATTATTATGATCTTCAACTGTTAAGTAGGTATCTAGTATTTTGAAACAAAATTCCTTAAAAATCTACAAATATGTCGCAAATCATTTGAATAACTACTGTTGGTATCAACTATGTGTCTCTGTATTAAATCCTAATAAACTTTCATATTTACTATTTTATTTTATTTTTATTTATTTATTTACTACATATTACAAAAATCCAATTGCAGGCCAGCGACGATCTAAGCTAAGTATGTACATATAACAAACATTAAACATTGTAAGTAGTACGCAAGATCTTAAAGAACTATTTTCCAATAGTTGGTCTTGTAGTGACCCTATAACCGGGTAGAAATCATCAATTTTGAATCTAAGAAATTTCATCAAACGTCTGTATATTTTCTATATTTTTCACGTGAACTTCATATCCTGAGCTCTAAAATGCACAAGCATGTTTTAATTCAGACCTTACGAATGTATTAAATATCAGTTTTATTTTGTCGGTGCTTGTACATCTGCGGCCAGTTTTGCATAATAAAAAACCTAATGTTTCATACGATTGTTGGACTATGTAATTCATGTGAGGAATAAAAGATAACTTGTTAGCGAACATCCCTCCTAAATCTTTAAATATATCAGGTCTATTGAGTGATTTGATAATCAAATACAATTTTTTCATAACTTTTGGTAAAAGATAATACATTTTAGAACATTAAGTGATAAACGGGTATTTATACACCAAATATTTAATCTATTAAGATTACTTTGCAATTTTATAACTCTCAATATTTGCAAACAGGTTCACGTCATCTGCATATAGTAGACTATTACAATTAAAATTTTTACTCATATAATTTATAAATATATTGAGGAACAAGAGCCCTAGTACTCATCCTTACTGGATTCCATATATACCGTGTGTTCCAAATTCGATGTTCACCATTGGGATCTCGGAAACGGTAAGAACTACAAGGTTGATTAAATGGGATAAATTTTAGCAATTTGTATGCTGACTCCAAATCCGTTAAATAATCATAGCTACCCGAAACCAGTTTTGAGAATTTCCTAAAAAAAAACAAAAATATTGTGATTGCTCTTTTTGGCTGTAGCCAAGTAATCCTTAGTCACACAGGTTTTAGACTTTTACATTATTGGGACACTTTTTGGAGACCAATATTTGGGTCTAGAAACGAATGCTTGATAGTCTTTTGTTTTCGAGATATCCGAGGTAAGTTTTGTTTCTTTTATGGCAGACATAATGGATTTTTCGTTTTTCAGATTGTGCTTAAAAAAGAGCTTTCAGACGATGTGTCACATGCCGAAGAAATATTGTTTTCCAAGGGACTGATTTAAGAAAAGTTATCCATTGCTTAACAAAACAAAATAGTAGGCCATGGAAAATCAAAAAGTTTCTGTAAAGCCAGAGACAAGGAAGATGCTTATTCAGACGACGATTAATTTTTAACTATGTATTTAAAATCAATTGTAAAGTGATTTATTTGTACAATTTTCTAAAGACATCAATTTTTTGGCGATCATTATTGTTTTATTTGTCACAAAATTGTTAATAAAGTGTTCAAAATTTGAACAAAGAAATCATCTTCATCAAGGGCATTCTTGCATGCAAAGTAGTTAGTAATTGGTAGAATTTGGAAAATGCTTTTCTAAAAACAATCAAATTCACACATAACTTTCAATAAAATTTAGTAGGCTGTGGTTTAAAACAAATAATAACCATTATTGTTAACTGACAGTTGCTCACTAAATGGTAGTGGCAATACTGTAAATTATTCAAGAATACTTATTATTACTGTTCAAGAATGTGAATATTGCAAAATGGCGCACAAATTATCAAATGAAGAATAATTTGATATGTTAGAATGTTATTTAAAAGTAAATAGAAAATCGCAGAATGCATCGGCCTCCTATCTAGAAATATTTTCCGAGAGAATGCAACCACATAGAAGAGTTTTTGAAAGAATTATAATCAATTTGCAAAATTACGGGAGTTTTGATAGTAAAAGAGATATTGATAATGTTGACGGCACAAATAATATTCTCGAAGCTATTAACAATAATCCTCGCAAATCAGTGCGACAAATTGCCGGCGAAAAAATATTCCTAACACAACTGTACACAAGACATTAAAACAAATGAAATATCATCCGTACAAACCTACGATTGTCTAAGTTTTAAACAATAATGATTTTGTAAGAAGACTGAATTTTGTCGTTGGTTTAATCAGAAATGCGAAACAACGTGATTTTCAATCGAGAGTTATATGGACCCATGAAAGTCGTTTTACAAATTGTGTGCGTCTTTAACAAGCACAATTATCACCACTGGGCCACAGAAAATCCACATATAACTACGCAAAGAAAATTCCGTTTGGATTAAATGTTTGGTGCGGCATGATAGGTATTACCCTTCCCCTTCCTGTTCTACTCCTATGCTCTACCTATAACCCTTTCTTTAATTATTATTTTTAAATCAATCATTTTTCATAACATTTAACGGGAGCAGCCTATCTTCTAGAAAATCAAGTTTTACCCGAGATAAGACAGCCTTTTATAGAATAAAAAATAAAAAAATTATGGTTCCAACAAGATGGCTGTCCTGCACATAATATTAATAATGTTAGATGAGTTATGCAGGAAAATTTTGGTAACCGCATAATTTCAAATAGAGGATCAGTAGTGTGGTCTCCCCGCTCGCATGATTTAACCCCTCCTGATTTTTATTTGTCGGGTGCGGTGAAAAATGAAGTGTATGATTTTGAAAGCCCGGAACCTATCCATATTTTGGAAGACAGAGACAGGGACGTTTTTGGCACAATAAATGCTAATACTCTCAGAAGGGTAACCAGCTCAGTTAGGCGTAGATGCCAAAAATGTATTCAGCTAAATGGAGGTCATATTAAACAGTTTTATTAAATTTTCTTACTTCTTTGCTATCATTTCTTCTATTATGTTAATTTGCTGTTATTAAAAAATGTTCACCATATTGATTATGTTCAGTATTTTAACAAAAAAATTTAATTTGTTTAAACATGGCAAACTGGTAACCTTAATATTACTGTTATTTTTTATTTGGTATTAGGTATATCCATGAATCAAAAATTTTTTTTTGATTTTCCATGGCTACTATTTTGTTTTGTTAAGCAATGGATAACATTTCTTAAATTAGTCCCTTGATAAACAATTCTTCCTCGTCATGTGATACATCATTTGAAAGCTCTTCTTAAGCGCAATTTGAAAAACGAAAAATCTAATAGGGTTGCCAGAAGGAAAACAACAGTTACCTCAGATATATCGAAAACAAAGAATATCGAACATTCCATTCTACAATAAAATATTAGACTCTAAAAAAGTTTCCTAAAAATGTAAAAGTTTAAAACCTGTCTGACCAAGTATTACATACTTGCCTACAGCCATAAAGTTAACAGCATATAATTTGCTAAAACTTAACCTATTTAACAGACCTTGTAGCTCTCATGGTTTCCGAGATCGCAATAGTGAGCATCGAAATTGAGACACACGGTATTTATCTATGAAAATATGATTTAGGAGCGAAAATAACCACAATATAAATAATTATTTCTGCGTGGAGTGGAGTGAAATGTGATGAATAACATATCTAAAATTCACACTTGAATGCCCAGTAAGCCGCCATCAATTCAGAAAAATGGCGGCGTCATTAGGTTTCCCATTTTAATCTTTAAAATTTTACTCTGCGGAAAACTTATTAGAATATAAAATGAATAATGGTAAATAGTTCTACAAAAATAGTCGTTGGATTACTTCTTTTGTTAAAAATATATCTAAATTATAGACATTTTTTTTTAATGTTTAGTGACCATATATTAATATTACAACTAAGTATGGTAGGTCAATTAAAAGAAAATAATCCACTTGTTTAGTATCCTTAGGAGTAGTCGAAGAGAGATGCTAATAAATATGGCACATAGCGAAACATCGACTAAATTAAAAGAGTTGTTTTTCGGTAGAACAGATACTATAGAACAATGAATGGTATCCAAATAATAATATATTGATGTTTCTCCTGTCCCAATTGTTGAAAATGCGCGTTATATAATAGCTTTGTTGCTGCAGATGCTGGTGATCATTTTTGAGGACCATCAGAATTAGTCGCTCGATTTGTTTTTAAGAACTTCCAACGAATAACGGTATTTAAAAATAGTTGGTCGAATACTTCTGACAGTCCACAAACGATCAATAATCATTGCAAAAACAAATCTAATTACGACAAAGAATACAGAAGTACGACATTATTTCTATGTATCTAGAACTACTCGATTATTGCTATTTTTATAAAGTATATAGCATCATAATACGTTAGCTTTACCTTGTACAAGATAATCAATCGTCCTTGTAGAAAAGCAAATGGCCTTTTATTTTGTAATCTTGTGTACAGTTTTCGCACACAGATAGCCGTTAAGGAATATAACAGAAAATTCTAGTCTTGGCGTCATTATTCCAAGAAGGAGTCCAGTTTCTTAGGTGCAAATTTTGTATATTTTGTTCAACACATTTCTTGCATTAGGTGCCCAAAATATTATTTCTATTCAACATTTTTTGTGGTTATTTTCTTATCCGTCCCAGCTTATTTCTCGATTTAATGTAGCCGAAAATGTATTTTCTTTTCTTGAATTTCTTCTTTAGAATCAGATATTCCCAGAATTTTCTCAAAAAATAGTGTTTTGAAAAAATTGTCTTCTATATGTTTACCAATGGCAGCAATGTATTGAATTTTAAGTTATTTTTTGAAAACGAATTTTAATAAATACAATAACATTATCAACATTCTGTTGACTGAAATAAAATGGTAAGGATGTTCAGTCTACCGTATTTTTGTCAACATTAAACTAGGTACCTCTTATACTGTATTATTAAATAATGACGATATTTTATATCTATATTCTACCAACAACCAATTATTTACCCTTAGTAATTAACCTTAATTTTATTGAAGACAAAAATTTAGAAAATATTTAATAAAAATAAATCCAATAAACTTCCTCCCGACCCTCAAAGATGTACCTACACTAGAAACCTAGAATTTCGTTCTAAAAAAACGCCAAATGTTTCCTTTGTTTCAATTATTCATCTAGGAAGTATTAAGACTGCAATTCGCATCAGTTGTGTGATGAGAGTGACACGTCCTTCAGTCCAAACCATCCAAATTCAAAATCACACAGGACCAAGTCGCTGAGGTATAGCGGTCCTGCGCTCGTCACTATGCATCTTCAAAATCAATACAAAACTGTGGGATCTGTGTGTCTGCGATGTAAGTACGTTAAGGATCCCTAATTCACTACAAAGTGGACAATATTTTCAGATTAGTGTTTACACAGGTACTGACCTCCCTGTATAACATTAAGATACTGTTCCTGAATTTGTTCCTCGTATTTCTCGGACATCTGGTATATAAAATTGTTTGAAACAATGAAAATAATCTTTTTTTTTTTGCTCTCAGAAGTTGATTAAAATCTTTCAATCCCCTTGTCTCGAAATTACCTAAATGAGGTTTAGATCCCTTATTGCCCTCAGCTCTTCAAATAAAAGGGTACAATTGATAGGAAGACCTATCCATGGCTATGAATGCCGTTATTAATGACAAAGGGTCAACATTGTTCGCTTTTACTTAACGGACAGAAAATCAGTTGGAAAGTGATACTAGAGTTTTTGTGTTATTTATGAAGGTATATAGAACATCTCTACCAATGTTCCTCTGTCTGGGAATTATTTCCGTTATTGATCTTCATTTTTTTATGATCATTCTGGCCTACATAATACATTACGAGTTAAATAATTAATAATGATTTTCGACCATAAATTATTTTTCTAGGGCTCTAAGACCATAAAATATGGCAATCTTGAGGATAATTCAGTAATAAAACAGAATATACCGTGATTTCAAAAATTATTTTGGTCAAAGGTAGTCATGGATTCTAAAATAATGAGGGCTACTGTTTTTAGGTTCACTAGTTGGCGCCACTGGCGAATAAGGTCAAAAGTTATTGTTAGGCGCGGAACAAGTTTATAGGGTTTTATTATAATTATTTCGTACACCAGTAAATAAAAGAAAACTTATTAATTATGCCTCAGTGTTATGCAGTTCCATTTTGTTCGGAAACAAAGAGAGACAAAACTCGCCTAAAACAGTGGTTCGCAGGGATTGTTATATATAAATATTCTTACCGCCGCGCCGGCCGCGGTGGCGGAAATTAGCACAGAATATTAATATTATTATATATCTGATAGTTTTTGGGGGGGGGGATTTCGGTCAAATATAACTAATTTTATTATTTTTTTTCCAACGTTTCGGTTTATTACACCATCATCAGAGAAACAAATACCTAATAATTAATAGTAATTATTAGGTATTTGTTTTAATTTTGTTACATGTTCGGTGTTATTGGATTGTCTGTTTGAGCGCAGTTGCATTCAAACAGATCCACCGGTTTTTTAGTACCTGCGCCAATGACTCCCAAACTACCACCCTCGTTTTAGAGATAAGTTGAAAAATATTGGTGCCTACGCGGCTTACCGTAATCTCATAATTTTCAAATACTAAAACTAAACAATTTATTCAAATTTTGCAATAAGTATAAAAATATCAATAATAAAGGACAAGCCAAAAATAACTATTTCTAAAGTCAATTGCGCCCAGATAAAAAATTTGTACTCGCAATAGATTCAACAATCTACAATTATTTATAAATTAGAAGCATTATAGCACGATAACAAATTTAATACACCTTAGTTTCTTAAAATTATATATATTTCGTTAGTAACAAAAAAAACATTAACGTAGGTAGGTTGATCCCATATGAGTAGTTATTCATGATAAAGGAAACAGAAAAATTCTCATAAAATTCCTTTTATTAATGTGACCGGTTTCGTGAACAATTAATTACTTCACATCATCAGACACAGGAATTTTTATAAATGGTTTCATATTTATAAAAATTCCTGTGTCTGATGATGTGAAGTAACCGGTCACATTAATAAAAGGAATTTTATGAGAATTTTTCTGTTTCCTTTATCATGAAAAAAACATTAGAAATAAAAAAAATAGCCAGTCTAAAGAAATTGTTCGATATGACCTCCTTGTTTTTGTAAACATATACGAGCTCTCTTTGTTAAAAAAAAAATCTTAGATTTTGAAAAATATTTAGCTTCATCCTGACCTGTCCTCCAGCATGAAGGATTCCTTCTCTTATATGATTTTCGCTCAAAATTCGAACCATATACACAAACTCTTTCATAAATCCCCATACTGAATAGTCCAAGGGAATAAGGTCTGGGAAACGGGGTGGCCACTGAACAGGAGCATCTCGATCCCGACCAATCCAGAAATCAGGATAGATTTAATTCAAATAATTTCTAACATTTCTAGCAATATGAGCAGGAGCACCGTCTAGTTGAAACCAAATATTTTATGTTACATGTAAAGGCAATTCATTTAGTAAACCGGGCAATGTGTTTTGAAGAAATTGCAAAAATGAATGAACAGTCAAGTTTCCTGGTAAAAATACAGGACTCAAAAGAAAATTATCTACGACACTTACCCACACATTGACTTTCAAGTTTACTTGATGATGCGTCTCTACTATGGCTTTAGGATTTTCTTCAGCTCATAGGTGTGTGTTATGAATATTTGTCGTCTCGTTTCTCGTAAATGTAGCTTCATCAGTAAACAAGATGTTTCTGATAAAACGTAGATATCGGTTATTCATTTCACATAACCATCTACATAATACAAGTCTTGCTTCGAAGTCTTGAGGCAAAAGAGCTTGTACTTTTTGGAGATGGAATGGGTGCTGATTCCGTAAAATAGTGTGTACCTGGGTTTTCCCTATGTTTTCAACCTGCTTAACCAACACCCTGGTACTAATTTTCGGTGTTTCCTCAACAATTCTTAAAATTTCCTCTTCCTATTCAGGTTGAATCGCACGAAGTCAGCTCCCACCATATTTCCCTTAAATTTCTAGTCTCCCTTAGACGGTTAACTATATTTAAAAAAATATTTTCTTTTGGGATGAAATTGATTGGGAAATTTTTCAGCATAGTGCCTAGCAGATAAACTAGCGTTGGAGTCACATTTTTCTAACCGAGAAATGGAAATAAATATTTACAGTTTACATAAATATTTAAATCTTACTCATGAGTCATGATTAAAATCATATCCGTCATTTCAGAAAAGGGTACAATTCCTTGAATACGAGCCATGTTGGGTTTTCTTACTTACAAGAACACCTCTAACTTATAAAAAACTTTTAACTTGTAAAAAATAGGGATTTACTTTGACAGTAAATAAACAATTCCATCATATCCAGAGTATTGCCACTTGTTTACGAAAGCAGCTGACTTGATTTACAGATTTGAAAATTATGAGATTACCGTAAGTCGCATAGGCACTAATATCTTTCAACTTATCTCTAACACGAGCCACAATAGGCCTGCTGATGGC
This sequence comes from Rhamnusium bicolor, assembly GCA_029963845.1. Lineage (NCBI taxonomy): Eukaryota > Metazoa > Arthropoda > Insecta > Coleoptera > Cerambycidae > Rhamnusium > Rhamnusium bicolor. The sequence continues at coordinate 235,566 of JANEYF010004447.1, forward strand.
CGCAGTGGAGGGTCTACTGAGACCCACTCACAACAAACCTAACCTAACCTATCTCTAACACGAAGCATTTTCTTGAAATTTGTTAAGAGACATAAAATAATTCAAAATAAATGGTTACTTAAAAAAGATAGTTTGGAAGTCATTGGCGCAGGTACTAAAAAGGGTCAGAGGGTACTGGAACCCCTCTATTTTGACAATTATTTTTTTTTTTTCAAACGATGTGACTTTAAATTGAAGCACTGTACCAAATTTTGAATAAATATTTTACCAAATACTCGTTATTTAAAAAAATATTTTTAAACTTCAAACTTTAACATCCTGTATATCGACCATGGGGTCTAAAATGAAAAATGGCATTGTGAAAGTCCTATTATTTTTGCTCAAGGAATCCATGGTTACCGGATTGGCCTCCTTTTTCCGGGCACCCTGTAAAACTAGATTGTGTTCTTTATTAGTATTTTTTTACCTTGATATATTCTTATTACTATTTAATTTGTGTATTAATTTTTTATATTTTTGATGACTGTTTTTCATTTTGACATGTCCCATGCCATTTTTGTTGTTCTTTTAGATAATAAACTTTATTATATTTTACTTTACTTAATTAATTTATTATTAAAATATTGAAATGTGGAATACATATTAAAAATGTTTCATATAAAATTGTATTAATTTCCATTATATTAATTTATTATCTTAAATTGTCGTATGTTAAAATGCACTAAGTAATTTCACACAGAGTTACATAACAAGAGTTTCTGTCTATTTTTAGAACTGAAAATTTACCAAAAAGTTATTTCGCCTCCGTAATTTAGTCACCTGTTAAACACCATCACCTGCTCGAGATTCAATTACCGAATCTCTGTTACGATTATTCCGTGCGTTAAATCAAATTACGACGCATTCCAGAAATATATAGCATTCTCAAGTATAATGGGTAATGGCAATTATAAATTACTACAATGTCCCTTGAGAGGTGTTGCCATTATCAAAGCATAATGTTACTCAACCCTCAAAAAATATTATTTGTAGTGCCTACCATTTCAGATATGGTTGTATGTTGCATCGTATCAAGCATAAAATAAAATCAGTGATGTAAGTATATAATTATAAAAATAAAAATTTTTTTTGTAAAATAAAAAATGGCTTTGATTTTTTGGGAAGTAAGTGAGAAAAATAAAATGTTCAGGTGAATTACGTTGGAATTTACATATTTTTTTTTCGGTAAAAATTAAAAAGTAGTATTATAAAAAGAGGACGCTTATATAATATCTAATAATTATTTTACTGCAATAAATCACAAAAAATTAAAAGTTAGACAGCTTTCAGTTATAAAAACAATTATTTACTGACTGTCACGATGGAGAAACGTTCGTTGGTTGTTGTAGTCGAGTGTCCAATAGCAATGCATAGATAGTTACCCATAGGCGGATCGCGTTACTTAATTTGCTCTCACGTTTACGCCCACTGCCCCATATTGAAAATGAGTACCACTCAAAATACGTCGAATTTATAAAACATCTATGTGAATAACACGTAAATACGTAAACAATGCGAAATTAAAGACAACAAAGGTTAACTTTTTTACAATGTCGTGTTCAATTTCTTCAGAGAATGAAGTGAACTTGTAGATTAATGATTTCCCGGAGTTGCAATTCAACGTCAGAGAATTTTATATTTGTAAACAAGTTGTAAAGAGGTGCTTTGCGTCTCCTAACACACCCTAATATTTGTCTCAGTAATTCTAATAACACTAACCTTAGGAAACTACTAATTTTAGATGTCAGTCATTGCTCTTTCCATGAACTTCAAAAAAGAGATTGCTATGTACTTTACCTGAAGGCAATTTCACCAAGAATTATGAATTGTCTAAAATTTAAAAGTTTATTAATAATTAATTAAACTTCCTTGTATTTATTGAACCGTTAGAATTTATATTTTGTACTTATAAATTAATTTTCTCTATTTGATCTTATTCCTTTATCTAAACTCAATGAATGATTTTAGATATGAAAAAGACAACGAAGACAGTCTTAATTAGATCCTTTCCTTTGAATATAAATGGAAAATATATCCTCCAAGAAGTCATCCTAATTATATATATGTAGTGGATGTACACATAAACAATAAATACAAATATTTCGTACGGGGTTTTTCAATTATTAAAAAGTTACATTTTCTTTCTTCATAAAAGATTAATTGTTTTTTATACATCATTATATATACAACGTTAACTCGCAAATTTCCAAAGTTAATTCTTACACACCAACACCAAATTAAATATTTCAAATTAATATGGAAACAAATTGTTAATTTATTGACTTTTTATTCATCCATCATGTTAAATTTTGTTTAAAAACAGGGAAAATGTGGTTCTACGGATATTTATTTTCGTGAATATTGAGATGATACGACCAGCATTTATTAATTTAAAAATTTTGCTGTGAGTCGGAGAAGAAAAAATAAATTTAATGGATGAATTCTTAGATAATGGTTTTAAAATCTATTATAATTATTTATTGTTATGATCTACAATACAATTATAGTGTTCTAGAAACTCTACTCGTATAGGTCTTTCAAAAAGAAAGTCTAAGTTGTAAACATAAACATTATATAGACCACATAAAAATCTTCATAAGACTATTCCCTTGGTAGTACTAATTATTATATTTTTCTATATCAGGCTCGTACACTAGAGATCAAATCTAATAAACTTGTTCTTGTGCATGTAGTAAATGTTTTTTTAGAATATTTGCTACGGGATGCCTTTTATACAATGTCGCCTCTGTGGTCGAATAAAATTGTACGCATGATGCGACTGTGAAGATTAAGTTTTATTGTCTGCGTATTTCTTTCTATGTTGCGTCAGTGGCAGATTTTATTGGAGCAACTGAAGTTACGCTGTAGATTTTCCGTAGTTTGTAAGAATTTTAATATTGGTGTTTGGTAGTAAGAGCCATTTTTCTAGTTAGGTTATGGGCTATTAAAATCATTAATTTTTTTTCTTCTCTCTTTGCTCACAGGAAACATTTATACAGTAGAGTTAGAAAGTTGAGATCTGCCACAATTCTAAATATTACCGTTATAACGAAAGGAAATTCAGGAACGAAAAATATCTGCCCAGGGATGGGAAATAGTAGGAACATTTATAGATTTTACCCTCATAGTAATTGGGATTATCTAAACCTAATAAATTGGAAACATGAAGGAATAGGGGGTATAAATTTCGTACTCACTATTAATAGTACTAGACTAATTAATTTAATTGTAGCTGTGGATAATAAAACGCGAAATTCCATATTAAATATGGGACGCCTTTATGTTAATTGGAGAAGATGTAAGGTTGCTGATTCATTCCATATTAGGCGATGTAACGCCTGCAGCAGTTTTGGCCATCTTTCTGAAAATTGTAGTAATAAGTTCCCAGTTTGTTACCACTGTGCTGAGGGTCATGAACCCAAATTATGCACTTCCACCTATAAAAAATGTGCAAATTGTATAAAATCGAACAAAAACTTTAATACCAATCATGATGTAAATCATTCAGCCAAAGACAATAAGTGTCCTAGCTATGTAAATAAACTTAACGCAGTGAAACAAAGGATATTAGCGTCTGTTACAAGTGAATAGCAACTAATTGTAACGAACACACTTTGCGTGGTTCACCATAATTTGCAGTGTGTAAAAAATAAAATTGAGGAAGTGGAACTACTTCTATCTCAAGAAAACATTGATATTTTATGTGTCTCTGAAACTTGGATCCTACCAGACGAAATTGACTTTATAAATATTCCGGGGTACAATATATCAAGTTATTTTTCCAGGTCAGCATCTATCCACGGTGGGACATTAATACTAACTAAAAATTCAATAAACGCAGTGGAAATCTCTGATTTAGTTAATGTAAGTGTTGAAAAATTTTTTGAATGTTCAGCTCTTAAAGTTACAATAGACAAAACTGTCTATTATATCATGTGCATTTATAGAGCTCCTAACACGGATGTCAAAGAATTTATGTTGAAATTTGAGGAATCTTTAACTATTTTGTTTTGTAAAAACGATCCTGCTTATGTAATAATTTGTGGTGATTTTAATATAAACTTTTTATGTATAAATAATTATACTATAGATTTGTTAGACCTTGTAAAGGCTTATTGTATGCAGCCAGTTTTCACAGAGCCTACACTCTTTCATAATAATTCCAAAACAGCTATTGATTATGTATTAACAAATTTTAATAAAGTTTTGATAGACAAATATGTCATGGAAACGGGTCTATCGGACCACACTTGTCAAAAAATTGTTTTTGAGGTGAATGATCCACAGAACAATAACTGCCATACTTTTAGATCTTTTTCCCGGAAAAATATTTTGAAATTTAAAGATTTTTTTAAACAATGAGACTTGGCATATTGTTTTAGGCAAGAGAACAGTTGAGGATAAATATATAGAATTTAATACCACTCTTTATCAGTATTATAATTTATCATTTAGGTTTGTCACAAAAAACCTGGATAATAATAATAAAAACTGGATAACTGCTGGGATCAAGGTGTCATGAGTTCGTCTAAAAGAACTGTTTAGGTTCCAAAAAATAGGTTTTATTGATATTAATTATTATAAAAAGTACAAAAAGATTTACAGTCAAGTTATTCAGCAAGCTAAAAAATGTACTTTGATAAAATTATAGTAAACTCTTCGAATAAGTCTAGAGCAGTTTGGAATATAATTAACCATTCGTTAAAAAGGAAAAATAATAGTAATATCAGTCCAGAATTTGATATAAATGGCACGCTAACTAGTGATAAAATAATTATCGCCAACGAATTTAATTCATACTTTTTAAATGTTGCTCATGATTTAACGTCACCTACACACAACATAAATAATTTCAACATTACCGATAGAGCATCCATTCATGTAAAAGATTCTATTTATTTAAGACCCACTAACTCATCCGAAGTCATTGATACAATAAACGCTTTAAAAAACTCCGGTTCTTCTGGTCCTGATTTTTATTTCGTTAAAATTATTAAAGAATGTGCTAGTCAATTAGCTAAACCGTTAACTGACATTATAAATCATTGTTTTTCAGAGGGCACTTTTCCGGATTTATTAAAGTTAGCCAAAATCATTCCCTTATTTAAAAAGGGTGATCGTAAACTGCTGTGTAATTATCGTCCAATAGCCATTTTATCAATTTTTTCAAAAATTTTTGAAAAGCTAATTGCAATTAGAATAACGGAATTTATAGATATTAATTCAGTTTTTTCAGATAAGCAACATGGCTTTAGGAAAAATATATCAACTATGTCTGCTCTGGTAACCTTTTTGGACTTATCTACACAAATATTGACAGTGGTAATAAAGTTGTTGCGTTATTTATTGATCTCTCTAAGGCATTTGATTGCGTAAATCATGAAATTCTTTTAAATACTTTACAAAATTACGGGATACGTGGAAAATGTAACGACTTATTAAAATCTTATTTAAGCAACAGAAAACAATATGTTAACTTTTTTTGATACTTGCTCGGAATTTCAATCAACAAACACGGGGGTACCTCGTGAGATGAGATTTTGCACACTTACAACATTATACGTAAGGCGACGGCAAAAATTTAAAACCTGTAAAATTTTACCTAGGTGAGAAAATATGGATAAAATTTTCTTCCAACATCTAGGCTGTTGAGATTTGGCTTTGACAAGTGTAGAATTATTTCGCTACTTGCAAATGGAAAATCCAAAATCCGACAAATTTTGCCCAGAGGGTGAAAATAGTAATAGAAACCCTGTATCCACTGCCAATAAAGCTAAGCAATTACTGCCAGAATCACGAACAATAGAGCCAGATTTATTAGTGTCAGACCAAGAAAATGTATCTTACTACCTATCAATTTAAAGTCGCCCAGGAAACACATCAACGACCACACCAAATACTGATCATTCTCTGCCTAACTCGTCGAACTACACGTACATCACATACCCATCAAATAAAAAAAAATGACGAAAAACAAAATAAAACCCACCCATACGATGAAATTAAAATAGGAAATTTATATTAGGTAAGAAAACACTTTTTTAGATATGCATTCTGTCACTAATCTAGTTTACGACTTATGTAAAACCATTATTTTTAATTATTTTTAGCTTTTAACCTTGAAAAAAGTCCGAAAACTCGGACGAAACGTAGGACAAATTGTTCATGTATTTGGCTGGAAGTCCTCTAGTAATAAAAATAGGAAATAAAGTTTTTCTGTTTTTTATTGAAGAAATAATTTGTCGCCCAGGAATGTGTAATCTTGGATAGCTTCTATCTATATCAGGTCAACTGTTGTCGTATTCAAACATATTTATGAAATTACATGTTCTTGTGTCGTATAAGTATCCTGGAAATGAATTGCCTTTTTTCGTGGCTAAGAGAGTTGCCTCCAATGCCAAGGGAAAACACGTTTTTGTGTATAGTAAGGTACATTTCCACACTAATAAATAAATTTATATTTATAAAATTAATTTTATTTCATAATTTTTACAGGTCCTTGTTTATTTTTTGAAGGCTTTTCTATTTATATATATTTTTAAATATTTTGTCAACATAGATGCTTCTAGTTTTATATACTTAAAATGATTTTCAATAACTATGTAGTTAAAAGTCAGTCCCCTTTTCCTGTAGATAAGGAATCTAATAATACTGATTAATTCACAGGCCAACATATAGTTTGAAAAAAAAAACACCAGACTCTACCTAGGTACCCAGGGATTCTTGGGATCGCTGATTCCGATGCCGAGGTCGGTTAAGCTCTATCATGTCAGGTTCAAGGTCAATTGAAGGTCAAACTAAGAAAGGGTGGTTGAAAGATCTGAAAAAATTCATACATAGGTTTTTGGGGTCGCTGAGTCCATTTAGTCATTTGGTCAGACAGGAAGATAGACAAAATTATCGACAGAAAGGCAGGTAGAAAGGCAGGATGTCAGGTAGATGGACAGAGAGAAAATGCAGGCGGACGATAAATATAGACTAACAAGCAAACAAACAGGTGTGTAGGTAATAAATATAGTTTAAAAAAACTAAAAAACACGCTTTTAAAGCACATCAAACTAAAAAGTGAAAAATAGTTATTAATATAAACTGAAAACCATAATGAACGAAAAATACTAGTATTATTGTGAAAAAAAGCGTGGGTTGCTCGATATACGAAAAATATGGCACAAAGCGCCCCACGCTTTTTTCACAATAATACTAGTATTTTTCGTTCATTATTGTTTTCAGTTTATATTAATAATTATTTTTCACTTTTTAGTTTGATGTGCTTTAAAAGCGTGTTTTTTAGTTTTTTTAAACTATATTTATTTTTCACTTTTTAGTTTGATGTGTTATGAAAGCGTGTTTTGTAGTTTTTTTTAAACTATATTTATATTGCTTATTGATGCTGATATTATAACATATTACGATCTAACAGATATTTCTGAAAAAAAAAATTTATTTTATTTCAGCCATGGGATTTGAAATCACGCCCGAGGAGTCCGTCGTTTCGCGTCGACTAAGACTTGCCCGCTCGGCCAACGACCGAACTGAGAATCACGGAATATACTTACAATATTAAGCCTCTTGCTCTCACGCAGAGGATACATGAGGAAAGGACTGGCGATCCTGATCAGGATAATGATATAAACTTATCAAATTATTGCATTGTTACCGGTTCTTCGTAAGTGTACAAAGTTTCAATTAAATCTGTCCGTTTAAAGTGGGTCAAAATCGAGTCCAAAGAGTCGATTACAAACAAACAAACAAACAAACAAACAAACAAACATACAAGTGAAGCTAATAAAAGCGTGTTAAAAAGGTAGACAGATAAACAGAATTTAAGTAGGCAGGTGAGCATTCGTATAATTTTTTTCAAATTTTTTCACCTCCTATTCTTACTTTAACCTCAAACGAACTTGAACATGAGATTATAGAGGTCAACCGACATCGGAATCAGACTCAGCGACCCCAAAAAACTATGTATGAATTTTTTCAGATTTCTTGACAGCTTCTCCTCTGTTTTTTCTCAAATTAACCTTGAAATGACCTCAGAATGACCTTGAAATGAGCTCTGAATGCCTTTGAAGGGTAAGCGAACACCGGATTCGGTCTCAGAGACCCCAAAAACCTATGTACGAAGTTTTCCACATTTTTTCAACCACCTTTTCTTATTTTGACTTTCAAATGACCTTGAACCTGACGTGAGAGCTTAACCGACCTCGGCATCGGAATCAGTGACCCCAAAAACCCCTGGGTACCTAAGTAGAGTCCGGCGTTTTTTTTTTTCAAACTAAATGTTGGCCCGTGATAGAAAGTAACACAAAGTTCATTGGAAAAATTTTAACATTGCATATGAGACGTTGTGATAAGTTACGATGACTATGAACCACAATATCTACAAAATTTGCAGCTAATTTTAATTATATCTTTTTTTAAGTTGGTTAATTTAATAGTTGATATAATAAATCTTCTTATATTTATATACAATAATAGTAGATAAAATACATATTCTTAATATTCTTAATAATTTTATTTATGTATATTTTTAACAAGGTAAATTTAGTTAATTTAACAGAGTTATAATAATAAACCTTTATATGGAAATAGTAGATAAAGTATATATTTATTTTTCCCGAGTTGGAATTATATTTTTTAAAGTTATGATACAAACGTATTATAAACTTATAACAAAGTTATACATAAACTCAAAAAGACATTACTTTAGATTATATCGCCTGTGGCTCAAATTTAATATACACAGTTTTACAGGACCTCGATGGGATTATTTATACGAGAGAGAAATTTTGTTTTTCTATTTTATCTGGTCTAAATTAGAATGAAAACATTTGTAAAAGATTATATGTTTTCTCGAATTTTATTTAATTCAATTTTTAATATATATAGGTGCACATAGGTCCAGCAGTTATTATTTTAGCATTATGGTACGCAAATTAAAAAAATCGCTCGTGGTTAGGTGCTCCTCATTACATTCACATCATCATATACAGTTTGACACGAAAGATATAAATTACTTTAATTCAAAACATGATTTCTATTAATTTCATTTTTTTACACGAAATAATTAAAATGAAGAAAATAAACAAAATGAAAAAAAAATAAATGAGATAAATGAGACAAAAGAGATAAATGAGATAAATGAGACAAATGAGATAAATTAAATAAATGAAATAAACGATGAAAACGAGACGAATGAAATAAAAGAAATAAAACGAAATAAAATAATTTATTTTCTAAATATGATGAGGAGGTATGATCTCTGAAAAAAGATTTCATCAAGTGCACGCGCAGGGACACCAGTGCTGTTTTTATGCCTCAATTTGTAAAAAAAGATCTCGCTAGGTGCCCCGGGAGGTAATGCATAAACCGTTCCGTCCGATACTTGTGTTCATTATAACTAATTGGTACAGGAAACAAGCTTGAATTTGATTTGGTAACTGATTACTTTAAGCTATCACTAGCTAATGAAAGTTAACCTCTAGTTTAGTAAGTTTAAGGGACAGTTTTGCAATTCAAACCCGAATTAGTAAAACTAAACGGCTGTGCTATATTGTTAAACAAGCATATCGGGAATATTTGGTTGTCATTTCATTTAGTATTGACGTAAAGATAGGACTTTTATACGTCGATCTCTGAATAGAGTCCCATCTCAGTAGCAGTTGCACACGTACCTGTGAAATCTTTATACCTCAATCTCTGAAAAGGATTTCATCAGGTGCACGCGAATACAAACCGTTCCGCCTGCACTCGCGGAATTACTCGATTGTTATTTTATTGAGTATTAACGTAAAGATAGGACTTTTATACCTCGATTTCTGAAGAGAGTCCCATCTCAGTCGTAGTTGAGCAAGTACCGGTGAAATCTTTATAACTCGATCTCTGAACAGGACTTCATCAGGTTCACGCGAATACAAACCGTTCCGTCCACCACACGTAAGTAAGAGACCCTAAGAAGGGACATTAAGTGCTAGTCTTAAGATATAGCACGCTAGCGATTAGCCTGTCATATATACCGCCTGTCTCTGGACTGACCTCTGTATATTGCTTGCACTCCATTACTGCTTACTACTGGCTATACCTGCTGCACCAATCGCCTGCTCTAATACCCTTTTGTAGATACCTAAATATTGTTTGCTGCTAGTAATACTGTAGTAATAGTTTCCGTAACTTAGCTGTGCTTGATATAACCGATCACCGCTTTTGCATTGCTATAACCTCTTGTTTGATTCCTTAGTTCCTTACTTGTAATATAGCTTAGTATCTATGTTCCGTTAAAATATAACTCTTGAACTTCTGCCGTTTATTTAAAGCAAAGATATAAGTAAATAAATCTGTACACCAAGAATCATTTTCGGTAGGTAAGGTGAAGTTGTCCATTGCTTCGCAACCGACAACCACAAAGACAGACCGCCTCGACATTCCGTTTCTTCACTGAATTACCCTAGCTTCTATCATATAGCTGATAGAATAAAGTGGTGTTCCTGCACTTTAAAACAGGAACTGGAGTCCGAGACCATACCGAAATAAAAAGTTCAAAGTACCGCTACTGTACTGAAGAGTGCCAAAGTGACACGTTACACACAAAATACCATTTTGTTGTTTAGAACGTCACAATATAATTTATAAATTGTTTCTTCCTGCAATCTTAGATAATTAACACAAATTTGCTTTTAATACAAAAATACCATAACAACATTTTTATACAAATTTGAAAATTATTGTTTCAAGATAAGAGATAATGGTCATTAATTTTCAAGGAAATGACACAATATTTTTCTATTTCTATATATTTTATACTAATATGTTGAAAATGAAAAATTTTTGTCTATTTCTCACAAAATTCCGTTTTATTGCTAACGGTTTCGTAAATTATAGGTTATTTCACATCACCAGGCAACATGAATCTAAATCAAAAAGATTTTCTAGAGCCTGTCAGAATAAAAGTTTCTTTGAATTACTGACAAGCCTAAGGTGTTTTAAAATTATGATTTAAAAGTTGATCAGAAAATTTGTACACACAAATTAGAAAAAAAATAGTTTGAAAATTGTCCGTACATTCTATATAGTTCAAAAATATGTATGGGTTTATGACAATCACTTGTTAGTTATGTGGCTGTAGGTTTCTTGGCAGTAGCTTTCTTTATTGAAATGTAATGTTTCGACATTCACATTAAAAAAGGTCATATTGAAATCTGTTTTATAGATATTTACACAAATGACAAACACTTTGTAGGAGTTTACTGTTTAAAGTTTATTTAAAAACTAATAACACAGAACTATAAACTATAAATTTTGTTTGAAAAAGCTATAAATGATTTAATTTACTTTAATGTTTAACTATTTCCTTTATTAAATTTAACATTCATAAAATTATCTCCTACACGAACATACAGCAAATAAATTTTTAAATTTTAAAATAGAAATTCAAAGAAATTTGCCCTAAATCATATTTTATCTATCTGTAACAATTTATGTTATCTTTTTTATCAAAACATTGCAATGTGTTATCCGTCTCACATTATTTAAGTGAATTATTTTTATTGTTTAAAAATTAATTTTAATTAGTTTGTATTATAAGGGGTGTCCCGAATTGCATAGGTCAAACCAAGTGATACTATTTTGCAAGATAAATAGTTTCTTTAAATATGAGTTGGGAAGTGCTTGGATCCGAGTTAAAATCCCGAAAATGTTTTTTATTAAATTGTTCGAAACGTCTAAACGTAAACAAATGATAATTTACACAATAGGGAATAGGGTGATCCTTATTTTTCCACATCAAATTTTTTTCGCGCACAATATAGTTTTGTACCATTGTATGAGAAACTTCTATGGTCAAAATTTTAAGTCAATCGGATGATATTAACACTTATCGCATTAAGGATGAAATTTGAACATTTCTGTATTTTCACCATTTTCGTTATTGGCATACGAAATACTATCCCGCTGTGTGCATATAGTAACCATGTTAAAAAAAGGATTATATTTATAACAAATATTATATCAATTCTGATATTAAGAGACCAATGACAGTGTATTCATTTCAATATCACATCAAGTTTATGTGGTGGTTCATAAAAATTGCGACATGTTAAAGTTGTTGTCACTGTGTTCCATATAAGTTTATCGCGCTAACAGTTCGTAAAACTGAATAATAGAAGGTTGGTACCTCTGTTGACATGCACTACAAGTAGACAAGAAGCTTAATCCAACACTTCTTGACCAGTAAATATCAGCACTAATCGCTTAGAACGTGGCAGTCACACTAAAACAAGTTGTCAAATTAAATCTTCCAAAGAGAAAGTATACCAAATGTTTTAGTTTTTCTTTACCTTATAATTTTTAAATTTCGTCTATAAAATTTTAAGTTTAATGAATATTTGTAGTCAAATTCAAATTAATTGCAAAGGAAGAAAGAGCAGTTCAAAAAATTTGCGCTTCTATTATAAAATGTAATGTGCAAGCATGGTTCTCTGCGCCTAATGCAATAGAAGCTCCATTAAACAACACTAATTTTATAAAAAAACTGGATGCCTATAAAAAATACTATAAAGTAGTAGCCAATGTAGCCTTAAAGAAATTTCTCAATAATTTATGGTATTTGAACGAGGAATGTTTTGCCGTTTCCTTATTTGACCATTGCATCATGGATGAGCAGAAAAGAAGAATGGTAGAAAACGTGACACAGACAGAAGAAAAAGATGAAAAAAATAAGACAAAAAAATGTATGTATAGTTGGAAGATGTACAAAATTTCATTTGTAAAGACCTACCAATAGATATGTCTTCCAAATGGTTAAAAGTGTTTGAGAGATTCGGCATATATCTCGAATCTCTGATAATGGATCCCTTCACTGCAAAGATCAACAATGATACAAGCGGGGGCAGCAAATTATCATATCACTGAGAATAGTAAATAATGCTGTGGAACGTGAAGTTAAGAATTTAATGATAAACTAACAAAAAATGAAAATTAAAAACCATTCTTACTGCCGGTATATTACTAATATCCTTCTCTTTTTAAAATATAATAAATTTCTAAGGTATTTTGCATTTTTGGCTCTATCCGAGATATTTTCGACTATAGTCTTGTACAGTCTCAGAAGAAGTTTAAGAAGATTAGTAAATTTAAAATTAAAATAGTTCTTTCAACCTTAAACCTATTTTAGTAGGCATAGTTTTATATTGACGTATATATGAACGAGCGAGGCATTTTGTTCAAGTTACTTCATTTTTCTCCTTAGGCTATAGGTAGTGGAGTCGACACGCCATTGTCTTCTTTTCATTTGCTGATATATCAACTCGCTAGCAGACCTAACTATTTTCTTCTTTTTCTTAAAATATTGATCTCTTTCTTTTTGCCTCGGTTTCTCTCTTCTAGTTTAAGCTTTCATATAATAATTTTTAACGTTTCTTGTTCCCAACATTCCTTCTTTGTATATCGGCATAGTGCCCTAAAATGACGGTTATGTAATCTTCTTCATACTAACCAAGTTTGCGTTCATTCATCTGAACTTTAGAAGTCCAACCAATGACTTCAGAATTTCTGAAGTCATTGAGGCCAACTGACTGATGCCAGAAGAATGGTGATTTTAATGTTTAATTTTTATTCGCGAACCGATCTATTGCACTTCTTTAGTCTTAAAATTTGTCAAGTAGTAGGTATATCAATAGTTTATCGTTATTAAATTCATTTTCATCAAATCAATTATAAATACGCAATGTACACAGAATAGGTAGGGGGATGAAACTAACTAAGTTCTGTTATGTAATCGTGTAAATGATTTGATAATGAATATAAATTTTATAAAATCATAACTGAGACCAACTTGCCGTTTATTCTCTAGATTTATATTCAAAAACTTTATTTTATAAATTCGTTGTATTTAAAGAGCACTATTTTGGGTAGTGAGAAATAGTTTCCTTATTTATAATATTAATTTATATGAAATAAAAAAATATCTGTTGTGGCCAGCACATAACTTCCTTATACCAGTATATATCATCCTAATCTAAAAAAATCATTCTATTTAATTCTTCACTTACCTCAATTAAATTTTAATGGCGTACCTTGAAATGTTTCATTAAAATTTTTAAATAATTAATTATCAGCGTCATTCGATACTGTCAATAATAATTCATGTCAAATATTTTAATAATTTCTTGTTATTGATATTGACATTTTTGTAACTAAATTAGACCTTTCAAATGTCAAACTGTTAAATTTATCGTAATCCCATTTTATGAGGCTAAATATGTAAAATATTTTAGTTTACATCATCTTTATTTAAGTACTTGGAAAATATGTTTTATTCGCTTGATAGAGTAGACATGATTTATAATCTTTCATCAACAATATATTTTTTTGTAAAGCCCAATACAAAAAAGTTTGGGTCCCGTGGACCCCCATCCAAAAATGCAATAAAAATTTTTTTTTCACGAAATTGTATCTTTTTTCTTCATTCATTATGTGTCTTCTGGTGGTACCATATTCATCAAATTTAATGTGTCGCCTAAAATGTTATTGAAAATCTTAACTGCTAAATTTTGGAAGTGTACTATTAGTATTTTTTGAGTTATCGCGGATACACATATACACACACACACACACATTCACAGACACACACACACACATCCACACACACACACATACCGACAGACATCATTCGGAAAATAGTCAGAATGGATTCAGGAGAGTTCAAAACGTATATATCAATCAATTTCTCGAGGTCGAAAAAAATCACAATACTTCCTTATATTAAGTATAAGAAAGCAAAAACTATTGTTTGTATAGACTAATATACTGATTAGATGAATATACACTATTGGTTTCGATTTCATGTAATTTGCGTTTAATGTGGCAGACAGTGATGGAATAATAGAAAACTGATAAACGACAAAGACAGTTGCTCTGTGCTACTGACGCATGGCTGAAATCGACATTCGTTTCCGCATTGTGTCGCGTCGGGCGCCCTTAATGGCATCTCCGTACACAGTCAACTCTCTCCTGTATATTTACACTTTAATTCTTTAGTTTTATTGCATTATTTGAGGGTTTTGCATGAAATTGAGACCAATAGTGTATGTTATTGGATAATTAATCAAATCGTGTTCTATTTCAAGCTAATACAAGTTGCTGATTACATGATAAAATTCTTGGCATTTTAATAATAATGAAATAAAAAGATAAAAATATAAAAATATTTCTTTTGAAATTAATCTTCTAGTAATCCGATATCAAAAGCTGAACAGTTTCTTTCAATCTTGTCTTATCTCATCAGGACGATATAAGAGCCATATAATTTATAAATTAAAGAAAAATAATAAGGAAACTTTATACTCAAATCCCGAACTGGATTTACGTGATTGCTCATGACACGTGACAATATTAATGATTTGTTATATAACAATCAAAAGAATATCAAACAATTTTATTATACTAAAAGCTATGTAAGTAATATTTATCTCCACGGCGGCGGCACCTAAAAGATAAAATATTCCTTTGGTATGTACATTTTATATGCCTACTTAACTTTTTTGTCCAATATTTCCTCAAATTTCAGTACTTTTCTCGCAAACTGGTATGAGATACATAGCTCATTAGAATTTCCAGCTGGAATATTTTCGTCAATATTTGTTTTAAGCGGAGCAAAACGCTCACATTAAACTTCTTTATTTATTGCATTATTAGGACATTAAGCATGGTATCATTTTTAAAGTGTGAAAATAGAGTTCATCTAATTCATAATAATCATAACTAACATGTAAAGAAATCCATCTAATACAGTTATTATTTCTTATGTTGATAATAAGACTCGCAAGAATTGGATTATTTAAAGCCTTTTTTACAACTCCAATTATCACAGCCAATGGTACAGTTGCAAGATACAATATGTGTATATATTTAAATGTTGGTATTAAAATAGTACAAGCAGATTTTAAAATATCATTCCCAGCCATCCGAATGAGCCTACGCTTGATTGTTGAATCATCATCACTTCATATAAGCTCCATGAAAATTCTAGAAAGTATTTCTCTTGCCACTGAATGTCATTAGAGTTAACATTACAATCATGAAGTATTTTTACTTCTTGAATATTCTATTGTTTTTCCTATAAAGTTTTCAAACCAGATCTTTTTTCTTATAAAATTGTAGTATTGTGTTAAATAATATGGTTGAGTCTAAATTTTAACAAGGTGGTTATGATCTGTATATCCTAGATATTCTGCTAATACGAGAAACATACATCTAATGAAACTACAGAGGAATTTAAAAATCGAAATTTCAGCCAATAGATGTGCAGCCAATGGTACTTTCATGTTAGCATATTTAACCACAAAAATGTATTACGACTGGATAAAAGTACACCCACATTATGCATCTTTGCGAAAGCGCTTGACACTGATTTTCATAGAAAATTATTGGAAACTCTGGAAAAAATCGTTCTCCAAGATCTGTTGATAACCTCTTAAAAATTTTTTAATAGGTGGAACATAGTGTAGAGATATTAATGAAGAACAAAATTTAGAAGATGGGGTGCCGCAGGGTACGGTTCTGTGAACTATATTATTAACACTATATGTCAATGACTTATATTACTTGCCCAGTGTGGGGGACATTGTTATTTTTGCCGATGATATGGATTTCATTTACAAAGATTAATCTTTTGAGTCCCTGAAAGAGAAAGTTAAAGGGATTTTAAAAATTTATGTTTTTTGAGGAAAAGAACATATGTATACACAGAAAACGCATTTTATACCTTTTACGACTTATCCATAAAACATGGCTGGATTTAATACAATTTCCATAAAATATTAGATATCAGTGAAAATTTAGACAACATATTATAAAATGTAGAGTATTTATACTCTTGATCAGCATTTAAGATAGGGCTAAAATACCAATAATTCAAAAAAATAATTGAGATGTCTCTTCACATTTAAATACTTAAAAAATATTGTGATATAGAACAATTAAAAATATTGTACGTTCGGCTTGTCCAGCGTCACTCATTGGTATCTTAACATGGGTAAGTGTCAAACAATTATCGATAAAAAAGGGAAACTGTACAAAAGCAGATAATTACAGTGATATATAATAATTCTCAAATATATCCTTCTGATGAATTATGTAGGCACATAGAGCTGTTTGATTTATGACAGTTATTTTACTAATCTGTCTTGATTAACCAAAAAAACAAAATTTACATGTGGTAAAAATTGACCATAAATATGAAACTAGATATAAGCAACATTACATTAGTATCAAAATCTCTTAAAGACGATTGGTCGAAGAAAATGAAAACTCTAGTAATGTTCCATGTCTTCAAAATATGCCAGTACATCAGAAACAGAGTGTTCTACAGTTAATGTTCATGCCGTTCATGTGGGTGTTAACTAAAAAAAGTTTCTAGTGCATCTGGGATAAATGTCACCAATATACAAAACACTACAATTAACTTTACTGTTTCATATTGATAGTTATTACAATATTTTTATTCGTTATTGTTTTCTGATCATATTTTATTTCATGTGTACATGTGGGCAAATTTCGATGTTTGTATGGGGTAACTCGATAACTGTAAGAGATACAAAAAAATGGAAGACACATTCTCAAACTCTTTCTTTGAGACAAATTCACTGGCGAAAAAAAAATTTGCTATCGTCTTTTGTTTTCGAGTTATAAACAAAAGTTCGATTTTTCGACTTTTAGACACATGTCAATATCGGTTGTTTATAAAGTTATGAAAAAACAACTTTCATATTTTGAGTCACTTTTTTCTGTATAACACAGTGGCGTTGGAAAATTTTTAAAAAAGGTGCAATTTTGAGTTATGGCATAGTTAAAAAAGGATATTTTTTTCTATTTCAAACTATATATCATATGTGGGGTCGCTATTGATATGTAAGTATTTAATACCGAAAATAATCTTTTAGTAGATTACATTTGCGTTTTTTATATTTATTCCAAGTAGGCATGTATGTGTCATCTATGACAGTATTTAATCCGTTTGTCAGTAAATTGCGTATTAATTATTTTGTTTCCGTCATAATTACACCCCATTTAATTGTAAAAGTGAAGATGTCTTACGAAAATTACGAGAAATATGATATGCTAGAACGTTTTATCAAAGTAATAATAACAATTGTGATATTGCATCCGAAATATATTTCAATCGCTATCCAGAAAGAAGCCAACCTAATAAAGCTATTTTTAAGAGGATAAAAGAAAATCTCATTAATTGTGGGTCCTTCAACAAGCCAAGACCAAAAAATTACAACATTGAAGATGCTGAAGAAACTTCTATAACTGTAATTGGAATGGCGGTTGCAAATCCTTCAATTTGAAGTCATCAAATTGAAGCTGAATTGAATTCACGCCTTATATAATAAGCAAACAACATCACTTGCAACCAATGAAGCATTCTGGCATATCATATTTCTTGTAATTTTCGTAAGACATCTTCACTTTTACTATTAAATGTGGTGTAATTATGACGGAAACAAAATTATTAATATGCAATTTACTGACAAATGGATAAATACTCTCATAGATGACACACGCCTACTTAGAATAAATATAAAAAAACGCAAAAAGTAATAAACTAAAAGATTATTTTCACTATTAAATACTGACACATCAAAAGCGACCCAACCAACATACGATATATAGTTAGTTTGAAAGAGAAAAAAATTGTCTTTTTAACTAAACCATAGCCAACTATGATTCATATTTAAAAACATACAACTTTAAGCCATAACTCGAAATTGCACCTTTTTTTAAATTTTCTCTGCGAAACTGTATTATACAGAAAAAGTGCCTGAAGAATGTTGCGTTTTCATAACATTACAAACAACCAAGATATTGACGTGTCTAAAAGTCGAAAAATCTAACTTTTGTTTATGATTCGAAAACCAAAGGTGATAGCAAATTTTTGTTTCCGCCAGTCAATTTGTCTCAAAAAAAGAGATCGAGAATGTGTCTTCCACTTTTTGTATCTCTTACAGTTACCGAGTTACCTTATAGAGACATCTTGCTTACCCTGTAAAATGATGTTTTATTTCTAAAATAAAATTTTTGATCTTGACATAAAAAATAGTTCGGTATAGAATTTCTTGTCAGGGAAATTCTTTACCTGACAAGACAGTCAAGATGACACTTCTCTAACGTCTTAGCAGGGAAGTTGTCACTTCGCTGACAGTTTCAGAAAAAATTATATTATTTCATGTAAATAAGAATCCACTTTCAAAGTTTTGTCCGTTGGATCTCTCTATTTGCCGTTATCCATTCTGTTTACAACTTTATTTTATTTTGGTGTATTACTATTATCAGTATTATTGCATTTTCTATAATGATCGTATTTTACGAAAGTTGCGATGAAAATAATCATGTAAACACTTTTATCGCAGTTAATTACACAACTAAATGACAAAGTGCTCTTAGAGGTGGTATAAATCAAAGTCTTGTTGAATTAGTGCGAAATGTACCTACATAAACTTTGTGAATGCCAATAAATTTAGTAGAGTTACTGGATGGATATGATTGATAGAGGATATTTGTAAAAGACTTTGAAAACATTCATTTAATTTTATAGGAAAAGTTTTATGTAGTGACGAAACAGCTTCTAAGACAATTAAGCGAGCATATATATCTATCGTGAAACTGTGGACCTATCAAACTGTAAAGAGATTTCGGCCATTAAACTATAGAGTAAATAAATATAGTTTAAAAAAACTAAAAAACACGCTTTTAAAGCACATCAAACTAAAAAGTGAAAAATAATTATTAATATAAACTGAAAACAATAATGAACGAAAAATACTAGTATTATTGTGAAAAAAGCGTGGGTTGCTCGATATACGAAAAATATGGCACAAAGCGCCCCACGCTTTTTTCACAATAATACTAGTATTTTTCGTTCATTATTGTTTTCAGTTTATATTAATAATTATTTTTCACTTTTTTAGTTTGATGTGCTTTAAAAGCGTGTTTTTCAGTGTTTTTAAACTATGTTTATTTTTCACTTTTTAGTTTGATGTGCTATGAAAGCGTGTTTTGTAGTTTTTTTAAACTATATTTATATTGCTTATTGATGCTGATATTATAACATATTACGATCCAACAGATATTTCTGAAAAAAAAATGATTTTTTTATTTCAGCCATGGGATTTGAACTCACGCCCGAGGAGTCTGTCGTTTCGCGTCGACTAAGACTTGCCCGCTCTGCCAACGACCGAGCTGAAAATCATGGAATATACTTACAATATTAAGCCTCTTGCTCTCACACAGAGGATACGTGAGGAAAGGACTGGCGATCCTGATCAGGATAATGATATAAACTTATCAAATTATTGTATTGTTACCGGTTCTTCGTAAGTGTACAAAGTTTCAATTAAATCTGTCAGTTTAAAGTGGGTCAAAATCGAGTCCAAAGAGTCGGTTACAAACAAACAAACAAACAAGCAAGCAAGCAAACATACAGGTGAAGCTAATAAAAGCGTGTTAATAAATATACTTTTATGTTCGCATCATGTACAGAGTGTTTAAAATTCGGAACTCTCTATTTGTAATATGCTTAGACATAGAGAGTTGCTTTAAATTTGAAATTATTGCATATTCTTGTAAATGATAACCCGTTATAAAATCTTACCTATCTGAAACGGTTTTGGAAAAAAAAACACGAAAAACTGAAATTCAGGAAATATGTATTTTGCATATAACTTTTTTGTTCTTAGGAGTATGTAGAAACAAACAATATTTTCAAAGGGCAACGTGTTATTTTATCCAATATGTTTACAGAAACACCAAGTTGTTTCGATTTCATAAAACAATCGACAACTTAATTTTTTTTAATCACAAGTCTCATTGTTTTGTTTATTGTTATTATTATCATTATAACATATCACTGCTTGTTCTGTAAATATTTTGATTAACGATGTAAACTTAAAATCTACAATTGGTTTAAAATTGTTGTAACAAAAAAAAAAACAAGATATAACAGTTAAAATATATTTTTAACGTACTTTGTTTTCCTCATACCAAATAATTAATGATTGTAATGTTTCAAATGAAAGTTAATAAAAGCCTCTACAAAAGAAAATTAATGAACAATGCTTCGGTCCTGAATTCTCTTTTCATTTTTTATCCTGGTAAAAGCTTTCTACCCTCCCTGCTCTCTACTAATGTGTCTACCCTAGTTTAAAACAAGGAGAAAGTCTCATCTACTTTAACAGTCCAGTTTTAATTTAAATAGACATTATCTCTTTTATACAGATATTTCTGTGTATAAATATAATCAAATTATAAAACAACTGAACATAAAACTGAATTGTTTTAAAAGCATGTACTGGTTCATGACAAGCGGGAACCAGTCGTTACAGCGGTACTACGGCGGCGATCACTTAATCTCTTTCAAGATAAGTATTGTGGAAGAACCTACATGTCCAGTATGCAGAAGTGATGAAGAAAACTCTTGCCATTTCTTGAGGCCGTGTGAATCGTTCAGGTGCTTCCGGCATAGCATCTTCGGTACTGAGGCGCTTCTAAGGGAGGAGATAAACTTCCTGTCACTGAGTGACATCCTGATTTTCATGAGAAGATCGGAAAGATTCGCGTAGGGAGCAAAGGAAATACATGGCTTAGAGGACAGCTGGTGGCTGGAAAATAGGGCCTGCTTGCCAGACGTCAGCCTTCCCCACCATTACCAAATATATTTAGACTTTTAATGAAGATAAAGAAATTTCTAATCATCGAATAAGTGATTTCCAATGCCGCAGTATAATTATTATGAATTACCTACATGTATCGCTAATTCAATCTCAAAATTGTTAAAATGTTTATCGAGCTTGGTGGTGCAGTGGAGAAGAACGTTAAATGACAAACGTAACAGGTTTACTGCCTATTGACTCGCGGGTTCAAATCCCGATTTCGATTCTGACAAAGTCGAAGGGATTGGTTGTGTGTGTCCGCGTTTTTTTCAACTATGTTACCCCTGTCCATGTAGCTTCGGCTTTAGTTTGCGGAAAATAGTAAATTATTCTAATATATATCGAATTATTTTTAATTGACTAATTAATATTTACTTTGATGATCAATTGTTTTATAATTTCCATAATCAGATTCCATGAGAGAGGAGAACTAGCCTATGTTTTTGAATGTTTTTCCTAGTTAAAAATTAAAGCCAAGAAATCATCTGAGTAATCTAAAATACCTACATATATTTTCTTTACGCTGGACTATCGACAATTTAACAATTGTACAAAAAAAGTATCAACTTGAAATAAAAGTATTAAATTTAACGTATTGACTACACATATAGCAGTTACAGTATTCAAGTTTGCCCTAATATAAATTGTTACTACCCTGCAAGAACCGCGAGGAGGTATGAGCATTTCTTGCCAGGAAAGGATGGGTATGGAATGTTTCTCAAGCACTGTATCACGAAAGCACAAAAACGGAATTAAATAATGCAGTTGATATCATAAAATTCACTTCTTCACTTCACATCACTTCACTTTACCTCAGCTCACATTGCTTCTTCCTTTGAATCCTCGTTCTTCTCACCCCCTTCTTCATTTTGAGATGAACTACTATCCTCGTTCAAATTTATAATAAATTTATTTTCACTATTTATACGAAATTTGGCAATTTTTAAATAATCATTCTCAATTGTAACTACTTTCCTAATTCTGTTTTCCCAATCTTCCTTGTTAATTTTCGACACTTCATTTTGAATTAACTCTACGACTTTTTTAACGAATTTCGGAAAATTATTTCCTTTTCTGACGTTTTTCTTTAATTTACACCAAATTAATTCAATCGGGTTGAAAATACAGAAATATGGCGGTAATCTCAACACTTTGTGGTCATATCTCTCCGCTACGTTATCTATAATATACTTGTTCTCATAGTTTTTCATTTGTATGATTTCCAACAGTTGTGCTTTATTATAATTTTCTTCACAATAGAGATCATGTTTCATTAAAAAAATTTCTAACTCCTGCTTAGTAGAACTCTTATTAGGAATTTTATACAGTTGTCTCGAATGGTACTTCACATTGTCAAGAACAATATTGTTATCCGGTTTTAATTTTGGAATTAGTGTATTTTCAAACCATTCCTCAAATATTTCTCCCTCCATGTTTTTTACGCACAGTTTTAATGCCTTATCAACCCATCCATCAACAGTGTAAGATAATCAACTGAATCCCTTTATTAGGGGGCAGTGAAATTGGTTGACATTTCCTAGATCCATCAGTCCATCCTTTGTTTATAGTATCATGAGTATCATACCAAGTTTCATCTAGAGAATAAATTGGTATATTTTCCCTTCTGAGTTCTTTCATTTCTTCCAGATATGAATCTCGCCAATCCACTATTTGTCTACTTTCCATAATCGTCATGCTTTTATTAATAGTTTGATATTTAAATCTAATTTTTCTCAGTCAAGTTCCTAAAGTTCTTTTGGTATATTTTAGATGATAATCTATTTCTTTTAATTTTCTGTCTACCACGGCAATAGTTGGGATTTTATTTTTCTGATACGCGTCGTAAACTAAAATTTTTAAAAGTTTTGCTAACAGAGTTTACGATTGATCAGCGTTGGATCTATGTTTTCTTTGGAGGACACCTTCTTCACCAGTTTGTGTATTGTGGGATGGGGAACGTTAGCAAGACATGCTGTTTCAACTAGTACATCCAAATCATACAAATTAGTGTCATTAACTCATCGGTTCAAAAGATTATTTCAAACATTAAGGCAAATTTGTTTCGGTTGCTCATTCAAATATAACCGATTTCTTCTTACTGAAAATACTAATGAACTTTGATTTTCTTTATCACTGTAATCACTATCACTTTCATTTTCACAAATACAATAAGATGCAAATGTAGGGGCCTCCTACGGTCGAAACATTTTTTAATCAAATACTTTCTTATATTATTTTCAAAAACACACCAGAAAATAAACAGATATAAAATAATTATTACTTATATTACCCTATTACATAACTCACTTCAACGCGATAACCTTCTTAAAATATTTTCAAGAACACGCCAGCAAATAAACAGATATTAAATAATTATTATTTATCTTATAATATTATACTTACAATATGTCAGCACTGCTAGAATGATTCGGTAACAAAATTAAGTGCGGTTCTGAAGTATCACAGAATGTAAGTGAAACTCCGTCTCGGTCGCGTGCCAGCAAAAACAACAATCATCGTTCTCGTCTTAATGTAAGCGGTGTAAAAAGCGGAAGATATATTTCCCGCCCACATGTCGCGTCTTGCTCCGCACGTCCCGTCACAATATAGGTTTCGGTGACTATAAATGCTATGCTTATATGCTCTTCTGACATGATGCCCTCGATATTTAAAAATAAATTCTTAGTTTTCAAATCAAGAATTCTAGGATGTCAAATTTTGAACAACCAGTATAGGTACACTAAAATATTTTTTTTATTATTCTTTCAATAATCGTCTGCCGTAATGGCCGTAGTGTAACTGCCATATATATCGAATTATTTTTAGCTGATTAATTAATATTTACTTTGATGATCAATTGTTTTAATATTTCCATAATCGAATTCCATGAGGAACGAGAACTATAGCCTATGTCTTTGAATGTTTTTCCGAGTTATAAAATATTTCCAGGAAATCATGTGTCATCTAAATAACTTACAAGTATCCTTTTTACACTAGACTATCGATTATATAGATCATATCAGAACGGCGTAAACGCCAATGTAAATGCTATGTTTATAAGCCTTTCTAATATGATGCCCTCGATATTTAAAAACAAATTCTTCGTTTTAAATCCAAAAGTCTAGGGTATCAAATTTGGAGCAACCAGTATACATTAAAATATTCTATTATTATTCTTTCAATATTCGTCTGCCGTAATGGCCGTAATGTAACAGCCATAGTTTCAGAACAACAAAAATAAAGCAAACCCTGGGCCAGCAATTTTAATAGCCCTGAAAGGATTTGGAACGCAAAGGGTTACAAAGTTGTTAATGGGGAAAGTTTTATTATCAAAAGGCCAACTTAAACGAAATTGCGAATTAGATGGAAAATTGAGTTATAACTCCTAAAATAAAGATACATTTTTATACTATTACATGGAAAGGTTTTAGAGGAATTAATGAAGTTTATCGGCAAAATAGAATAATAATAATTATATGACTTATTATTTTTCATTCAACGTTTATAAAAATAAACATACTTCATTTTAAACATTGTCCTGGTTTTTACCATATGAAAAATCATGTTATTTTTAAATGAAATTATTGACTTCAAACTAAAAATAAATAATACAAAAAAAATATAGCTGCGACCTGAATCACTGAAGAATCTTTAGTATATTGTAATAAATACTACGAAGGCGTAGAAGGACCAATAACTTAATTTTTTCTAGATGCATTGAATTGCCACTTTGATGTGACAATTCTCAATTCAAAAGTGCTTCACTAGGTGTCCCAGTAGGTCAAAATGGCCCCCGTAGTGACAGCCACTCAGTTAACGGGCCCCCGTGTTTAGGGTGCCGCCTTTAAAAAGAATATATCAAATAAGGAATATTTAATATTTCTTGTCAGATTTTACCTCGAAATTTTTCTTCGACGATGACGTCACACTTTGGTTTGGTTGCTTCTCTGGCGCTAGGGGATTCAGCCACATATTGAAGAGTATCAGATGACTCGGAGAGAATACAGACAATAAAATTTTCGTTCCACGTTTGAAAAATGACATTTAGAGTTTGATATTTGAATTTAAAGTATGTATGTATGTTCTGTAGCTCGAAACATATTAGAGTCTGCAATAAAATATCAAATTCTGGTCTCCACTTCCGGTCGTTCAAAATACGTGATGATGGGAATGAAATTAAGTCTCAACGTCTAGAATACTAATTATAAGAACATGATCCGCGGTTCAAGACATAGACGTAGAGCCGATTTATTTGATACCCAACATTATATGGCTGAATCCCCCTACCTCCAGATAAGTAACCAAATCAAAAAAGTGTTACGTCATCATGAGGAAAAATTTCGGGGCCAAATTTGACGGGACATCGAACAGGAGATATTGTATATTCCATATTTGATACTCTTTTTTAAATGCGGGGCAACGCTCTAAACACGGGGGCCAGTTAATGGAGTCGCTGTCGCTACGAGGGCCATGTTGCCTACTGGGGACGAAGCCCTAAACACGAGGACACCTTATGAAGCATCTTAGAATTTAGAATTGTCACTTCAAAGTGGCATTGAAGTAACAATTCCCACTTCAAATGACAATTGCCACCTCGAAGTGACAATTCTCACTTTGAAGTAGCAATTGTCACTTTGAAGTGGCAATCATCAATTCTAAGGTGCTTCAACGTATGTGGAAAAAATAAATTTGGCCCTTCTACGCCTGCGTAAGATACTAATTGCTTCAAATTGAAGTTGTTAGATTAAAAGCTAAATTATTTATTTCATTCTGTAAAACGCGATTGAAAAAGATGAATTATCATTTCCACGTAATTTTCTTTCATATTTTTTTACAAAAAGTAAAATATTATGTAATACTGGACTCACTGACTACTAGAAAGTAGGATTTTTATCGTTATTGCTGTCAACTATTATTATTTAAATAGTATTACCATTTTTTGCCTTTTTTGACAGTAGCTATTTTTCATCTTTATCGCATCATAAAAAATGTCGAGGTTAAACGAAAAGAAAATGAGGAATCTGCATCTTATTAAAACATTAAACTAAGATAAATTCGGATAATTTTTACTGGCGATTTCTTTACCAATTTTTCTTTGACCAAAGAGTAATAGGTAATTAAGAATTGTAAAAAATTAATAAAATAAAGACCTACCTTATTTATATTGAATCCAAGTTAGGTTAGCCTACATTTGATACAAAATTATCAATAATTAATAATTATTGTGTTATTTTTACCGAGACAAACCATAGAGATTTTAATGGTGGTAGGATATGGCGAAAGAAGAAAGAAGTCTGATGGCGCGGCACGGCGTTTAAATTCTATTTAATGAAACTTATCCAAACAGTACCCATTTACGATTATTCACTGTTAGTTGTTTTGTTACATATTTTATAGATAGAGACAGTGTTAAAGATGCTTCAAAGTCTGGTATACCAAAAACAGCATCAGAGGAAGATAAGGCGATTGATCTTTTGTATTTTAAGAAAATGCTCAGATTCCAACGAGAAATCTTAAGCTGAATAGCTTTGACCAGGGAACTCAATTCTGTGAACAAATAGAGGAAAGATGGGACAATAAAAAAAGACTGCCCGTATTTTCTGATGAAGCCACTATTTGTCTCAACAGGTCGGTAAATAGGTACAGTTGTCTGTAAGCAACGTGTACCAATTTAGATTCAATAACCTAGGTGATCTGAATACTAGAATAAGAGCATAAGGACTAAAATGAAAATATCACACTATTGCTATGAACAATATGATTGGAAGTTTTCAAGGTCGACTTGGGTATCGCCTAGCAGTGAATGAATTCCATTTTGAATATCATCTAAATTGGTTTCGTTTATTATACAGGGTGGACCATTAATAATAGGCCATAGTTTAAGAGTATGTTCTTTGGACCAAAATATGAGGATATAATCAAATATGCTTTAGTAAAATGTTGCTGTGGAAAAAGATACAGAGTGTCAAAGTTGAAATAATTTTTTCGATTTTTGCAATAACTCAACAACCTCTTGACCGATCTTCGCCAAATTTGGTAAAGGAACATTTTTTAATCTAAAAGACAATAATTTATTTATCACAGCACGTTGGACCATGGAGGGCGCCGCAGGAGCTGTATCTGATGATGAATTATTTTTCATACTTTTTTGACGAAACGTTGTGGTACTTCTGACTAGAAAATCTGATGAGGGCGTCATTTCCACGTATGGTACACTTGATAGCTCCAACCGTTTTTGAGGAAACTGCCGGTAAAGAAATCAATAATTTTTTGAAAGACAAATTCAAATTTAATGAAACAAATTGTATTTATTGAAAAGTATGCTTTGGTTACGTCTTTGTTATGTCATGTATTTCCTTTAGTCATTTCATTTTGTTTTTATGTTCCTCGTGTTAATTTATCAAGTTCTTTAATTTCTTTATTTAAAATGCCTCGATATAATAATTTTTTAAATGAAAAAAATGGGGATATAATATGTGTTTATGCACAAAATAATTTTAGCGGGCGTATTGCAGCTAGGAGATACTCAATAGAATATCCAAATAGAAGGCAACCAAATCATAAGATTTTCCAACATTTGTTTCATCGTTTGGGAGAAACGGGTTAATTTCACCATGAAAATGATGTAGGATGACCGAAACGAATTACTCCAGATCAAGAACTAGAAATTTTAATTCGTGTGGATTAAGATCAAGTCAGATCAAGTCGTTTCTCAGCGGCAACAGGAGTGAGTAAACAATCTATTCTAAGAGTCTTAAGCAAAGAACGCTTCTACCCATATTACTTCACTCTTGTACAAAATTTGCTTCCAAGGGATCTTTCACGAAGGTTAGAATTTTGCCAATTTCTTCTCAATAAACACAACAGAGATCGAAATTTTGTTAAAAACGTTTTATTTACCGATGAAGCAACTTTTACTTCTGGAGGCGTTTTTAACTGGAGAAAATCCTCATACCTTTAAAGAAAGGCATTTTCAGCACGAATTTCAGATTAACGTTTGGTGTGGTATTATCGGCGATCAGTTATTGGGACCATTTGCCCTTCCTCTAAATTTTAATGGGCTGTTTTATCTGTTTCTTATTCGAAGTACTCTTGCTGATATATTAGATGATTTTATGCTAGACATAAGGGGAAGAACGTGGTTTGTGTAAGAAGGAACTCCCCTCACTTCTCCATTGCAGTCAGAAATCATCTTGATGTGACTTTCCCTCACAGATGGACCGGTCGAGAAAGTGATTTGCTTGGCCACCAAGGAGTCCTAATTATAATCCTTTGGGTTTTTATGTGTGGGGATATATGAAGTCTTTAGTCTATGCAAATACTATCAATTCAAGAGAAGAACTGTGGAACCAAATACAGAATACAGACAATTTTATTAGATGGCAGCAAAATGTATTTTTCAATGTAAGAAAATCTTTTATCAAAAGAATTAGAAAAGGTGAAAACCATATCGAACACTCTGCAGCAATTAGTTCATAAGAAAATGAGAGAGAGTTTACGCTGTTGTTACGCTTTTGTTTTTACTTACGTTTTGTACTTTTTTTCAATAAGTACATTTGTGTCATTAAATTTGAATTTGTCTTTCAAAAAATTATTGAAATCTTAATGGCAGTTTTCTCGAAAACGGTGGAGTTATCAAGTTCTATTAAGTGTACCGTTTTTACGTGGAAATGACGCCCACATCAGATTTTCTAGTCAGACGTACCACAACGTTTCGTAAAAAAATATGCAAAAAATTCATCATCAGATACTACTCCTGATGGTCTAACGTGATGTGATACATAAATTATTGTTTCTTAGATTAAAAAATGTTCCATTACCAAATTTGGTAAAGATCGATCGAGAGGTTGTTGAATTATTGCAAAAAAGACGAAAAAGTAATTTCAACTTTGACCTGTATCTTTTTCCACAGCAACATTTTACTAAAGCATATTTGGTTATATCCTCATATTTTGGTCCAAAGAATCTACCCTTAAACTGTGGCCGATTATTAATGGTCCACCCTGTAGAATGCGCTCTTTTTTATTGTGTTATGTGATTTTTCTAAAAAGAATTTTGATTTAAAACTGTAGTAGACTTTTTTACTTAGTCAGTTTTGAACGCAATTTTACTTTGAAAATTTACTTATTTAACTTGCAAAGAAAATGATGAGAGAATTTTGTTCATTCTAAAAATTTAAAAGCAAATTAAGGTTGCTATTTTAAAAATAAAAGTTATAATACTAGCGTCAAAACGGCAAACGATACATAAAATCAAGAACACTCAGATATCCACCAATTTACAAATAATTTTTATTTGAAACATATATTACCAAAATTATTACCATTATACAGAACTTCTTACTCACCTAGTATAGTATTGATACAAACACAGGGAACTTCACATAAAATAATTTCCCAGAAATTAAAAAGTGTTTTTTTAATCCTACAACAGACTACAATAGTTGTGATGTCATATAATTAATAAAAATTATGCAACTTACGTGAAAGAGTCATGACACACTGGTTGCCTATATGCGACACTGAAACTTGACTCTTATGCTCATAAACATAAAGGCGACATTTTTGACAGTTAAAACACAGCACAGATTTTTTTTTCTCCTTTGAAAGAAATACTTAAGAGCTTTTACATATGATCCACCATGCACAAAATATGTTAGAATATATACTATTTAGCATTACGGTAACTTTATTTTTATTATTATAAGCAAAATTTCTGCAGTGCACCATATTGTATGTATTCTAACATAATGTTGGCATAGTGAGTGGTAACTGAAAATTCTTAAATATTTCTTTCATGTATTGAAAATTCAATACATTATATTTTAGAGAATTTGGTATTGTACGTGTAAATTGTCATTAACGGTTTCCTAGATACAGAGTGTCGCGCTTAAATGTGATTCAAGCATGTAACTCTTTTATTTTTTTGCCGATTTCAAAAAAAAAAATTTTTTAGAATGTAGGGTAACAGAAACTCTATCTATGTGTGTGATACTGCTTTTTTATTAGTGTAATACACGGCCAAATGGGGCACGTTCTTTAACGTCAAAGACTGCTAATTGCTATTAGCGATTTTTTTTTTAATTCATTACATACTCTTATTCCGCATTCCTTTAAACGTCTTATAACCAAGTTTCATAAATTAGGATCATCTTCTAGCGAACACTCCATGATGATTTTATCCATATTTTAGTTTAATCAATATTTTACTATTAATAATAACATTATAAAACAATTTGTTTGAGTTTTTACTTAACAAAAAAACATTTTTTTTGAAATAGGGCCAAAAATAAAGTTATAGGCATGTAACATAGGGTGTTGGCCTGAAGATGATCCGAATTTGATGAAACTTGGTAATAGGGCGTGTTAAGGTATGCTGAATAAGAATATGTAATCAATTTTAAAAAAATCGCTAATAGCAATTAGCAGTTTTTGACGTTAAAAAACACATCCCAGTTGGCCGTGTATTGCACTGATGAAAGAAGCAGTATCACACGTAGATAAAGTTTTTGTTACCCTACATTCTAAAAAATTTTTTTTTAAATCGACCAAAAATAAAGGAGTTACAGGCTTGTATCACTTCTTTAAAGCGTCTATTTCAACATGTTATTTACTTTTTTGTGAAATATTAAATTGTCATTTGTATACCAAAACACATATGATCTTATACTCTCTCATCACCTTCTGACCTTCTCTTGTACATTTAAGAAAAAAATTTTACCTACCATAGATTTACCATGTCACATCGCTCATTTTAAGGCAAAACTTAATATATCTTCATATTTTATTTTTTAAATTTTAAAGTATATAAGCTTGTATTATTTTTATCTAATATAATTCTACATTAAAAGAAAAGATAAATTTCAATCCAACATGCTTTACGAATTGTTTAAATTTTTGCTAACCTCAATTTTAGTTACACGTTCATTGTTCTTCAGTTCCACCAGCGATTTTATTATGTAATAATATTTCAGAAAACATGCTTTACGAATTGTTTAAATTTTTGCTAACCTCAATTTTAGTTACACGTTCATTGTTCTTCAGTTCCACCAGCGATTTTATTATGTAATAATATTTCAGAAAAACATAAAATTTTATTACAAGCGCATAAAGGCATTTAAAGTTGCATGAAACGATAGGTCAAACGACACTATGTCAGTTAGGAACATAAAAGCAATCATGATTCTAGAGGATTTAAAATATATTATGAAATTCAGGAGAGAAATTTTAAAACATAAATCCCTGCAGTACATAGTACAGTATAAAATACATCCTACAAGCCTTAAATAAGAAGTTCATGGGCACCTGATGTTTAAAATGTTTTGACTATTGGAAATCATTAAATAGCCCATAAGAATCAAATTTGACTTGGTCGTTAAAACAAATCCTTTGGTGCCAGGAAGGGGTAGGCGTGAAACTATAAGAAAATGCAATATAATGTTTTTACATATTTTTAACCTGTAAAAAAATCCTACATTAGATCTCTCAATTTTATGTCATTACAGTTATTATAAATGTTACAAAATTTGTTTTTCAAACAATATGCATGGATTTATATGGGCGTACTAAAAGCTTCACGATGTTTTATTCAAAACGTCCATTATGTAAAATATATTTTATTCAACTTGTGAGTTACAAACCTTCAACTTAATCAAAAGATATTTAAAACAGGCAGATACTAGTCGCAATTTTATTAGCCTTTCAACAGTGTCTCCTTTTTACGATTCAATTAGTGATTATCGAGAAATTCGCGCTACTGAGTTTATTGTATGTCTAACGAGTGCGTGCGCAGATCGGACGATGTTTTTGTGTAGTGTTTTTGAGCGCGAAGGACAGACAATGCTGAGCCACGGCAGAGAGAAGATATGTTACATGGCTTTTTGATAATTTTTGTGAGTACGAATATGTAGTTGAGATTATTTCAACCGAAGATGTGTTTTGCTTGGCACACTGGTTGCTAGGGTGATACCCAAGTTACACACTTGGCAGTTTTGGGAGTAAGAAAATAAAGTATATTTGAGCGATGCCCACCAACTGGTAAGGTCACCTTTCATAAATTATAAAACTAGGTACCTAACAACAATGATGCACTCACCTGTGTCAGCTGGAAGTGCTCTTTAGTGCAAAGTAACTAATTTGATCCTAAAGAGCTGCAAGTCCGTCCACGTTTCTAAACTTAATTAAAATATATTTGACTTTTTCGAAATAAATAACGTCAAGAGCGACGAGTGTAGTAGTTACACGTTTTTTCCCCTTTTTAACGGTAACAGTGAATTAGGATTAGCCTGAACTTTGTTAAAATTACATTTAGAAAGAGGGTGGCGCCTAACAAAATTCCTTATATTGGACAATAATCAGTAGTTAAATTGGTGATTGCCAACTGTTTATGAATTTGTTTAGTTTTAAATACGATTTAAAAATTGTTCTAATTAATCTCTAACTTCCCCGCCCGGAGATAGAGTCCAAAATTTGTTTTGATTGAATAAATGTATTTGTAGAATAATTTTCGTTTCTTTTATCAGTATCTTAGATTACTATTAGAAAAAAAAAAACAGGGCGAAAAAGCCGTTTGTTACATTATAACATCCAAATACGTTATATTTGCATACGCATAATATCGTTACTTGCACGTCCATCACTTTTACATTTGTTAATATTACACAATTTGTCAATATCCGTATTTTTTCTTAACTATAAATCTCTGTTAAAATTGTCCTATTGAAGAGAACAAAAAATGAAAACAAAGGTTTTTTCTTAAATAGTATATAGATTTAATATACACCATGGTCTCAAGAGATTCTACAACATGTATTTTGTATATATGAGCAGTGCGCACATTCCTACACAACTCAACCTACCAGCTTCATCAGTGAGGTGGCCACGTGAATAACATACTAACTAGCCTCGCCTTGTCTCGAGCTTCCCAGCCTACTGTAAGGGAGGAAATTTTAAAACTATTACTAGAGCTGGCAGAAATGTGCGGCGGGACATAGGCGTACGCATCATAATAAGCGTAATAAAAGAAATTAGCTAATAACAAAAGCAATAAACAGTTACAATTTATAACAATGTATGCAACTTACCCTCTTAACTAACTTGATAAACTAGCTTGGTTACCATAAACTGGAGAAGCTCTGCAAAAAGTTTGCAGCATCAGGTATGTTTCTATGGTTGTCTTCGTGAGTAATGTGCGCTATGATGAAAAAACATGCTTATATTTTAAGAACGACCTTTCGACGTCTATTGATGTAATGCAGACATACTTACTTTGAACGCACTCAACGTATCTGGGGTTGCACCATCAGTACCACCACAAATTTGTCTTAATCTGGTAAAAGTGGGGTCTTGCTTTAACACGTATGCGAAAACGGGCTCATATTTTGCGTCACCTATAGATTGTAGCAGTCGATTTACTTCGTCCGCTATTTGTAGTGACCTCGCTAAAGACAACGCACTGTTTTGTAAGTTTTGTATGGCGTGATCTAGTCTTTTATAATTCTTGTGAATAGTTTTTAAAGCTGTTTCAACGGAAATATCTTCGAATTTTGTCTGGTTCTCCTTAATAGCTGCAACCTCGTCAGGTTTGAAATGTAGTATTACACTTTTTATTTGTTGTAAATATTCAGCATAATAAAAAGCTGCCTTAAACCATGTACCCCAAAGTGTAAGAATCGGCTGTGGTGGTTCGGAAATACCGGGACATTTGCTATGAAATGCGGGAAGACGCTTAGAAGACTTAAGGAACTTTATTTTGTACTTGGTATTAATGCATCTACCTCTGGAAAACCTTGTCGAATAGTTTCTGCCACAACATTTAAAGCATACAGTTTACACGTACCAACCTACAACCGTATTCTTGAAGAAAACGGCCTACCAAACGCATTGTCGCGGCACCATCGGTCACAAACATCAACACTTGAGCTGCTGACAAATCAAATTTTTCTAACGTCTCCAGCGCTACCCGCGTAATTGTTTTTCCAGTACACTCAGTTACTCTTTTGCTAGCTAGTAATAGTGGAAATGTCGGCTTAAGAGGGTCCAGTACACGTACAATAACATTTGCAATAGAATTTTTTTTACGATCTGTCTTTTCAACACATAACCACAGCCGTGTATTTTTTTAATACACATTTGATCTTATTTACAATATCTTCTCGTACAGTTGGTACATAGTTACGCAACGTTGCGCGATTTGGTAACGTCATATGAGAATTGTGTTTATTCCAGAACTCCCGAAATGGTTGTTTAGCGAGTATGGTTAGCGGAACATCACAGGCAATCAGCATTAACAGTAAATCGAATATAAACTGTGTTTTCGAAGGCACGCAATTTTTTTTAGTTTTATGCTGCACAGTTTTTACGTGACGTCTACAATCATATTTATCCCAACACATCAGGTCTGTCTCGCACACCTTACAAATTATTGTAGCACCATTATAGAATACATCTGGGAATTCACTGATAATTTTATTCACTTTGTCAACGTATGTCCGTTTTCTACCCTTGCGCACGTCTGACATATTTTATTATTAAATTAATATCAACAATAAAATACAACAAATAAAATTATCACCAATACAACATAAAATACAACGGAGAGGAATAAATTAGCGTGTAAACACTACGACACCCAACAATGGACTAGTCTGGTGGCTCACTTCGATTTGTCCGCCAGCCGGTCATTGCCTCACCAGATATCTATCTACCTGCTTTTGCGCCACTGAGTAACGGCACGACTTACCAACTCTAATTATTACAACACATGACACGCCTTGAACACACGTTATTGGTATTTATTGTACAATGACGCACGTACTAGTCACGCCCAATTTGTAATAGGTCTTACACGGTGTATAAAATTAGAGGCAATATTGATGCAGATTTTTTTTTTATTAATAGGAAATGCGTATATTTTATTTGGTGTCATTTTATAAAACTAAATAATCGTATTTCCTATTAGTAAAAAAAATACTCATCATTATGCCTATAATATTATATATAATATCTATAGTATTTAGGATACCAATATTCTCTTCGTAGAATGTTTGGTGGCATGATTTACATGTCCGATGACTCGTGATCAAAGAGTTTGCCATTTATGACATGGCAAGTATACTATTGTTGCTTACTAAATTGCTACTTATATTAGCAAAACACTCCTAAATATACAAGACATAACTGAAGCTTTTAATAGATTAAAATCAAAATC
This sequence comes from Rhamnusium bicolor, assembly GCA_029963845.1. Lineage (NCBI taxonomy): Eukaryota > Metazoa > Arthropoda > Insecta > Coleoptera > Cerambycidae > Rhamnusium > Rhamnusium bicolor. The sequence continues at coordinate 271,520 of JANEYF010004447.1, forward strand.
ACATTATTTTTTTAATATAACTCCTAGTAGATATTATAAACTTGTTATTTTATGATAAAGTTATCTGAAGTAGAATTTAGTTTAACATTCTTAAGTGAAGTTTATTTTACAGTTTCTTTACTACGTATCTATAATGTGTACAGATTTAATTCGATTTATCAAGAGTAAATTAGTATTTAACATTTATTTGCAATTATCAAAAATTCGTATATATTTTGTGCTTTCTTCTCAATTTTCCCTACAAATGAGGAATTTACTCAGAAATTTAAAGAGTGTAAACATATTTGTAGCTTCGTGGATCGAGTGGTAAGGACACTTGCTTCTCACCCTATAGTCCTGTGTTCAACCCCCGTTCGAGGAACTAAGATTTTTTCTAAACCAGAAATTAATCCTAACATACTCGGACATTGGATATGTGTCCGTTGTCTCTAAATGAGTAACTCTCTCCCACACCAAGTACATGAGGTACCTTCAGGGCACAGAGGGTTGTATCACGTGTGGTGTTTAATTTTTATTTTTTTCTTTTTAATTTATATTTGTAATAGTTAATAGTTCCGTACTTTATTGCGGTCAGTGATACCTTGTTAAATTGCGGGTTACTCTTAGTTGAATTAAAATTGTTACTAATAGGGAACCCCGAATGTAAACTTCAAAAGTGTGAAATATTGGGAAACACCGACCGTAGGATTAAATAAGTGTTTATTGTCGTGTTTCGAGAATGCACGTTTGTATATTAAGATTATAAGAATAAGTAATTTTATTGTCGCCTTTCAAGAACGTCCGTTACAAATAAATAACAATTATTTTCACCACTCTGTTCCGACCAGTTGAAAAAACATATTTAATATTCATTAAAATTTACAAATGAAGGATATAATTACCACATTTATTAAAAAAAGAGATCACAATAGCTTTAATATTTGGTGAGTACAAAGAAGTAATTTTCTACATTGTCTGTTTTCATTTAATCAAAAAGAAAATACGTTTTCATTCTGTTAGTGGAGCCTTATTGCGACGAGGATATGAAAATTGCTCAGTAATATTTCACTTGCATGTTGCATGAAAACAAAAAGATGACATGTAATATAAAGAAACGGTGTTGGATGTGTCAAGATTTTATGTGCTGTAAAATGTTTCTACGATAATGTAATTAATGTGCAGTTTATGTTATACATATCCTTCCGAAGTCACTGTAGCAACTACGAATGAAACCAAATCATAACCAGTAAATTTACTATGGAGACCTTTATATTAAAGTTAAATTGAGTTATTGATTGCCGATATTTATAATGATAATAAAATGTTTATTTACAAATACCACGATTACAAAAGATACAATAACTATTATATTTATAATGATGACGGCTCCATTTAGCAAATAGTTCTTAATATAATGTTTAATTAAATTTATATCAAATTTTGATTTTTAACGATATAAACTATATCAACAAAATGACTATTATTTTAAGAAAAGTAATAAAATATTCCGGTAATTAGAATTCGGATATCAGCTAGTCATGGCGTCACAGGGTCAACGTAAGGGAATTTTTTATTGATTTATATACCAATTAAATCAAATAGTTTTTAAACTATTACTGCAAACTAATATCATAATAGTGTAGATGTTTTTTAAAATAACTAGTGGATGTAGTAAAGTGAAAGTAAATTGAAACTAGCAGTTTATACCAATATTTTTTTTCAATGCACTGCAAACTTGTCACAGTTATTTTTGCGATATTATTCCTTACAAGCGAAGAATATTATTAAAAGTTGCTCCATATGTTCTGCTGTTAAAATCCACCGCCTCTCTGCAAACATCCATTCATATGTTGAAAACGAATGTTCTACGTCGACATATGTTACTGGCGCATATTTAAAATAGGAAAACATGCGTAAAAACGCCATATTTATTTGAGGCAATAAACAATCCACTTCTTTACCCTGTAGTAGAACTACTGTTCGATGAACTGTAACAAAATCAAGATTGTTGTTTTTTATTGACGTGTTCAGCAATGTCTCCAGATATTTGGAATAGAATAGAATAGAATAAAGTTTATTTACGATAAAAAGTATACAAAGAAAAAATAGTTAAATAAAATAAAATATATAAATTAACTTGACCACTTCACAAAAGTGCAGGCAAGCGCTGTACATGAAGAAGGGGACGTATTCTTAATAATTATATATACAGTCTAATAAACAATAAAAAATAATAAATAACTTAATTATAAGATAAAAGCATTTAAAAATTTCAGAAAATAAAAGCGCACATAATATAATACACTTGTTCATATCTACTTATACATCATGTACAAATAAATATATAAATTTAAGGCAGTATTATTAAAATAAGTCTAAAATTTAAAATAACCTATTATGAAGACTGACTGATATTGGCCTTCAACAATTGTTTTGTTTATTATATTAGCTAATGGTATAGCTATATATTGAGAGATTTCTTTTAAAGTGGTTGCAGTAATTCTATCTATTCCTGGCGACTTTCTGTTTTTTAGTTCATTAATAATTTTTATTATTTCCATAGGAGTGGTCGCATACAAAAATATTGAATTCATTTGTATTTCTGTTTCGTATTGTTTATTCGACTTTGGATTGATTTTACTCTCAAGAGACTTTCCAACATTACTAAAGAAAGAGTCAAAGATATTGGTCTTTTTATTATCACTTTTCACTTTTTCGTGTTCAGCATTTTTAATAATAGATATATTTGATTTGGTTTTATGTATTCCGCAAAATTCATTCTAGCTGTACATTTTTTTGGAGAAAATTTATTACTCTCTATCTTGTTCCTGAAATATTTTGTTTCCTCTTTTTTAATTAATATATTTAAGCCGTTACAATATTTTTTATATTCATTTTTTAGTTCCATATTATCAGGAATATTTTTTTACATCAACATAGTATGTATCTCTTATAATATATTTAATATTTTTTTTGTGATCCAACTTTTTCTTTTTTTATCTTTATGTTTAATTCTCATAATTTTTGTGCATATTTTAACCTCATTTTTTATTTAACAATAAAGGTATTTGTAGCATTTTCCAAACTTTCATTATCCAAGTTTTCCCATGTTACATTTTTTATATTTCTTTGTAGTTTTTTATAAACAATATACCAAATATGCTTTTATGTCTTCATAGGTGAGTTTATTATTGCATTTTTTAGAATTATTTGTATAACAATTGATCAGTTGTTTTTGATTTTATTATACATTGCAACGATATCTCTTCTGCAGTGTTTTGTAAAGATTCTATGAAGATATGATCACTACAACTTCTACTTCCGTTGCCATTTCTTGTTATATCATTTGTATCAGATTTAAAACTATGCGAATACAAAATGTTTAGATAAATTATGTAAGTTATGAGCATGTATATTAATGTCACCTATTAATATGTTATAATTAGCTGTATTATTATTGTCTTGAAAAAAATTGATCTAGAGAGGCATTAAATTCCCTAGGACATGTTGAAGGAGGTCTGCAAATAGCTAATATATATATTATTTTTATTTATATCGAGTATATGAAGTTTTATAATGTTTATAGCATTGATATTAATTATATTATAGTCATAATTAAATTCATGTTTTATGTATATAATAACCCCATCATTTTTATTTATTGTTCTCTTTTATAAATTAGTTGGTACCATTCAATATTAAATATATCTAACTCCTTATCTGTAAGATCAAAGGTTTCTGTGAATACAATATATTCAAAATTAAATTCAAATTGTTCTAAAAAGGCCTTAAATTGATCTACATTTTTTGAGACACTACGTATATTATTGTGTATAATTTTAAAATTGTTGACATTATTATTAATTTTATAGACTTCATTACACATTGGTCGACATTCAAGTTCTATAGGGAAAAGGATTTGTGCAAAGCTTGAATGTATAACTTCTAAATTGTTTGGACACTGGGATCGACAATAGCTTCTTGGGCATTTGTAATAGCATTGCTGCGTTCTGCTAAGTGCCCCACGTTGTCAGTATAAACTAAAAGATAAAAATTCGTGAAAAAATCACATACATATATACCTACTATGTACGCAACGCAGCACCTACGCAGGAAGTATTGCATAACATTACATAACAAAATTTTATGTTTTTAAATGAAATTTAATTTATAATCGAACTATTATTTAGATCCATAGAAGGTTTTTTAAAGTACATGATTAGTGAAAACACATGAAAGAATTAGTTTTTATGTGATTACATAAAAATATATACTATGTAAACCAATTCACATGACATAAACTTGTATTTCTTATCAAGGTTCCTGCAAACGACACTGGAATGACTCGCCGATATCCGAACTCTACTTATCACATGTTTATAACCAATTTTATGCTTGTTTTGTCACGTCGTAGACCTCCCGAATTTGTGCCCTATTGTTCTGTTACAGAATATACTTAATTTAAAAATTTCCTTTTTAATAATTTCCATATTTAACACAAACTAAAAACGTCTAATTTTAGAAATATAACATACTCATCTGTTTGCTTCAATTTAAATAACAACTAAGTTTCATTCTTAAATTTTGTATCTAATTAAATAATTTGGTAGCTTTATTAGCAAAATATTATTCCCTAAAAAATAACTTAATGTGGCAGTTAGTAGTAAAAATATCTATCGTATTTCAGGTTTTTATCTGTAGTCACGGCGCGGCACACGCATTTGAGACTGGAACGTGATACAAATATCTGTATAGGGATAACTGCTTTCTGGCATTAGTCTGCTTGATGAGGGTGTCTAAAGTTGCACTGCCGACAACAACTAATAGTGTTATCCAAAGTATATACCAATACTTTAGAAACTCATTCTATGGAAAATTAATCAATCGCTGTAAAATTACTGTAAAATATTCGTCATGCTGTCAAAATTGTACTTAATATAACCGAAACTGTTACTAAAGATAGATTAATTTCCACTAAACTTGTATAGCTGAATGGATTAATGTTAGATCTAGAGATCTATTCAATATGTTTACCTGTATGACACTACTGGAATCGCGAATTTTGCCGACTAATTATCTTTATGTATCACTATCTATGTTGAATTTCTATCTGTATTCCACATACGAAGTTGGTCGTCCGTGTGGTGTTCATAGCTGGAGTAAACAATAAATAGTTAAGCATATACATATAGTACACTGAAAAACCGACAAAAACGTTTCAAAAAATTTTTTTTAAGGTACAACCACATGGGACCTTCACAGAATAATAGATTAGGCCTTTGGCCATCTAAAATGGCCAATTACAACATTTTTTGGGAGGTCCAACTTTTTTTATTATGAAAAATGTCATAAATCTGTCAAAATTAATTTTTCGTACTTTTTCACACATCCCTCACGATATCTCCGGAACCAATTGAGATAATCAAGTTTTTTTTTTTTTTAGTCGATAAAGGAAACATGAGCGGAGGTGACTGAATTAATTTAGTCTTTATGGAAAACCTAGTTTTTTATAAAATTAGGTAATACTTTAACATTTATTTTTCTTGCAGTATTTTTTTCAGTAAGCGTAAAACTTTTTTTGTTTTAAGGAATTTTGCCACAGTATATGCATACGAAATAAAATTAACACATCAAGGAAGTTTTTTAAAAAAAACGCAATACTCTACGACTTATACGTTTCAAGTTATTGTTATTTGAAATTAAGTTTCTGCGGGCAGGATATTTCCCCCCGTTCTACTGTGCTTTAATCAGTGTGCTATGCGTGTTGTGGGTGCATATTATAAAGTATTATTTTTGACATATCTTTAATATAAATTTTATTTTCATAAGCACTTAGGTTTTATTTATCATTATTTACATTGCACATTATTTAAAATCCATTATATTTATACATTAAAACCTAAAATCGAATTAAAAAAAATACGAAATAATTATTTATTTTAAAATATAAATTTAAAACTTGTTATAAAAATATTTTAAAAATCGTCAACGTCGGTATCTAAAAATATCTAGACAGTTCCTTGGTTGCAGCAGTTTGCATATTTGCACTCACTCACTGCAGCATTTCAAACCTTGAGCAAAACAGGTACATCTGTTGTTACAGACCCTGTCGGAACATCTTATTGACAAACTTTGCCTTACAATATCGGGCACAGATTTTTGACAAGAAAAAGTTGCCTTCCAAACATTTTCTTCAAATGTCCAACCGTATCGAGTTGGATCTTCCATCTGTATGTATTGTATATGGCTATTGTACTAAATTTTTAATTGATATAGACACCTGGCTCCGTGGTCTAGAGGTAATGTAGTTGCCTCAAAACTTCGGGGTCCCGGGTTCGATTCCCGGTCGAGGAACTGGGATTTTTCTGTGAGAGAGATTAATCGTAGTATACTCGAACATTGGGTGTGTGTCCATTGTCTCTAAATGTGTAGCCCTCTCCCACACAAGGTCATTCCAGACCCTCAGGGATAAAGAGGGTTGTAATTTCATGTGGTGTTATTATTATTATATTATTATACCTAAAAAGAAAATAATTACATGTAGGTGTTTTGTTTCTTTTTTAATAGGTATGGGCGATCTAGAAAAATAATTATTACCTTTTTAAATGTTGTCTAAAAGCATGGTCAGTAGGAGGCAGCTCAGAAGCTGGCCGATTTGTACTTGTTGTTAAGTCCCATCGCAGTTCATTTAGGGATTTTATATTTTTGTTTTTATTCTTATATAAATAAAGCGTATATTTTACCACTAATTCCATCGCTTTATCCTCTGACAGAAAAGGAAGGTTTTCTAAATCTTTTAAATTATTTAAATTTTTATATAAAACATCGAATGCCGTTTTCTTCCCTATTTTATACATGGCATTAGTTGTGTCACAACCAGTTAGGCAATGAATCGTTAATACTTTCTTGCAAATTTCCTCTCCTAAATTTGCCACAATATTGTTAATTGACAAAAAATGTATATTCTTACTATGTCCTAATTGTATAAATATATTCCTTTGGGACATATCTGGTGTTTCACAGTAATAATGTAAAAGCAAAATCAGGACATCAGTATCAACAGATTTTACCAGAATTGTATTACCTGATTTTAATTCTGATAACATAAAATAAACATTCCATTGTTAAGCATTAAATAATATGTAAAAACTCAATAAAAATAATACTCATTCGCATTCACATTACACAAAGAAAAGTTTGTTTCTGACAATATATGTATAATATAAGATTACTTGTATTCAATAGTCTACACTCTACACACTTGAGTGGCGCCGCAGTGAGGCGCATCTAGGATCGAGAAACTCGTAACTTTAAAAAATAAAATCTCGAAAACTATAAGTCGTAGAGAACTGACTTTTTTTTTAAAACTTCCTTGAAGTGTAAGCTTTATTTCATACACATATGGTATGACAAAATTCCTTAAAATAAAAAAGTTTTTCGCTTACCGAAAAAAATGCAGCAAGGAAAGTAAACGTTCCAGTTTTACCTAGTTTTACAAAAAAATTAAATTTTCTATAAAAACAAAATTAAAGCAGTGACCTTCGCCCACATTTCCTTTATCAATTAAAAAAAAATACCTATAATTATCTCGATTGGTTCCGGAGATATCATGAGGGATGTGTGAAAAAGTAAGAAAAATTAATTTTGACAAATTTATGACATTCTTCGTAATAAAAAAAAGTTTGACCTCCAAAAAAATGTTGTAATTGGCCATTACAGATGGCCAAGGATCTAGGCTATCATGCTGTGAAGGTCCCAAGTGGTTGTACCTTAAAAAATTTTTTTCAAGAAGGAAGCTACTTTTTCCCCGTTTTACGGTGCACTAATACGTTAAATCCGTTAGTCGCTATTATACTCAATCAGAGACAACCCTGAGACGCGCAAGTACATGCTAAAATTTAATCCACAGTATTAAATTGGCCAATTGTAATGGAAGGTGAAAGTAGATGGCGCAAGAAGCAAACGCCCGCGAAAATTCAAAACCCCCTTTTATTATTTTATTGATATTATTTATAGCTTTATTTCTGTGGCAGTTGGTGATCGTTTGTGGACCAGAAGTAGTCGATTAGTTGTTTTTAAATACTTCTATTCACTGGAAGTTAAAAACTAACCGACTAACTATCTCTGATGATCCACAAACGATCACCAACTGCTGCAGAAACAAAGCTATTTTAAAGTTAGAATACAAAACCAGATTTCAATTAATTTTTATGTTAAACTAATCAAAAGGTTAATTGAAATCTTGTTGAACTGCTTAACATAAGATTTAAAAGAAATATGTTTTTGTATTGGATAATTAACATGACACTCAAAACACAAGTAGGTAGGTAATTATATTTTGTACAAAATTTATTAAAAACAGAAAACTACAAAAAAGCAAATTTAGGACATTTTGTCAATATATTACAGAAAATATCAAGAAAGCATGATAGTTATTTATGCAACAAGACCGGAAAGTGATTCTTTACTGGGCGAGCTGGCAATTTCCATTGCACAAGCCCCTAGCGAGCCCAGTAAAGTCACTTTCTGGGTGTGTTGTGTATAATGTTTTTCTGCAACGGTTCCTGCTGGTCTCAAAAAACTTTTTAACTTTAATAAAATATAAAATCAACTGACAGACATCAGACGCTTACTTTCAAAGAAGACTGGAATATTCATTTTTAATTGTTGTCGGATACTTTTCGTCAACAGAAAATGACATAAGGAATCGGTAAAGACTTTACAGATCCTTATGTCACTTTGCCGGGCTAGATCTGTAAATATGTATTTTCCACTCAAAAAATTGGTCACAGTTAAATTTCTAGAAGGTTGCAGGTTACATCCTATTGAACATTTTCCTTAATGTCCATTTCATCAAATAGCAACAGACACAGTTTATCTTGCCCATTTGTTAAACTGTTGTTGATGTGTCTAAATAAGTGATAATGCCAACATGGAATGGGACCTTTTCCAATAGTGAAATTAATGTTCTCTTTGAAGGCATCGCGACGATCTTTGACAATAGTTTGTAACACTTTGGACTCCTTTTTAGAAGTGCCAAGGCTATAACTTTTTCTTCGATAGTCCACCTCCTACTTTTTGATCGCGTTTGGCACAGCATAATTGGGAAATGAGGAAGTTGGTTGTAGTATTTGACATATCCTTAAATATACTTCTGACTACTGATGAGTCATTTAAATTTGATAGAGATTTGATGTCATGAGCCCTCTGCTTGCATATGACTTTCAACTTCCGTATAGGGTCCTCCTTCTGACAAATCATGTTCATAAGTTTAACTTTTCTTGGAGTAGAGGTTGTCCTTGAAAGATCGCCAATACCTCTAAACACTGGTCGTTTTCGAACGGTGACATTCTGATCTGATACAGAAGTGCTGGGAATCTCCTCCAAAAATTCACTAGCTGCCTTCACTATGCTAGGAAATTCCTCCGCCAACTCATAAGGTGTATTCTTTGAAGTTGAGGTCTCGCTTGAGGCTAGATCTGAAGTAAAATGAGATATATATTAGCGACCATGTTTATTGGTTCAAATCTATATTTCTTTATTTTGAAGAAATTAAATAGTAGTAAAAAGTCTGCGATAATTCTACCAAGCTAATTAGTAACAACTATGGATTGATATCTAAGGACCCCTCACCACCAACATTTTGTAAAACACATATTACCTGCTTGCACATGGTATGTTGCCAACTGACGACATGGAAAAAGTGTGGGGACTGCATTGCGGATCAACCTATGACTACTTAGGTCGACATAACTCTCAACAGTAAAATGACGGGAGCATATCCTATAATTTTGAAGAGTTTCTTCAGTATAATGTATACTATGGGTATACATCTTGCCAAATTTTTGACTTGTAAAACATAAAAAATTGTGCTGTTAGAAGTGTTGTTAATTTGGTGCAGGCCTTAATTTACCTCTCCAACCTTGAAGGAAAATAATGAAGTTTTGCCACATCGTCCTCCGAAGAACCACACACATAACACAATCTAATTCGAGACTCTGTGGCCATCTCAAACAAAAAATAACCTACAACAAATTTCAAAGTTTATTATGAGGAATGAAATAGGTAAAGGATACAGTTAGCACATTTTTTAATACTGTTTATCCTTTCTGATTAATATATAGGTTAGATATAGCGGATAAAATTATTTATAATTTTATCACTTACCAGTTATATGAAATTGGTAGTCTGTAAGAAGAGAAATAGTCTTTAACACACAAATATCACAAAATACAACGAGAAATAATCAAAATCACGACAAAATAACAAACACTTCTTTCGTCAGTTCAAGTTGACAGATAAATACCACAGAAAAAGCGCGAGATAGAACAGAAATGACAGCAGTGCAAGTGCTACCCTCTACTTTCACCTTCCATTTTATCGGACTAGGACAGCTATATTTGACTATTCTTATATTAAATAGAGACAGCGAATAAATGTTAATATCGGACAAAATTTTCTAACCACTTGCATGTCTCGGGTTGTCCCTGACTCAATAGTCACCGAACAATTTCTGTGCTTGCAGAGTCGGCATGAGGTAAAAGAACATTTGTACCGAACAAATAAAATACAAACCTCGGAGAGTTTTAACATGTCATGAAACCTCCTGCACTGTGTTCAAGGCATTAATATAGACTGCAAGGCATAAGCCAGACAAGTTGTATGAATAATATTTGGAATAAGTGGATCGTAAAAATCTGGCAACTACAGATACTCAATATCCCAGGATAGGTGTAGTAAGAGGTGTAATGGACAACAAATTGTCGAATTTTGGAATGTCACTTGGGGATTCAATCCTGCTCGATGTAAAACTAAGATATATCAAAAATGAGTTGAACCACGTTATTAAAGGTGTCTTATAACTCATTAACTTCCTTTATTTTTCAAGTTACGAAAAAGTTCCATTAATCAAAGTTCAATTGAAAAAAGTTTTTTTAGAAAACAATTTGTGCCTCCTTAATAAATTGAAATCATTGCTTTGTTGGAATTGCCCCTTATTTTAATAAATTATTTTCTATTTTGAAAAATCATTTTTTGCAAGTTGGGAGGACTCAGAAATTATAAATATCTTTTGTTCTTAACGTCTTATCTTAGTTTTAATAAATAACTGACTAATATTGAAAAAAAGTCGCAATTCCAACAAAGCAAATTTGTATTCCTAAAATTTGCATTCTAAACAACTTTTTTCAATTCCGTTTTTTCGTATATTGAAAAATAAAGCTAGTTTATTAGCGACGAGCTTTTGATATATCACAGTTTTACACCAAGCTGAACTGATTCCCGAAGTGCTATTCCAAAATTTAAAAAAAATTTAGGCAGAAAAGTGCAGGACACTGCGAATAACTGGCATACTCTTATGTAACTTCTCCCCAGTTAACAGCTACAAATGCGGAACGAATATTAATTTTGAACATGTATGCCACGTGATGGTCAAGCCACACGATCCGCCGATAGGTATCTATATATGCATTGCTATTGGACACTCGACAATAAAAAGCATTTCCCATCAAGATACAGCGGTCAGTAAATCATTGTTTTCTTATAACTGCAAGCTATCTAATTATCTGATAAGAACATTTAATTTTGTGATCTCATTTTTCTAAAGAAAATGGGTGTATTATGCTCCTAATTTTATAGCCGGCTATAAAATACAAGCGATCTCTTCCTCTCTTTATAGACACCTACGGTCGATGAAGATTAAAAATTTTGTAACCGACTATAAAATTAGTAGAATAATCGGGCAGATTTATTATTATTGCATAGTACATAAGAATAAGAATATCTTATTATTTCAAACTGACTGGGAATGTGTCATTAGGTGTTTACAATATAATATTACAACTACGTAAAAGTCGTCTCTGGAATGTATCGCTATCTCTCGATCGATAATAATTATCTTTCCTATCAAGTGCTTCTTCTTTCAACTTATAAATAAATATTGTTGTAGTGGGGGAGTCTAGTCCACGACTGCAATCGGATCACAGGAAAGCATCGAATTGCATTTGGATGTATAACTTTTTATTATAAGTCCTAAAATCACATCATTATGTTCAGAAAAGTAATATAAACATTTCTTAAGAGTATAAAATTTTGATTTGGGCTTTCGTTCGGAGATAATACGAGGGAAACACAAAAATTTTCTAAATTGAATTGGATTTTGAGGCACCTCAGATCGAGTTAATGCCGTTTTAAGTTTCATTCTCTCGTAAGCTCTAATGTAGAATATATTATTTGAAAATTATAAAAAATGATTGCTTTACCTTTTCTGAAATATATATCAAATAATCGTAATTTGTCTCTTCTTTCCCACTATATGCTTAACTCGTTTTTTAAATTTAGCGCCCTTTTTCACATGACAATTTTTGTTCAGTACAGAAGCAAGCAATCATTATGAATAAAAATCAGCTTGTAGAAACGAAACCCCCATAGAATTTACTTTTATGCGTATAATTGAGCGCAGAGCACTCCCTCTAAAAGAAGAAAATAAGTCACCACATTATGCTGGGTGTATTTGGAGTAGAAAGGTGTTATCTTGACGCATTTTTTTTACGCAAGTTTAAAATTATGTATTGCATTATTTCTTATCACTTTATTCTTTTCGCGTGTGATATGGAAACGGTTCTGTTTTGGTTTTACAAATTTGATTTTTCCATTTACCAGATTGTATGAAATATAAAATAATATAAATTGTGTAATACCGAAAAAAATACTTAAAATTCCACCAAAATAATCCTCATGAGCATATTAGACTTCCCAATAAATTTCAATTATGTGAAATATCCAATTTTAGCAATTATCTGGTATTGTACAGTTATTTCATTCCTGTTTGCAATTCGGATAATGTGAAAATATGCAGATATCGTTTAGCGGATTATTTAATTACTTTGTACAATAGGTATGTAGTTCGACGTTATTTCCAGATTCATACTTTCCATAAGAATTGTCTATCACATAGGTAACCATTTTAATGTATGTGCCCAGTGCTTTGACTTTGTTACAAAAAGAGGATTTTACTTTACTGGGGCGTAAATAATCCAAAGAGCAAATGAACAATCAAATTCGTCACAAGGGACATAAAGCCAATATCGTGTTCAATTTAAAATTTAAAAAAGGCGTATTGTTAGACCATGATAAATATTCATTATTTTGGTGAGGTTTTATTGAAGATAAAATGTTTACAGAAATGAATAACAGTATTTAAATGAGTTTATACTGAAATCGAATGCTAAAAGTGCTGAAAAATACTTTAACTGCCTACTTGTAATATTATTGATGGATATAAGAAGAAGGTAATAGATTAATACGAAATACTACTAATAAGTTCTAAATATCCTTAATGTTTATAGTTTATTTAGGTAGTAATTTATTTTATTTTTACTAAAAAAAGAAAATTATGGTAATTCGGGTAATAGAAATGTTCAGCGTGTCGACATCATGATGGCTAGATATGATCCGCGATCCGCCTATATCTATCTATGCATTGCTATTGGACACTCGACAATAACGAGCATTTCCCTATCGGTCAGTAAGTAATTGTTTTTTATAGCTGCAAACCGTCCAATTACCTGATAAAAACTTGCATTTTTTGTTCCCGTTTTTATAAAGAAAACAGATTTATTGCATTGCATAGTACATGGGAATATTTTATCATTTCATATTGTTTGAGAATGCTTCATTGGGTATTTACAATATAATATTATATCTACTACTTGACAAATATATCGTGGCAGTGAGATAAAGATGCGCAGAGGGAGACTGTCATTTGCATAACGTTTGTCATACTGTTTATATCGGTGCCCTATTGTAATAATAATTAGGAAAATTTTTAGCGTTATTATATTTCATTTCATTCCATATGTAAAGGCTTGGAAAGGGCATTATGCCATATCTAAGGAACAACGGTTTGCAATGATCCCGATAATTGCAATTATTCTAATTGTCCTCTGTTGTAAGATACAAATTTTGTATGCCTGTGTGAAATTTCCTCAGAGTCCAGTATCATAGGTCATATATGACTAACGCGTAATATATAAATAGAAATGTTTTTACATTCATGCATTTTTAAAACCGACGAAGATGGAAGATATAAATAGGAGTTCTACTGCTTATATGTTTAATATGAGCATTCCATTTAATTTTATCATCCAAGACAATTCCGAGTAGCTTAACGCTATTACCTTTAACAATCGCGTTATTGGTCGAAAAATCTGTTTTTGAGTTTCGTCTCTATTTAGTTTTAACATATTTTTATTGTACCAATGTTCAGTAGAATTTTGAGTTTCGTTGACAATTGTTTGTAAAGCCATTAAGTTGTGTTTTTATTTATTAAAATTGCATCATCTGCACATGATAGTTTTGTTTGGAGTGAGGTAGAAAAAAAAGGTCGTTAATAAAAATAATGAATAGTAGAGGGCTTAATACAGGGCTCTGTTTCATTATCCTAAACTCCGATGTTTGATTTTCATTTCTACCCCACTGTTCTTGTTTATCGAAATGGGATTGTAGTAAATTTATGTTGGGCCCCTAAGACGTTAGTGCTCACTAAGTTTTTAATAAGATGCTAGTGAGAAATTGACATTTGTGAATAAGCGAATAATTTTTAAAATAGTTCGTTTAAAATAATCTCTCAATAATCTTCCCCAATACTGATACAATTGATACAGGGCGCTAATTATCGGGACTATCAGGATTTCACTTTTTAAAAAATGGGCACAACTCTAGCTATGTTGAAGACATCTGGAAAATAACTTTCACTGAAACATAAGTTTATTAAGTATGTTATAGAATAGATTATTAAATCTATTGTTTTATTTACAATTTTGCTGTTTAATTCATAAATGTTTAAATTACTTGTATTTTTCAAACTGTTTACTCCATCCAAGACATCAAGGATAGTAACGGATTGAAAAAAAAGTTTTCTCTCTCCTAAATTCCGATATTTTGTTCATGATTGGCATTTTCAGATAATTTTAGTTTTAAAAGAATTGCTAACAGCTCTCCATTTAAATAAATCACCTACAAACTTTTTATCTCTAAAAAATGCGCCAAGTCAAACCTATCGCATTTTTAGAAAGGTTAACGTTTAAGAGAAATGTAAAAGAATGGACAAATTCAAAACGACAGGTGATTTATTTTATTAATATAATTAATTAATAATAATATACTAATCTTATTTTTTTTTCTTTTCAGGTGAGTCTTTTATCTTTGGCTTTAACAGAGAATTGTGTAAGTAAATACAGAATATTATTTTAGTTCACATATCTTGTTAATTGAAAAATATTTGTCTACATAATAGTAATAATTAAAAGCAAATAACAATGTTTCTCTGAGACAAAGCCTATAAATTTGCGTAATAATACTACTCTAAGAAAGGCAAATATTATGATTATGCTTTGTTTATTATACTTCTGAGAAAAAAATAAGCACATTATTACATATATTTGATGATCTAACATTTAATTTCTGAGTAAATAATATTACAACAAAAAGCAACAATAAACCATATTAACCATTATGATTTGAAAAATTTATTTGTATATCGTTTTTATTTTGTGTTACAGAAATAATTAATGTTATCTTGAAAATCTTTTATGATTATGGTTAGCCCGTAGTAAACACAACCAATATTTTAGATGTTTGCTGATAGTAGTGTGATAGTATTGTGTATTATCTTACTATATATATATGTATTATCTTACAACTAGATGGGACTTCTTTCCAGATCTGTAAAGAAAATAATATACGATGATGAACTAACTTCAATACAAGATGAAGTAATTTATGTCAGTATGAAATTGAACATTCATAAAGTGAAAATAATTCCACAAAAGGATTCATTTAAATATTTTTTAAGAATATTGTTGGCAAGTTATTTTGGTCACCATTTTTGAAATTACATGAGCAAATTACAGAAAAGCTTATTTAACTTACTGTCTCCACTCCTACAAATAAAATGAAACAGAATATAATGAAAATCATAGTGAATAAAATATAAATAATAATAAGGAAGCAAATTATGCCTGTTATAAATAAACAAAAGTATTATTCTAAACGGCAATTTATTTTTCAAAATACAAAGTTGTTTCATTTACTACCTGATCTAATATTTTTACAGAGTGTGACAAAAAACATGTGTCATCGCCTAAGCGGAGATTCCTCACCCAAAAATAAGACAAATAATTCTTTTCATCCTTTGTTTCTGAGGTGTTAAAGTTTTCTTACTTTTTCAGTTTTTTTTTTTCAAAAAGATAACTTGCCACAAACAGCACCCTCCTTGGTTTAATTCTAACAAGATTAAACTTATAAAACAGAAATACCGAACTCGGAGTATGTATGTTAAGTCCAAGCAAGGTTGACTACAACAAGTTTAAAGATTTAAGAGCTTCTCTTTAAGAAATCTATTCGTGATGCACATAATAGATACATTGAAGAGGCTGAAAACTCTATAAAAACCAATTCAAATAAATTTTGGGGATTCATTAATTCCAAAAAAAACTGTACAAGTATTTGCAGTAGTATGAATTATAACAACACTAGCCTTGAAAATCCTCAAGATATTGTCAATTTTTTTGCTTTTTTTTTCCAATGCCTTTATCAATTCTAGTGAATACATACCCGGATTAGAAACTGAGACATTTCCGGATGTGGAAATAATCCAGAATTTGTCCAGTATTTAAAAAGAGTAATAAGCACGAAATTGAAAATCATGGTCCCATTACCATCTCATGCAATTTCTCTAAAGTTTTTGCATTTTTGATGTATGATTATATTTCATTTCATACTAAAACTGTAGTTGTTGATCAGCATGGATTTATCCAGGGACAGTCCACGGTATCGAACCTTGTGTTCAAGACTCAATTTATCTCCGAAGCAATAGATCGTAAAGGTCAGGTGGACGTTATTTACACTGACTTTTCTAAGGTGTTTGACAGATTGGTCCACGATATATTATTAACAAAATTGGAAGACGTTGGCCTTAGCATTTCTTTGATAAATTTATTCCATTCATATCTATCTCGCTGATCTCACTTTGTACAATATCTTGGTTACCAATCTGTTGATTTTACTCAAACATCTGGAATGCGACAGGGTTCTATATTCGGTCCATTGTTTTTAATATTATTCATTAATAGTATTGTTGACAATCTAGATGTACATTATTTGCTATATGCTGATGATCTAAAATTATATTTCTGCATAAACTCTCAACAGCAAAGATTTTAAGGAATTGTCTACTCTAGGTATGTTGTTTGTTAGTTTTGTTAGGTCCAAACTAGAATATGCTTCTATTGTTTGGAATGCTAGTTATAATATTTACATAACAGCACTAGAAAAAGTACAACGAAGATTTTTTAAATCTGCAATTTTCATTTTGGAGGGTACCTATCCTGTTAGAGGACACCTCAAGAATTATTTTTATATAAATTTGAAATGTACTGTCTAATTAGGACACGAGTGATGCACTCAGTAATTTTTTTGTACAAAATAATTAATAATGAAATTGACTGTCCCCCTACTACCTCACTTATTAAATATAGAACTCCCGGATTAAGTGCAAGGACAAATAATATAGTTATGTTTCCTACCTATCGTACAAACATTTTAATTGCAGATCCTATGTATCAAATGTGCTTAAATTATAGTAGTATCGAGAACAGTCTGGACATATTTAACTGTAAAATTGCTGATAGAAAAAATATTTATTTAATGCATTTAATTAATGTCTATATTCTATTTATTGGGTGATATTATAATTTAATTTATGTTGTTCTGTTTGTATCGTGTTATATAGCTGTAATATTTTGTGCTATTGATATATTTTTGTACGATATTGTTCTCTATTTTTGATTTTTGTGTATATTTGTTATTTGTTAATCCTGTAACTGGGTTTTATCACTCATTGGATAAATTATTACCAATAAATAAATAAACAAATAATTAAAATAAATAAATAAATAAAATATCTCCCAAACGACTTCAGCAACTTGAATGATATTTAGATTATGAAAAGTACTTAAAATACCACATATTTTAGTATTGAAATGGTGTAGATAGCTTTAGTTCCATTATTTTCTTGAATGAAGATTGGTCACATTCCACTATTGCCATATATCTTGACTTTGTTTTGTTTAAGACTTTCACCTGAAGGTTTGAATTTTCATTATTTAAATAAGAACTTTGTTTTAACATATTATCTGTTAATACTACCATTGCTCTAATTTTCTGCATTTCATCTTTATTGTTACATTTAATTAAGACACCTACTTCCTTAGTATTCTTCATGCTTGGATACCAACTTCCAGGGCTGCTGGTTTTATACTTTTTTGTATGTCATTTCTTATAATTTTGCTATCCTGAGCGATCCTTGGCTTTATAACAATAACATCCTCGGCGACTTCAGAATACGTTTTTTTTTTTTACATTTATTGTCTTTTCTGTTTTATTCACCTAAAAAATTGTTTTAAATTCATCAAGTTACTTAGACTCAAATTGTTTAATAATTTCACCGTTATTTTTACAAAATATTTTGTATTTATGCATATTTTCAGAGATATTGTTAAGGAATTGAAGATCTTTGCTTATTTACACATTTTGGATGGAAAAAGTTATCACAAAAACCATTACATTTTATTGATAAATAATTTTGTTTCAATTTCGATTCACATTGACCACAGGTTTCTGCCATTGTCTTAAAATTTAAATGATGCGCGGTTTGAACAGCTGATTGCCCACTAACGCGAGCCGATGGCAGCGCAATAGTAGGCAAAACACCATATCTTTTACTTGTTAGTAAGCGAGTTTGAGCCTTACGTTATCACTAGTGACAGATTCTGCAGTGTTTATTTTTAGTGTTACTTATTAAACTAATTATGCATTATAATTTTGTGTAAATCTGTCATAGAAGTAACATTACCAGAAGATAAAAATGTATTCAACATGTTAAAAAATTCTATATGAGCTGTAGTAAACGCCATACTCCGATGTGATTCAGCTGTAGACGTGGAACATCTTCTAAGAGTATTTGTTACATTTTTTGACCAACATATTTTATGGTATTTAATGTCGATTGCATGAGCATCTTTTTCACTGATACATTCACTGAGTCTGGCAATAATGTATGGCGGATACATTATTGCCACTGATATCAACTGCTTGTTTGAGATGAGCCCCCCCACTGTCATATAAAACATGGTGCAACTGATTTTTTTGTGCTTTTTCCATCACAAAAAAAACACGCATTTTTGTCATATAATTGCTCATTTTTACCTCTAGTAAAATGACCTAGACTCGGACAACATGCAGCGGACTCTTCAGTTATTTCATTATTATTACTTGTAAGGTGGATTTTTTTCTCGGCGAGTTCCCGTCTTCTTTTATTAGTAATTCTCTTATAACATGGAAGATGCTAAATAATGCCAAGAGATTTTAGAACTAATTGTTTCGGATAAAATCTCATATGACGACTGTGCTGGATTTAAAACACATTTTTGTTTGGACTGTTTGGAACAAATAAAACACTTTTTTCTTGCCCTACTTTCCCCAGACAGTCTAAGTTGTGCTAAAAATTTCATTAGGTATGCCTATTACGGTATCTGGAATAAGTAAATATATTTATGTACACATCCTCAAATTTCAGGAATAAAATAAAACACACCTCAATAAGAAATTAAGATTGATCCGGAGGGTCAAGAACACACGACACAGGACACATGTATAAAAATCAACACTGTCTTAAACAAAGAGTTGCTACAAGTGACGAATGTGCGAAGTTTCTCTGCGCGCGCATAGCATTGGCGATTCAGATCAATCGACGTTCTAATGTTTTCATAGTGAACAAGTATTTTCAATGTTGCCAGTGTTAGTAAAATTTAAGTGAAATAATTTTCTTCGGAAAAAATTTTCATATTGTATTAACAATTTAATTAAAGAATCCGAAATACCTCATTTTGAGATAGAATTCAGAAATTTGTATTGTCCTGGCCTTGAAACAGTATTATAATATTTTTTATTATATGTACACTCACATAAAATAAATTTTAAATCAGGAAATAATGGAAATCCAATTTTTTCTATTTATATTACACAAAATCCCCTAAAAAAAATCGGTCGCGGCTATGAGATAGTAATCATCGCGATTCATAACCTACATATTTTTCTGAAACGGATGGTACCATTCCCTATAGTCCTTCATCAAGGAGTACACGAATCTCAATTTTATTACTTTACGCCAAGGACTATTAACTCACTTCTTTTACCAGGCCATCAACCGGTACTAAGATGATCATAATGGACAAATTTTGTAATTAAAATTCACTAATTATACTGTTTTAACTCAATACATACAGACACACCCAGAAGTAAAGAGATCAAGTATTACCTTTTCTCTTCCATCCAACTAACAAATGAGCTACTGGAAATTATATTGTACCTATGTTTCTTATACCTATCAGAATTACATATAAACAGTGTTTTCAAAAAATTGGTCATGTAATCCACATATTATTCCATGTTCATCAATTTACGTTTACAATAATTTTAACATCCGTATGCAAAAACTCGCTATATTGTTATTAAAATTAACACCAATTAATATTTAATACAAATTGTAAACCTTTTTGTTGCGAATGACATGAAATAATGGATCCGTCTTTCAAATTAATTATTTCTCATTCGTTTAATGTGGCGTTTAAAAGACAGACAGGTTTTATGGAAGTTTAGGTCTTCATATCATTTCAAATGAGGTGTGCTTTATACACATGAATTAAACACATGAATCTAATTTAGCTTTAATGGCTTCCGAAGGAAATTAATGACCATTTAAAACTGAAGGTAATGAATTTTAAAAATAAACGTTAAAGCACTGAATGTTTATAAAGCAAATTTCCTGATGGATTGAGCCATTATAAGAAACACCTATTAAATAACTATAAAAATGGAAATGATGGGCGAATATTGGTTTATTCGAATACGCAAATGTTGACCATCCCATAACATCATGTAAACGTTATAAAACATATTTCTGTTACATCGCCATATGAACATGTTTGTTGCGTGCATAAAAATAAGTTGTTCAATTATAGAACTTTTAGAACAGAAAAAATTTATTAGTTTTAATTTATCATACCGTTTAATGCTATAAATAAAATATTTTATACTGGTAAAATATTATTGGCTTTCATCAATAATTATTATTACATTAAATTGTTAATTAAATATGATGTGACGTTTCGTCAAAACATGGAACATGGAAATCATATATGCATGCAGTTGTAATTAAATTTAAATATGCATCAAAAGTGCATCATACTATTTTTTATTTCACCATCGTAATCCGAAGCAGAGGGATTACCAATATTATACTGGATGATCCGCAACATGTTGATTCATTTAAGTTGTTGGCAAATTAAATAAGCAAGTAGTTCGGTAAAAAAGATGCCTAACATGTATCTGGGACACACTTATGTAAAATTAGAAGGCATAAATTATAAGGAAACAACATCTCTTCAGTCATTTGGAAGTAATCCTGGCTGATGACATAAAAAATATATTAAATAATATAACTTCTAATATAAAAGGTGCAAATTTGGTACAATTTAATACATAGTAATATAATAATATATATAATATGCTTGAGGAATAGGAAGTCTAATGGGCCGAATTGTGATATTATATTTGGGAATCATTCCTGCTATTTGTGAACTTATTCTAAGTATATTTTCCAATTTTTGATATCAAGTGTGCTCTAACAATTGACAAAAATCCATTTTTTTTCTCAAGTGAAATATTTTTTTTTTATCAAAGATATACTAAAATGTTATTAGACAAGTTCTTTAGAATACAAGCCTATGTACTAAATTTCAAAAATTTCTTTTAATTCTACACAAAAAAAAATATACTTTTATATAGGACCGTTTTTGCAAAAAGTTTACTTTTAAGGTTTCTAAATATAAATAGCGGTATCAAATATTAAAAGTTGTTCTGTGAACAGTGATATCTCTCAATCATCTCATTACAGTGCAAATAATAAAGATTTTGTCTACCTAAACAATAACTGGTTTTCGCGAAGGTTTAGCTAGTACATATTGATGCATATGACACTGTTTTTAGGGACACCGGTTATCAATTATTAGTGACCATACGGACAACCTCCATGCCCCCATATTTTTTAGAGTACAGAATTAAAATATAGTATTTGAATCGAAATGTGTAATTTAAAAATTTAATTAAAAAATTGAACAAAATTTAAAACAAGTATTGAGTTAAACACAAAAAATAATTATAGAATTACTTATTCACTACTGCAGTCATATTTTTCATTACAGTTTCATCATCCTCAAACTCTTCTATATTATCACATCGGTCGCGGTCACCTTCACAACTACAGATCTCAATAAGCCATTCGATTGACACGTATATGGAGAAGAGTAAAACCTTTGAGAGCATGAGCAACGACAAAATTCCAATATGAGCACTGAAGTTTAACAACCATATATCTGGTTCGTGTGTGCTCTCTAATTTCTTCGATCAGAAATTCGTAGATAGTGGGTTATTAGGATGTTAAATGTAGGATCTCACTAAAAAGCCTGAAGATGAGCCCTTAACACAGCTAGATGCAGAGGAGGATTTACTGAAAGGAGGTTCCCATCTTTGCATTATTTCTGCGTAAATAACAATCATCTTATAGCTTTTATATCAGTCAGTGTTGTTTTGGGGATGTACATCTGGCACATAAACGCATCCAAGTTAGCCCTGACATTTTCAGTGAGAGAGAGTGTGGTCCTCAATCTGTTCAAAACATCTAATATCTCTTCGAGTACAAAAACGAATTTCTTTCGTAGCCGAATGGGTAAAGCGCTTATAGCTATTTACTCGGTACTGAATATTGACTGTTCGAATCCATCCCAGAGCAAGTTAGAAATGTTGATGTAATTTGTTTCGGATTAAGATGGGAGAAGGAACTGTCGATGCCCTTGATGTGGTTCGGACTCCACAATAAAATGTACAGCTCCGTCTCTCTTTACTCAACACAAAATCCTAGGATTTTCTGAAAGTCACTTCGGTAAGAGGCGGTTAAGCAAATATTTAAAAAAAAAACATTTATTTCCTTCAGTTCACAAATGATCCTGTTACATCTGCTACTAAATGTGCGTATAATCCAAGGAGTGCCAAAGTCTTTACTGGCCCTAGTGCGTTGTAAATTGAAGCTAGCTAAACAAATCTTTTCATACCATGGCCAAGGAAAACTTTAAACTCTAGTGTAAGTGAATATCGCTTTAGTGCTAAAATTCCATCGTTAGTATTAGGTAAAAACACATGGGTGCTGTTCATTCCACTATGTGCTAAATACGCAGAATATAATATTATACTTGTGTCTGTCTCCTTCTGGATGCTTGAGAAACATGATGCACCAGCATCATGTGACAAAGTTGCTTTGTCCTTTTAACTGACCACGAAATTTTTCCTATTGGTCACACTGAATTGAACAATGTGGTCGAAAAGGAACTCTGTCAACTCATCCTTTATCCTATCATGAGTCGGAAAATCATTCATATTTCCAATTGCTGGTTTCTGGATTGAATCTGAACATTATTGGCGAATCACTCTCATCTCTTTCTTTAATGAATTCTTTTTGTAAGAATCAAAAACCACATAAACTACACTTTAATTGCCAACTTTTTCACCAATCTATTTGCTGAAACAGTCCGAGATTACGGCATGTTTTCACTAAGGTTAGTGGTAAGTGTGAAGAAGTAACTTTTTCCTGGAGCCCTTCATGCTCTTCCAAATCAAATCTGAAGGTGATGTAGCGTTATTTTCATCATTATCTTGATCAGGTATTATTTGTAGTGATTCTGTCGAAAACAAAGCAACTTATGGGGTGATTTCAACTACTAATCTTTTCAGAAAAAATGTTTCATACGAAAACGTGAAACGTAAACTTTTAAGAAGAAGATAGGTCCTGCATAAAACTATATTTACAAATAGTTTTTTGTGTAGATTTGAAAGTGAAACATTTATTTTATAAAATACTGTTTGATAAAACGGACAGTTACTTAGGCAAATGAGAAAAAGTGTTTGCGATGGCGGCCATTTCGTTTTTTGCATGCAGCATTCAAACGCATCATTTTTGAAAATGCCTTTAATGAAATTATGTTTCTCCAAGATCAAACAAAGAGATTGAGACTACTCCCACACTTTTA
The DNA here is from genome assembly GCA_029963845.1 of Rhamnusium bicolor. Taxonomy (NCBI): domain Eukaryota; kingdom Metazoa; phylum Arthropoda; class Insecta; order Coleoptera; family Cerambycidae; genus Rhamnusium; species Rhamnusium bicolor. The sequence continues at coordinate 295,699 of JANEYF010004447.1, forward strand.
TCGTCAAGGATCTTACGGATGTACATTTAGCAAGGAACTACTATGAAAATAACATTTTTAGATATTTAACAAAGAAATAGAAACATGAAAAACCAAATTCAGACCAAAATAATTTAGAAAATGTCTATTACAATATTATTAGTTGCTAATCTTTGTATAGTTATGGTATACAATTAGTACAAAGAAACTAACTAGTAGGCTTTTCAATTTTTTTTATGATCTCATCATGGGAATAGAAATTTTCAATCGAACATGTCAAAGTTACTGATTTTAGAAAACATAATGTAATAGGCACTTTTTCTTAAATGTCTCATACAAATATTACTCATCTATATTTAAAAACATTTAAAAATATTAATTTTTTAAACTGTTTTCGTATGTACTAAGAGAAAAATAGTTTTAAAAATATATTTGACTTTAAATTCTCACCTACGACAGTAAATATTTGAAATATAATTATTCTGTTTTTATTTTTATTTAAAATGGAGATACATATGAGCTATGAAAGTTAAATATAATATAACTCTACCATCTGGTATTTATGCGACATCATTTTCACTTTATATAATGTTTCGGAAAAGGGTTTAGTAACGTACTAGTACGTTGTATGTAAGAATTAAACGGTAATGACAGCTGCCGTTCCACATTTTCATAAACATGAAATATTTAACTGAAAATGTAAGCTTACAAATATTAAATCTCCGGAAGAGAACGGCTGTATTTATTTTAATATATTATGTATAGTGCCTTACATATCACAGAAATGCATAACATGAAGCATTCCTCGAAAAATATAATGTATAATGTAGAGCAATAAGAAAAATTCTAGTTTAGATAAAAATATGCTTGCATGAAAATTTATTAAATATTCGTTTTGTATATATTTACTTACATATGTATGAGTCTGATTCAGCCAATCTGGTAGGACATTTTAAAATAAAAATAATGGTAATATTATATCATCTTCATAAAATTTGTTTTTGTAATAAGTGATATTGTTTATTAAATAAAAATAAATTACTTAAGAGTTAATAAGAAATTTATAATTCTACAGTGAAATGAAAAATAATAACGTTGAAAAAATATTTTTTTGCTAATAATTATTTACTACTATTACAAAACTGAAACTTGGATTACAAAAAAGATAATATGCACATTATGTTCAGTGTGACTCAATAATATTATAATTTAAAAACAAATTAAGTTCCTCTTCTTGGTAAAAGTTAAAATATAGAGTGGAATGAAAAATAATATTAACTGAAAATTTTTTTTTTGCTAATTATCATTTACTAACTTTTACAAATCTTATCACAGATAAGTATAACATATATCTTTTTAAACGATTATTTTCCCGGCTATTTGCCAAAACGCTGAAACTTGGATTACATAAAAGATAATATGCACATTATGTTCAGTACAACTGACTCAATAATGTTATTTTTAATTTCAACTATTCCGTCTAGTAAAACCAAAAATAAATAAAACACAAGGTACTTACCAGTTGACACTCACTTTAAAAGACTTTAAAATATCTACCGACACGTGTTTCTGCTTGCATTGCTTCATCAGGGTAGCCAGCACATTTAAAGAATCCAAAGTAAGAAAACTTGTAAACCTTAATGTAATAAACATTAATGGCTTCAGATAAGCTTTGTAAAAGTTAGTAAATAATAATTAGCAAAACATTTTCAGTTAATATTATTTTTCGTTCCACTCTATATTTTAACTTTTACCAAGAAGAGGAATTTAATTTGTTTTTAAATTATTTTATTCGACCCTAAGGGGTGTTTCCACTATATAATTTAAATTATTCTGTTCTCTGAAGCCATTAATGTTTATTACATCAAGGTTTACAAGTTTTCTTACTTTGGATTCTTTAAATGTGCTGGCTACCCTGATGAAGCAAGGCAAGCAGAAACACGTGTCGGTAGATATTTTAAAGTTTTCTAAAGTGAGAGTCAACTGATGAGTACCTTGTGTTTTATTTATTTTTGGTTTTACTAGACAGAATAGTTGAAATTAAAAATAACATTATTGAGTCAGTGGTACTGAACATAATGTGCATATTATCTTTTTTGTAATCCAAGTTTCAGCGTTTTGGCAAATAGCCGGGAAAATAATTGTTTAAAAAGATACATGTTATACTTATCTGTGATAAGATTTGTAATAGTTAGTAAATAATAATTAGAAACAAATTTTCAGTTAATATTATTTTTCATTCCACTCAATAATGTTATTTTTAATTCCAACAATTCTGTTCAGTAAAACCAAAAATAAATAAAACAAAAGGTACTCACCAGTTTAACAATCACTTTAAAAACTTTAAAACATCTACCGACACGTGTTTCTGTTTTTAACTTTGTCAACATAGCTCATTCAAAGTAACTAAAAACTAGTAAACCCCAATGTAATGGTTTCAGAGAACAGGATAATTGAAATTATATTACACTTATCTATGATAAGTTTTGTAAAAGTAGTAAATAACAATTAGCAAAAAAATATTTTTCTGCATTATTTTTCATTTCACTCTATATTTTAAACTTTTACCAAGAAGAGAATACCTAATTTATTTTTAAATTATTCTACCCTACGGGGAATTTCCACTATATAATTTCAATTATCCTATTCTCGGAAACCAACAATGTTTATTACATTGGGGTTTACTAGTTTTTGGTTACTTTGGATCCTTTAAATGAGCTATCTCGACAAAGCTAAAAGCAGAAACACGTATCGGTAGATGTTTTAAAATTCAGTGATTGTTCAACTGGTGAGTACCTTTTGCTTTATTTACTTTTGGTTTTACTGAACAAAATAGTTGGAATTAAAAATCACATCATTGAGTCACTCACACTGAACATAATGTGCATATTATCTTTTTTGTAATCCAAGTTTCAGCGTTTTGGCAAATAGCCGGGAAAGTAATTGTTTAAAAAGAAATATATTATGCTTATCTATGATAAGTTTTGTAAAAGCAGTAAATAATAATTGCAAAAAAAATATTTTTCAGTGTCATTATTTTTTATTTCACTCTATATTTTAAACTTTTATCAAGAAGAGGAAACCTAATTTATTTTTAAATTAAAATTCTTTTATCATTAACTGACGATTTTTTTTGTTCGACTGTCGTACCATTGAGTTTGTATATGGATTTGATTTTAATAAGTTTGTTATAGTTATACAGGGTCGTAAACAAGAATTTTATATTTTTACAAAATTTTGTAATGCTGTTAAATATTCCACAAAAAAATGATTAACTTTTAATCAAAGTTTTCGCACCTTATTTGCTTAAATTAAATATACTTTTCTCTTATTCATATTGATTGAACTCTGGAATATCCCTATATTATAAGGGAATTTGGATGACGTGACGTAAATAACAGATTGCAAGACAGAGACAGACAGTACATTTAAGAGCATTTTAACTTGTTAAGTTCTTTAGATAACAGATCCTCCCTATTTCACCGCCTTTGTTTGTCTCCGTCAATCAACGTTTGGTGCTTTTTCGACGACACATATTTCTTCATAGCGGATTTACGCGTATGGTAGACTAACGTCGCACGCTTGTCATAACAACTCACTGTTTTGAAGACACAGCATTTGCACAGTTATTTGGAGGGATATTTATATAGATGTGAAATAATCGGAATTTTGTAATGTCTGCGGTACATCCAAATTCTGTTTGAGTTGAGCATTCAAATTTTTTTACGGCTTTCCAAAGATCTTTTTTATTATTATTTTTTTTGATTATATGTTACATAGGCTGCCTCTTCACGCCGAATGAAATCAATAATTAAATTTCTAAATTGCTTATATGCGTAACGATCTTACGGACTCTTCGACTTTTTATATTTGCTAAATAATTTATCACGTTCTATCATCATTTGCTATTACATATTTTTTTGTCCGCATAACCCTTAAAATGACAAAAGCATACTATTTTACCACCAAAGATAAATTCACATGTCTGTTTTAAAAATTTAATGGTCAGCCACCCCTTATTTGAGAGCTCATTTAAATCTGTAAACCATGACATGTAACAACGAGTCAGTTTTAAAAGTAGCTGAATTTTAATACTGAAATTGTGTTCTGATTTACCTCGTTGAGATCTTCAGTAATATGTATCTAATATTTTGTACCATTCAACGTCTACTTTAAATTTTAATAGTTTCTTTGACATGTATTAGTATTAATGTATGTTTTATTATGTGATAACTTACTCAGAATCAATTCTACGCCTTTTAAATTAGTGAAACTGTGAACAAATTCGTGACACCATTCCTCAGCAACATTAAATAACTGAGATACCTCTTGTCCAATAATCAGATATGAAGGCAAGGAAAGAGAAGACAAAGCAAATTTTCTTAGATTGTTCGACGTAGAGTCACTGTCGCTGTGCGAGTTTGTGTTCGTGTGGAAGTGATTTAGCAAAAGTTTCAAAGGCATTACAATATTCAACTGATTTATTCATCTGATTCGCTTAATATAGGAGTCAGTAATTCATTTGTTTCCAGATAATTGATAAATGGAAATGAGACAATGGTTGGGCTGAATAGAAGAATACCACTTATTTGAAATTTTTGTCCAATTCCATATTCATTGTTGTCTGTAGTAAGTTGAGTAAACTACTAATGACTACTAGTCTTATTCTCTTTACTAATTAACCCACTGTAACAGTTTAGTCATACATTAAATCAAGCCTCACAAAAAAAAATATTTTTACATAAAATTTAAGAGGCTTTTTGCCTAATGTAAATTAGTTAATAGTGGCACATCTTAAATACATAAGCCTATGCATTCGTGTGCCCTCAGTATGTTTTATTTGCGTATACGCTCAAACTACCCACCTTAGCATTATATGTTAGAATATTTTATAAATAAGATGTGAGTTTTAATTGTCTCCAGATGATGACATCCGGTTGGCAAAACACGTATCGAGTATAATATTTGGTGTTTGACTAAAATGAGACTATTAAATTAATGAATACCAATTTTATTTTTATCGGAAGAGAAATATCTTGTTTTAAACACACTCGTATCTATTTCTACTTTATTGTTTAATTAAATTTCTTTACTATTTGTCAATAAATATTAAATATGTCAGGTTTACATGTATCTATATGAAAGTTTAAAAAATTGACCCATTTATTAGCGATTCTCATGAGCAAGTTGTAAAAAAAGAATGTGTTGCAAATTCCTTTGAATGCAATGAAATATTAACGGTAAATTGTAAAACACAAAATTTTAAAATAATTCATCTTAATATTAGAAGCGTATTTAAAAATTTAACGGAGTCATTACTAGGGCTGTCAAAAATGTTCCGTGGGACAGTGGCGTACTGATGTAATACACGCATACGTAAAATAGTCTTTGAACGCAGTTAACGGATCTGAGGCTGCACCGTCACATATTTGTATTAATTTGGTAAAACCCGTGTTTTTATTTAACACACTTGCGAACTTTTCTTTAACGCGCTCATTTGTTGCGTCACTTATAGCGTGTAGCAGTAGATTTACTTCGTCCACTATTTTCAGTGACTCCGCTAACGACAAGGCACTGTTTTCTAATTTTTTTATGCTTTCATGTAATGGTTTATAGTACTTCGCAATATTTTTTAAAGCTCTTTCAACGGAAATATCTCCGATTTTGTCTGGCTTTCCTTAATAGCTGCAGCCTCATCTGGATTGAATTGTAGTATCACAGGTTTTATTTGTTGGAAATATTCAGCATAATAAAAAGCTACCTGCAACCATGTTCCCCAACGTGTAAGAATCGGCTGTGGTGGTTCAGAAATACTGGGACACTTGCTATCAAATGCACGGAGACGTTTAGGAGATTTAAGAACACTTTTTTTGTATTTGCTATTAATGCATTTACCTCTGGAAAACCTTTTCGAATGGTTTCTGCTACACGATGTAAAGCATGCACTTTACACGTAACATGTATAAACGTACAACCTTGCAAAGAGCGACCTACCGAACGCATTGTCATGGCGCTATCAGTCACAAACATCAACACTTGATTTTTTGACAGTCAAATTTTTCTAACGTCTCCAGCACCACCCTGGTAATTGTTTCGCTAGTACACTGACTTAGTCTTTTGCTAACTAGTAACAGTGTAACTGTCGGTTTAAGAGGGTCCAGTACTCGTACTATAACATTTAAAATAGAATTTTTTTTACAATCTATTGTCTCATCAACAGATAACCACAGCCGTGCATTTTTTAATTCACATTTCATCTTATTTACCATGTCTACGTGTACAGTTGGTAGATAGTTACATAACGTTGTGTGACTTGGTAACTTCACCTGGGCATTGTATTTATTCCAGAACTCTCGAAGTGGTTGTTTATCGAGTATGTGCAGCGGAACATCACAGGCAATCAACATTAATAGTAAATCAAATATAAAATGTGTTGTCGAAGTCACGCCATTTTTTTTGTTTTTATGGTGTGCACTATTTACGTGAAGTCCACAGTCACGCTTATCCCAGCACATCAGATCTTTCTCGCACACTTTACAAATTATTTTAGCACCATCATAAAATAAATCCGAGAATTCACCTACGAATTTATTCACTTTGTCAGCAAATGGTCTTTTTCTACCCCTGCGTACGTTTGCCATGCATTATTATTAAATTAATATCAACAATACAGTACAACAAATAAAAACACAAAAAACAATATGCAATACGCCCAAGTGACTTAACGTGTACACAACTCGAAAGCTAATAATAGACTAAACTGGAGGAAGAGTTTCGGGGTCAAGGTGAATGCCGGTGACAGTAAGTACATCTGTACTCTACGACCATGATACACAGAAACGATTTGCAGCTTTAGTCATTACACAAATCAATTTGATTGTATTATGCTATCAGAGACCAGACAAATTTTTAATTTAGACTTAATTCAACTGGAGAGATATGAAACAATATGATGAATCAAAATGATGGCACTGTGATGTTTATTAGAAAAGGGTTCGAATATGATTTTACTATTGAAAACATCAATCAGTACAAAATAATAAATACTAAAATATACTTTTACCAAAAAACTGTAAATATAATAGGATTATACAAATCACCTGTTTTAACTAATCAAGAATTTATAAAGAATTTAGAGAAATATTTCAAAATTAATAAATTTTACTCAGATATATTAGTTTTCACAGGTGACATAAATATTGACCTACTGAATAATAATTATATAACGAATGAATATTAAGTGCGAAAATGGGTTTAAATCAGTTATAAATAAACCAACGAGAATTCAAGGCACTACTAATAGTTGTATAGACCATATGTTACTTAAAAGCAGAAAAAATCTGGATGAATTTATAATGCCAATTATTGTAAACTAGTACATTACCTATCACTTTCCCATTATATTACAAATAGTTTTTAATAAAAACAACAACAAATTTATTAAATTCATAAACTACAATATATTAAATGGAAACTTAAGCAACTATAAACTCGGATTCAATATTACTTCAAGAAGATGCGATTAAAGGTTTTTTGAATACAATAAATGAGAAAATACGTCAAACAATTAATTAATTAAATTAAAAACAATAAAATAAAGCGTAAAGACTTAATTACATACGCTATAATAAACTCAATAAATCACACAGATGACCTTCATAAACTAATCAAATTTAATAGTGATGAGAACCTAAAAACTATGTACAGAACCTACCGTAATAACCTATATAAAATCATTATAAACGCTAAATCTGACTTGTTTCAAAAGTGAAATAGAAAATAGCATAGATTCAAATAAAACTATGTGGAAAACTATAAATGAAATTAAAAATAATATTAAAAATAATATTATAACTAAAATACATGAAAAATATTAAATTGTTACAGATAAATTTGGAATATGCAATTTCTTTAATAATACATTTTCAAAAGTAGGTAGCGACTTAGCTAAGAAAATAAAAAGTAAATCGGAATACAAAAATAATACAAATTTCATCAACCCGTTTTCTATATTTATACCTGTGAATCTGAAGTTAAAAATACCATCTTAAATCTAAAAAATAAAAAAGGTGTTGTAATCGACGGCATATCGGCAGAAACGATAAAGGATATTGCTAGCAATATTGCTTATCCACTTACTAAGTTGTTGAATGCCATTTTTGAGACTAGTTACTGTCCAATCGAATTTAAAATGAATCCATAATTGTACCCATTTACGAAAAAGGTAATAAGTTGGATCCACTTAATTATAAGCCAATATCCCTGAAAATGAACTGTGCAATGATCTTTGAGATGCTTTCTGAAAAGAAGATTAGATAGATTTATAAAAAAGCAAAAGCAAATCAACAGTTTGGTTTCCAGACTGGAGAATAATATATATATATATATATATATATATATATATATATATATATATATATATATATATATATATATATATATATATATATATATATATATATATATATATATATATATATATATATATATATATATATATATATACATTTGTAAACAACGTCTTATGCAGTGAAATAATGTTCTAAGGTAAAACATTTTAAATCTAAAGGGATCACTTTTCAGAGGTATGTTAGTTTTGATCTGTTATTTTTTTCAATTCTACAAATTACGTGTTTTAGATTTCCTAATGGAGAGATGTTGGAGAAGTGATCGGAAGTTCTTGGGGAAAGCGAGCAGAGGCAGTGGTCAGAGAATAAATTTATTTGCTCCAAACAATTCAAAGGTGATTTTATGAAACTGAGACATAAAGTTTTCCTGAAGGCTGATGCAGTGCAAAATTTGCAACTCACAAAGGAAACTGCGACAGAAATTTGTATGGACCAAAATATGTATGTTCCATCTACAAGTGAACAAAGGAAAAATAAGGCTACAAGTGTACTGTTATTGATGTCATTTCACTAACGACACAATCGTCCTCTTTTAGTTCTACACAGACATCTTCATGACACTCTTCGATTATGAATAACATTGAAATTAAAAAAGATGTTTGGTGTAAGATATTGCTTAAATATAATAAGATATATGTATTGTTAATTTATGTACTTATTTTTAGCAAAATTAATTAGTGACGAGACTGACAGTAGCTCTAATAAGAAGAGAGTTAAATTTAATCAAAGTATTCATAATTATGGGTAAGTTTTTTATATAAATAAGTACTCCATAAAATTTTCATTAAATAAATTATTTCAGTGTTTCGCCTGAGATTATAAAGAAATATACTGAAATAAGAAAGTTGGACAGAAGTCCAGAAGAAAGTTATATTCTGCCATGAAAAATAAAGAATCTGAAAATGAAAAATAACTACCTTGAAAACAGTTGTGCAAGAATATTATTTAATCAGCCACAATAACTATTAATTTTGTAATGTTTAAAACTATATTTCTAACTAGGTTAATTTTAACTTTTGGTATGTAGGTAACAATATTTAAGAGTAGGTTTTATTTCCTTATTTACTCGATATTTCTGAATTTATTGGAGAACAAAATATAACATATTGAGTTTAACTTTATTTATTATAATAGCTGTTTATGTAATAAGTCCATAATATAAGGGTTTAGTGAGCAAGTCGTTTATATGTGAATTAAATGTAGTGACCAAGGCCATAAAAAGGATGAATTCAATAAAGCTATAATATGGAGGAGTTGCATGTAAAGCTTTATGTTCGACTGCTAAAATTAACTCATTATGGAGAAACATTCATTTTATAAATTTTGTATCTATTCTATGAGAAACAAGTGAAGTATGCTGTGTACTGTTTATGACATAGTTTTGCAGCCATAAAGTACCTCTTTATAGTACTAGTAAAATAAAGTTACTTTATTCTACTAATATTATAAAGAAGTACTTTATGACCGGAAAACTATGTCACAAACAGTACTTTACAATATAGTCATACATATCTTTGAATTTATGAAATCTTAAGATTTTATGAATTAAGCCTTATAAGTGTTAAATTTTAGTTCAGCTGTTTGTGGAGTTGTCGAAAATATTAATGATATATAGCTGAAAATTGAAAACAGTTTCGCAGAAGTCTCACTTTCGTGCCTGATTTCATATAAATGTTCAACCAAAAGTAAGAAAAATCTATAAATGCAATAATGAAAATTCTTTTCATAATAGGGTAATAAAACAATGCACTTCAGTGATAAATTGATCACAATTCATTTAAACAGTATTTACTGAACATACAAGAATTTATGCACCTAATTAAACAACACAAAAAGATTAATAATATAGCAGCCATATTAATAAAAACTATGATAATAGCATGCTAACTTGTCACTATTAAAGATGCACAAGAACTTTTGTTATCAGATAGGGTAACAGATTTTCTCAAGTCTACGAAAGTAATCGTAAGCTCTAGAAGAATAGAATTGGAGAGTCAGTGCAAACTGCCAGATTTCTTGAGAGTACTTCCTGTCTTCTACTCTTTGATTTTTGGGAAACCAGATCTTCTAATGTACATGGCAGGGATGACTAAAAAGAAAATTAAATATTGTAATATACACACAAGTTATAAATGAAAGTTTTTCGTTGAATGTTATCTAGCTTTTAACACGAGGCATTAAAATTTTGATAATTTAATTTTATTTAATATATGACACTCAAGATATTATAATTATCATGCCAAAAACCTGAAAATGTGGTTATAACTATTACATATACAATCTTGTTATCTACCAAGAAAATATTTTAATATTTATAAGGAAGGACCCAATTTTAAAAAATTTTAATGGGCACAATTATTTTACTTTAAAATACCTTTAAAAATAAAAGCACAGATCAAATTATTGTATTAAGAACATTGGTAAAATTCCCTCCACTATAAGTTAACATAAAAACTGAGGCAAGCTGCTTTATTCAATTTAGTTGTCGATACATTTTAGACTACGTGATATAAAATTATTTTAAAGGACGAATTGTATAGAATGAAAATCATTAATTTCTTTAACCTGACAGGACTCCAAATACTGCTATCTTGACTTAATAAATACTATACCTTGTGCCCTTAAAACTTCCATTGTCAAGATTGGATTGGACACCGCTATAGATGGAAAAGCTCCCGCTCTTGATTGTAATGGTTTCCCAGACTTTTGAGTTTTGGATCCATGTAGTCTTCGTTTATAAAATGTTTTGAACATATGAATAGTGTATGTATAATGTCTGTACTTGAAAAACCTCATACGTATTTGTACCCATACATTTTGGCTATCGTCACTGGGTAACCTATACGATTAAATTTTTTCATTAAATATTTACTTCAATGTATAGTTAATGCAGATGGTTAGATTTAGCAGATAATGCTTGAACAATATAAAAATAAAACAATTCTAACCTGTGAAATGTCACGTGATATTCTTCCAGATATGACTTTGTTTTCAGTTTTTACATAAAACACAATTTCGATATACTTTTCCTATTATTGTGCCGCAAAAAAAACTGAAAAATAGAAGATAAAACAAAAAAAATTCCTGATAGGAACGAAATCAAAGCAAAACAAAATGTCAAATCTCAAAAAAAGATTGAGAAATGACAACTTTTGACAGAATAAAGATGAACAAAACACAAAATTCTGTGGTTGTTGTTATTTAATAGTGTTTGTTTTCAACCTTCGTTTGGTCCGTTTTACAGTGTTTTTTCATTAGTAACAGTAATAATGAACTAGTCAATGTTAATATTTACGGTAAATGTCAAATACGTCGGCTGTTTGTATGCGGAACGTTTTCCAAATAGGAATGAACCAAATGCCATATGATTTGTAACTCTTGTGCAACGATCACACGACATTTGTCAGTTACGACCCCGTCAAAGACGTGATATGAGGTCCTCATATGTCTTTGAACGCTGAGGAAAACATTTTAAATTTGGTAGTGGACAATCCAACTTTAAGAATGTGTGCATTCATTCGCTAAGCAAACCGTACGTCTAATCGGATTGTATGGTGCCCTGTGAGGAAATAAATTATATCCATTTTCATGTAAAAAAGAGTTAATTAATGTTCTACAGCAACAAGATTTTGTGTGTTAAAGGATGTGGCAACATCGAACAGTGATTGTGCCATATGATGTATTTGACACGGTCATTCAACTTCGATTCCAGCAGTTCTCAACATGTTCGCACTTTTTTGTTGAGAAAGGTCAGTTATTTTTTTCTAATATTTAAGGTTTTCTTATGCACTATACGATTTATTATATCAAGATGTACTTATCCTCAAAAAATAATTCCCAAGTTTGTAAACACCCTGATATATATATATATATATATATATATATATATATATATATATATATATATATATATATATATATATATATATATATATATATATATATATATATATATATATATATAGCTACAGATAAGGGAAAGCCTTCGCTATGTATATTTCTAGACTAAGCGAAGGCGTTTGATACTGTCTGCCACGAAAAATTGGTAAAAAACTGGAAAATATTGGAATTAGAGATTTACCCTTAAAATTAATTGAGAGCTACTTACAAAACCCCTATCAGTATATAAAAATAAATAAAACATTTAGTGAACCTAGAATTGTTACTTTTGGGGTTCCTCAAGGAACTGTGATAAGGCTGCTACTTTTTGTGCTCTATATTAATAATCTATTTCGGCTAAATATTAAAGGTAAAATAATAGGATTTACAGACGACACTAGTATTTTTTAAGAAGGCAATAACTGAGAATATGTAAAAATACAGGTTCAAAGTGATTTTAAAAACATAAAATCGTGATTTGACCATCATCTATTAACATTAAATATAGAAAAAACATTTTACTCTTCTTATAAATCTGGACAACCATCTTTTTCTCAAATTGACATAGATAATGATCTGACAATAAAGTCTGCTTCCATCGTAAAATATCTAGGCATTCTAGTTGATCAAAATTTGCGATGAGATGCGCAAATAAAAAAAGCTAACAAAGAAACTGATATTTACGATTTATTATTTTAAGTATTTTAAATATATGCCTACTAGATATTAAAAGCTAAAAATGCTGTACCAGGCACTGGTAGAATCTCAGCTTTGATATGGCATAATGGTTTGGGGAGGGGGTGTTAAACTATTATATAACGAGTTTAAAAATTATCCAAAGAAGCATATTAAAAATTTTATATAAAAGGGAACCAACTTACCCTAGTAACGAGTTGTACAAATAGGCTCAGATTATGGACATCCGTCAATTATTTTTTTCCATCTACTGCTGAAGGCTCATCCTGTAAAAAACTTAGATATAATTAATTCTAATTACGAATTGAGAAACTATGATAATTTGCCTGTTCCAAAAATGTTTAAAACTGCAGGGCAGCGTAGCAGCTATTTTTTAAATCCAAGAGCATTTAACTCGCTTCCACCTGCTATTAAGCAGGTTCAATCTAAATATAAATTTAAAGAAAATAAGTAAACAGCATCTCATGCTAGAAGAGTGATACATTCCCAAGTTGATATGAAAAATGCTTTTAAATTTTAAATAATATGTTTTTGTGAATTCTCAGTCAATACTTATAATCTTTTATATGTGTATGTGAGCATATGTATGTGTACGTGTATGTGTGGATGAGTATGTATGTATATTGGTGGATGTTAGATTATAGTTATTGCACAATCAATTGTGCATATCGACACACTTACGTGTATACGTTATATTTATTGAATTCCATTGTATTATTAAATATCTTGTAACCAATGAAATTCCCGCAAATAAATATTATTAGTATTATTATTATTATAAAGCATAATAATAATTTGACAATCTTGACTCTCCTTGTAAAATAATTAAATCTATTTTACTTAATCAAAGGAGTTTTCTAATTTGCCAGAACAAACGACCGTAGGGTGAAACATAGAACTTTGATAAATTGAAGGTCAGTAATTTAAGATATTATTTGACCATGTCGTATAAAACAGATTCTGTGTATTAGGTTGTTTCATTAAAGGGCCTTTATTCAGTTCTATAAATAATCCAACCCATTCTGTGGATGACAGCGTGATCTCAAAGTACCAATTTCGTTATATTAAAATATATCAATTCCGCCGACATAACTGATAATTAATGGATTATATAACAGGATGGTTATGGAAGATAACAATATATACATTACTGTGTGTTCCAATTTCAAGGGTCAACCTTGAACTCGCTTATCCTAAACTATGCATATGCAAATTGCATATGTTAATTTTTTGTTGTGCTTCTATTTCTAACACGATTTTGATTAGTTTGTAACGAAATTGCAAGCCATTTCATTCCAGTTTGTCATTTTCCGTAACGAATTAAGTTTCTGACAGTCTAGTCCAGATGGCGTCACTAATTTCTACTGAACAGTTGGTGTTGCAGATTTTTGCATAAAAAAGAGCCTAAATGTCTATCTATCTTTATTGCTTATACTGTACTCTCAAATGTTTGTCTCTTTTCAAACTATAATCGAGTTTAGGTAGCAGAACACGACAATGCGACTTGCTTCTTACTTCTCTCGTTCTGAAGTCAGCACCTGTAGTTCAGCGGTCTGGTAAAATTTATATGTTTTCTGGTATTATCTTGTAATTTTATAATTATCATTATTTAAAAAGTTGCTATTTTGATTTAACGTACCTTTGGGGTAATATTCATAATAATCTTGTATAGCATTTATCTTAATTTTCCTCTTGGGGGGTGAATTTACTTTTCCGTGATAAGTTCACGTTGGTTGTTCTTTAGAACGGCCGTCAGTAATACCGATTAATATTGATTTATCGTGCCTTGTTGGCAATTTATCTAATATCCCTCTGATATTACAATAATTTCATGTGCCAATTTAAATTAACTTTCAGGTTTTTGTAAATCTTAGATTTACCCGGCATCAGCCTTGATTACGTTGGTAACTGTGTGATGAATGGTGATTGATGATATTTGGAGAATGGTACCCCTTTTGGGAAAACATTTTTGTTTATAACTTTTGTATGAGAATTACCTAACGTGGTGCATTTGTTTTGTCGTGGATCATTATACTATTTACCAACCAGAACTCTGTAATGTAAGATTTTTCTAAATTTATAATATCTACCTATTTATCTGGCAATTGATTACTTTCTAATTACTTACAGTAATCATAATATATAATATTCAAGTTTATATATTTTTATTTAAGTTTATCTGGAATTCATTATTAACTCTCTATGAGGAACTAATAAATAATTTAACTTAACGTTACCTCTAATTTGACAACAATTATCATATTGTTTTATATTTAGCAAATATTTTTTTACGTTATCTTTCTATTTGTCTGTCTGTATACAGACATTCTTAATTCTGTTTTATTGGAGGGTTTTCTTTTAGTAAAAAATATCTTCAAATATAGTGAATATCTATTTCACTTTGATTATGATCATAGCTGTACCTAGTTTATTTGTGGGACTAATATTTTTTCTATTAAACGTAACTTTTATTGATACTTAGGTAGTTGAGGTCTTCAACTTCCTAAGGTATTGTGGGATGCAAATCCTTGTTTGGTTAGTTTGCAATTTACTCTGTAAGTTTGTGTTAACTTTCATATTTTGTTTTTTCAACGTAACTGGACGTTTAACGTCACAGCTTTCTATATTGTTTTGCCTATAGTACTGATCTCATAAAACTCGCCTCATTTTATGTAAATACCTAGACCAAAAGAAGAGGATATAACTGGTGGATCGAACTGAACATTGTATACTGGGTGGAGCTGAAAAACGATATTTTATTCAACTAGCATTTCGTATCAAGGGTAACTGCAGTACTGACAGTGGTGGTTCAAACTGACACCGAACCCATTCAGAGCTTAGCTGTTGGTAGATTCGTCGTAGGACTGACCCAATAGACGTTACGTAAAATCTTCGTCCCAAGTAAAATTTTATATTTGATCGCAAGCATTTTGTGAGAGATCAGTCACTTTTCTCAATAACGACACATCATACTTTCTTTGGTATGTTGATCTTCAACTTCTTAACTGTATTTTTTTAACTATAAGAGGCCATCTGAGGCTGTGTAAATTTTATAAAGATTTATACCAGTTACTTAATAATATCTTTTTATTCGACTTCCTTGCCAAACTGAATTCAAGATGTAATGCTATCTTTATCTATTAAAGTTAAACTCTTAATTATTGTTTACTTGCGAAAGCCTGGCACCCAGTCTAAATTTTGAGGAGAACTCAGTTCAGTGTAAGCCCTTATTCACGATCTGCTAACTGAGCTACAGGTCAACAAGTACAATCACTAATTAATTGTTTTATGCCAGCAATTGGTCGGATTTTGCATTAAGTGCAAGCTATACATCTACATGCTAAGGCTTCACCTTATGAAGTTAGTGTTATTTGCAAGGTTTTGTTTCTCTGAATATTTTTGCGATTTTATTGCTGTTTTATGTAGAAATTATTTATATTCGTGTACCAAAAATCGAGCAAATTGCACCAACGTATAGTTTCGACATATTGATATTCTGTCATAGAAAGCTGGGATCTTTTCATTACCTTTTGCTATAATAACTTAGCTTCTTAGAGCCATTGGTGCAAACTTTTGTTGATATAAATTATATTTCTTTATGCAGCTTATGTGTAATATAGTATAAATTTGACATAGTACATCAAGTACTGTATTTTCTTGTGTAAGATAGTATTTACTAATAACATACTCTGTGATTCACTAATAGTTTGTAATATAATGTATATAGTCTAACTCTATTTTTTTCATTTCACTGACCTACTTATTGGTCATGGCACCCAAAACCTCTTGACTCGCACCCCTATCTGCTCTCCGATTTTAACTGATACTAGCCGCGATCTCGGAAGCTCTTCTTATCATTATCTTAGGGCGTATAGTAGAGATTTTGTTCATATTTACCATACCGTTAATGTAGTGTTAATTTTATAGTACCTTACCTCAAAGTTTATCTATTATTCTTACCTAGGGTAAAAAAATTACGAAAGAGCTTCTTGTGATACCTTCACAAAGAATTGTCGTGTACCAGTGTGAGTGTAATGTTCCTCGTGGATTTATTTTGTTCAAAGCCAAATTGATTTTGACTTGATATGTTATTTTTTGCAGGTCTTTTACTAAACACCATTTCAAAACTTATTTAAAAGTTATTATGGAAACCCAATTTGCTGTTTCACTCGTCCATTCTGTATAGTCAGTAATATATTTACTTCTATGATGTATTATTTGAAATACAAACAAGTTAAATGTAATGTGTCGTACACAAAATTTCTTTTGTATGTATTTTAATTCGGTATAGATTTACAACGATATCGATAAAGATTAATAATTTCCCAACTTGAGATATTTTAAATTAATTATTTCTCGATTAAATAAAAGCAAATTTAATCAACGCTTACTTTGGTAAATAAAATCTCGAGATAAAAACTAAATTAATTTTTGAAACTTAAGTGGCAAAAAAAGGAATTGTTCCAGTTTATTATGAAAGCATTTCTAATTTGAAGCTTTGTTAGAACTCTGGAACAGAGAAACCATTCAGTTTTCATTCACATTCTTTAGCGCATATTTTCACTTCAAAAAATCCAGTTGCTCATCCACCCTAATTACTTATTGCACACGTTTTATTCTTTTCGCATTTTTTAAACAACTTTTCTAATAAAATAGATGCTCCTAGCCTTTCACTCTCTTAACATAAATTCGAAGTATTTTTAAGTAAATAATTTTTTATCACAGATTTAAAACGATTATAATCTACATTTTGAATGATATCCGGCAGTACATTAAAAAATTGTGACATAATAACCTGTGCCGTTTCTAGTTTTGGATAGACGTAGAAAATTATGGTTTATTTGTTTATTATTCCTTGTCATATAAAAAGCATACGTTTCGCGTATCCGTCCTGATATGCTATAATATAAAGAAAACGATGTAAAATATAAGTGCAGGGTAATGTCAATATTGACAATTTCTTAGAAATCTCCTTGCAGTCCTCTCTATAACCTAATCCTGTTATAACTCTTATAGCTTTTCTTTGCATAGAAAAAACATTCTTAGCATGTACAGAGTGTCCCCAGACTAGATTCACATATGAAAGGGCTGAGTGAATAAGTCCGTGATATACTGTGTTCTTGACAAGTTATTTATTTCCTTATCTAGGTTTTAATATCGATTTTTATCAAGCTGTATTAGTTTAGGGTAAAGCCCGTGGGCTAGTCGCCATATTTGCGCGTCCTTTACATTCAACTAACATTCTAGAGTTTGGATCACTAATTCTATAGATAAAATTTATATCGTTTACCTTATCTAATTAGTAATTGTCTTATCATACCTTGTCAACTAGCATTTTTTTTGCTGCCTTGCTACCCTCTCTTACCTCTTGGACTTAAGTCCTTTTTATTTTCCTGTTGGAGAACACGCATGCAAAGTCTTGTGGAGACTGAAAATGTCTGTCTACTTTGGCGTCAGTTAATTTCATTTTTCTTTACCTTGACAAAGTTACATATTTCGAATTTATAAATTCATAAGGGCTGTTGCCTAGATTTTTTTAGTATTAACGAATTGAAAAAGATTTATTGATTCATTAAAGTTTATTGGATTTTACCGATATTTACCGTAAATATAGTTTAACAACTTAAATTAACACACCCCACATCTTTTTCTGTGGAAATTGATAGAATTTATTTCTGTGAAAATTAATATAATTTATTTAAAAGATAAAAATTATTCATTATTTTTCTTTTTCCATGAAAATTAATATAATTTATTTAAGTAATAACTTATTCACTACTTTTCTTTATCTGAAAATTAATATAATTTGTCTAAAAAGTAAAGTATTTTTCTGCTTTCCTGTTATACTGTTGAAATAAATCATTATATTTCAGTTGCAAAACCCATATTTTTTCTTGTATTTGTTTAAGCATATTTTATTAGATTGTACTTCAAAATGCAGTGTCGGGTATTTTTCTTTTGGATAAAGGTATATATTTATTTTTGGAAAAATCCACAATTTATTTTAAATTGCATAATTAATATCATAATTAATAATATTGTAATTCTTAAGAGTGATTTTATTGTTTCTTACCTTAAATTCATTATTAAATTGAATTAATTAAACTAGAATTTATTACTTACAAGTTGAGTAATTTTTTTATTAATTATGTTTTCCGCTATTTTTTTCAAGAGAAATAGTATAACTTTGTTGTATAACTCAAACCTTTTAGTTTGTTGTAATTATCTGTCGGCAATTTTCTCCTCAAGAAAATTAACCGAGTTCTGATTATTTTTAACTAATTCCATTAGTTGATTTCAGTTACTGTTTATACATAGTAAAGTCTTTTTTTCTTTTGCTCTTTTGTATTTTTTGTTCAACCGTAACATCACCTATACATATTTTCTATATTTGTTGCTGCAAATTTTGACTAGTAACTTTTCTTTTACACATAAGATCGAGAAGAAGGTTCAATCATAAATCCCACCAGATAGGGTAATTAATTACCTGTTGGAATAACAATTTAGACCAGCAGTAGCCATTGTTCCCCTAGGAGTCTGCATCTCATATATCCTCACCCGGAAGCTGTCTGCCGAGCTATAGTTCGAGAAAGAACCAGGAGATCAAACTGGAGAGATTTCGTCAGCCTAGGATTGAATAAGGTATTGTCTGTCTGTCGTGATATCTAGAACTTGCCACGTCTTACCAACTTTTACCGTCGTACCAGTCAGAGTACATTGCTATAAATGTTGGGGAAGTTGCGGGGTGATAGGAAAAATACAATTGTAATATTTTTCATTCTGCTTCACAGTTTTGTTTTTTTTTTTTTGTTTTTTGGTGAATATAATTTTTTTTGACATCAGGTAAATTTTGATAAACTTAATTTTGTAAATAATTTTTTCAATTTTCAATTTAATTTATATGTACTTTTGTAATACCTATTACAGGTACAATATTTCAATTGTAATATATTTTGTTCTTTGAAAAATTCTCTGTTTTTTATTTTTCTAAGAGGGAAGGGTCTGTGTTCTCACATTGTGCAAAAGTCACTGAAATAAATAAGTTTCCAGTTAACACTCTGTTGGATTGATACCCGTAGCTATTGTTATTAATATTTGTATTAATAACATGGCGCCAACTTAACTTATATTGTCTTTTAACTTGCTTCATACCGTATCAAGAATTAGTTACTGGAATCTACCAACATTCTAAATTTCACAATTTTTCTTTCACAAAAATATTTATTATTTGTGATCCTTATTTAAACTACAGTAATCTGCATTTCACATATTATTGATAAATAAAGCTAAAAGCCTATTTGATAATATTTATCAACATTTAACAACTGCTCTGACCTACAAACCCAATGGATTACTGAGCAGCCGACAGGCAACATATAAGTTAACCAATTGGACCGGTAATGGTTTATGAGAGGCCTAATAAAACAGGTAATTATAAATCATAGAGGGACTTGATAATATTAATCTAAATTATATATTGTTGCGGTTTTGATTTCCAAGTTTTTAGGCAAATTAATGTTCACTGTCTTAGACTAGAAACCATGTATTTTGTTTTTTCATTATTTAATACTAGCTGATTATTTAGAAACCAATTGATTATTTAGAAACTAATTGCCGGTCAGTATTATTAACAATAGACAATAATGTTAAATTCTTGATTGTTATAGATTAATGTGGTGTCGTCAGCGAAAAGAGCAAATTTAAGCACAGATGTATATTTTGGTAAATCATTAATGTAAATAAGGGACAGTATTGGACCTAATACCGAACTTTGAGGTACAAGAATACTTGTACCGATTAAATTTGATTTTATATTAGAATGTATCTTCAAGACGAGACGGTACCAAGAAGCTTACCATTTCTAGAGAGTTTATAAAAAGATAGCTTATTTATCAAAATATTATGAGACACACCGTTAAAGGCTTTGCTCAAATCTAGAAATTGTACATAAAAAATTTGCTTTCTTGGAAATCTTTATTTATTATATTTACTGTGTCAATGGCTAAAGTTCTGTTTTTTTTTTGCTCCAAAATCAAATTGAGAGTTATTAAATAGAGTATAATTTTCAAAATAAAACATAATTTGTAATTTTAATATAATTTTAATTATTTTTTGCAAAAACCGGAGTACGACGATTGGACTATAATTAGCGGGATCATCAACAGAATATTTTTTATGTAGAGGAATAACTTATGACAATTTAAGAATTTTAGGAAAAATATTGTTTTTCATAAACTGGTTAATTAATTTTGTTACCGGAGCAAGATTAATGCATTTAATGATTTAAAATTTTAATAATCATGTCATAAGGATCTTTGCTTTGTATGTACATTTTTTAAATTATTAATTGCATCAAGAACCTGTATGTATGAGCCCTAACATTTATATGTTGGGACGAACTGTTATTTTTCAGAAACGTGCTTGATTACTTAAATACGTACGATAGTTCTTCTTTAAATTTTAAAGCTATATATAATAACATATTTGGTTTCATTTTATCTTAGACTTTCTCAAATTTAACTTCTTACTTTTTTTATTGCAGTTAGTTTAGTTATTTAATGTTCAAATATGCTGATTACTAAATATTGAGACCAGTATAAACCGTGTTTGGCATTTAAGGTACCAATGAGAGTATCTAATACATGTACAAGTAAGCTCTGATACAATACAGTTGGTCCTTTGACTTGACAACTCAATAATTAAATGCCACTTACAGTTTGTATTATTTTTATATTGTTGTAGCCAGTATCTCGTTAACATTTTGAAAGTATGGGATGCAGTAAAGCTACTGATAAACAAAGTGAGTGAAATTATTATCCGGCAATACCATACTGGCGATACAATACGTGATATTTCACGTAAATTATCTGTAGTAAAGAGCACTGTTCATAATATAATTAAAAGTAATGGTGAAAGTGGAAATATTGACGTTCGCGGCAAAAGTTCGGGAAGGTCCAAAACTGTCTCTGAAAGAAATTTAAGCGACTTAGTTAAAGTTTTCAAGAAAGAAGAGTGCATTAAGAGAGATCACTGCACGTTGGAATCAGGAATCTGGATTGAGCGTTTCTTGAGAAACTTGCAGAAAATATATTCACAATTGTGGCGTCGGCTTTTATATGATATGTGAATTTTACTATGGTATGCATTATTTAGTACCTAACCATGTTGGATTTTGTAAGCTAAGGAAAAGCCGCCCTCAACTAAAACTTGAAAGCAAGTACAGTATATTTGGGCATATTCGAAGATTTCATGAATGAAAAAGATTGACAAAAAATATTTTTAGAGACGATTCCTAATTTTACGTGTGCGTGGGAGAATAAAGCAAAAGGATAATTAGGAACAAGAAAGAACTTAAAAGGACTGTAAAATAACCAAAGATGTTATGGTTTGGGGATGTTTGTCTGTAAAGTTCCCAACCCCTTTGAGAACTTAATTGCAAACTTTAAATGTCTTAAATTTCTTTCAGAGACCGTTTTGGATCTTCCTGAACTTTTGCGCCACTAACGTTAAGATTTCCACTTTCACCATATTTTTTAATTACATTATTAACAGTGATCTTTGCTACAGATAATTCACGTGAAATGTCACTCATTTTCTTGCCAGTATGGTATTGCCGGATAATAATTTCACGAACTTTTTTATCAGTAGCTTTACTGTGTCCCAAAAGTTAACGAGATACTGGCTACAACAATATAAAAACAATACAAACTGCGAGTGACATTTGATTTCTGAGTTATCAAGTTAAAGCACCCACTGTATTGTGTCAGCGCCTACTTGTACATGTAATAGATACTCGTTAGTACCATAAATACCAAAGATGGTTTATACCTGTCCCAAATTCAGTTGTTTCAGAGTATTTCAACATTAAATAACTAATAAAAAAATAGTAAGTTAAATTTGAGAAAATCTAAATTAAAATGAAACCAAATATGATGCTATATGCATTTTTAAAATTAACATCGTACATATTTAAGTAATTAAAAACGTTTCTGAAAAAATAAAATAATTTTGTTAGGGCTCATAGGTTACTTCTAAAAAATCATATTTCCTGTCGAAGTTACATATAATAGAATTATTTCAACAGTGTTAGCTTTTATTTTGTTGGGGTGGTAAAGTATTTATTAGATCGAGAGGAATAGTTCCTAAATAATTATTAAATTCGTCTGTTGAAACAAGTTCTGGAATGTTGAAAATTGGTTTGTTTTTATTGATTAAATTTCACATAGCCTTTGAAGAATTATCGTTTTCGGAAATATTATAACATGATTTCTATGATAAAAACTAACCCTAATCATGAGTAGGTGGAAGATCATTATTTTAACTAAGGTAACGTATTTTTTGAAATACTTTATCAAATAAATATTACTGAAAAAATCAAATCTTGTTTCCAAATATCTTATATTGTAATTCAAACGAAAATTATCATACTTTCTCTATTTAGTGTGCAAATAGGTGAAACCCTCTCACTCTTAGTAACAGATCATATACCTGCCCTGTGTCCAAAGTCCTGCAGGCGACCTTGTGTTATTCGATCCTCAAAGTAGTGTCGTATTAACATATGCACCTTCTGTTGTTCAGTTCCTTAAGGTACCCTGTTACTAATCCATACATTTTCTAAAAAGGTATATTACTCGCCAAATACTAAGTCTGTAAATATAAATATAGTTTGTTTGCTTATAATTGGTGTTTGTTTCCTCATCTCTGGTATTCCTACATTTCCTGCTATGTTATTTTTGCTATGTTGCTTCCGACCATTTAAACACCTGCTATTTATACCGTTTTGCTAACCTTTATATTCCGTCACTGCATACTTGCTTGCTAGTATCACCCTGTCGATATAGTGAAATTAGTGATTTTTTTATATTTCTTTTATTTATCTCCAACCCCAGGTCAAGATTTCTAGACCCCTGGACATTTCCTTGTCTTCACTGTAGTTACCGATCCTCCTTTATCCCGTTAATGAAGAAAGGGGGTGTTCCTACGCTTTAAAATAGGAACTGATGATCTAGTACTTTGCAACAATAAATGTGGATATAGTGAAAAAAATGTTTTTTTTTATTACTTTTTTATTTATCTTTAACCTCGCGTCAACTTTTCTAGACCTCTGGACATTTCCATATTTTCACTGTAACTATCCGGTCTTCACTGTTATTGTAGAAAAATGGTGTTCCTACACTTTAAAACAGGATCTAGCGCTCGAGGCAATAATAGTTCAACGTGCCGTCGTTTCTAGAGTGCCAAAGTGACACATCCCCTCTTGTACAGTTCGGAAGTAAGTCATAATATTTAATATAATAATAATTTCCAGACCACAATTTAAATACTAAGTACAAATTTTTTTGGGTTATTAGGTCCAATGTAATTAAACCACTATTGTATTAACTTGCCGACGTTTCGGTATAATTTATTACCATCCTCAGGGCACTGTAAAATATAAATAAATTGATTGTAGTTATTCTATAACTATATGGGTGATAACTTCTAATTCAAATAGTAAAGAAATAATATTGAAAAGTTAATTAATTATTCTATAACAGATTGTAGAAAACATGTACTTATTTTAGGCACTTCAATTATTATTTAGAATTAGTTATAGATTAGTGATATATAAAAATTATAAACAAATACTCACATTAAAATTTAATAATAATAATTGAAGTGCCTAAAATAAGTACATGTTTTCTACAATCTGTTATAGAATAATTAATTAACTTTTCAATATTATTTCTTTACTATTTGAATTAGAAGTTATCACCCATATAGTTATAGAATAATTACAATCAATTTATTTATATCTTACAGTGCCCTGAGGATGGTAATAAATTATACCGAAACGTCGGCAAGTTAATACAATAGTGTTTTAATTACATTGGACCTAATAACCCAAAAAAATTTGTACTTAGCATAATATTTAATTTTAAAAACTTAAGAATAATCACAAATTCAGTTAATTTTCAACTTCTTTCTTAGTTTCTGTTATTAGGCACGTGTATAAAGTATTCACTATTAAAGGAGTAAAGTTAATTATTGATTTAATGTCTCAAAATATACCTAGTCAGTCGGCTAGAATAAACGATCTCGTCTGCACATTGGTATATCTGACTATTTTGTCTTAAACATACATTGCTCGCTTGAAGCCTTGTTGCACTGCAATTATTAATGCTACAGTAAGCAAACTACGATTTTGCAAAACTGAATTGAAATTATTCACTACAAAATCGACAGTATGGAATAAATTTGTCAATAATCGTCTGGCACAAGAAATGCATTTTAAAACTTAAAACTCGTACAAAACATTATCTGTAAAGCTGCAAATCGTTTCTTTGTATCATGGTCGTAGAGTACAAATGTACTTACTGTCGCCGGCATTCACCTTGACCGCGAAACTCTTTCTCCAGTCCAGTCTATTCTTTCGAGTTTTATACACGTTAAGTCACTTGAGGGTATTGCATATTATTTTTGTGTTTTTATTTTATTTGTTATACTGTATTGTTGATATTAATTTAATAATAAAGCATGGCAGACGTACGCAGGGGTAGAAAACGGCCATTTGCTGACAAAGTGAATAAATTCATAGGTGAACTCCCGGATTTATTCTATGATGGTGCTAAAGTAATTTGTAAAGTGTGCGAGAAGGATTTGATGTGCTGAGATAAGCGTGATTGTGGACTTCACGTAAATAGTGTACACCATAAAAATAAAAAAAATGGTGTGCCTTCGACAACACAGTTTAGGTTTGATTTACTGTTAATGCTGATTGCCTGTGATGTTCCGCTGTACATACTCGATAAACAACCATTTCGAGAGTTCTGGAATAAATACAATGCCCAGGTGAAGTTACCAAGTCGCACAACGTTATGTAACTATCTACCAACTGTACACGTAGACATGGTAAATAGGATGAAATGTGAATTAAAAAACATACGGCTGTGGTTATCTGTTAATGAGACAACAGATTGTAAAAAAAATTCTATTTTAAATGTTATAGTACGAGTACTGGACCCCCTTAAACCGACAGTTTCACTGTTACTAGCTAGCAAAAGATTAAGTCAGGGTGCTAGCGAAACAATTACCAAGGTGGTGCTGGAGACGTTAGAAAAATTTGAACTCTCAAAAAGTCATGTGTTGATGTTTGTGACTGATGGCGTCGTGACAATGCGTTCGGTAGGCCGTTCTTTGCAAGAACAAGGTTATACGTTTATACATGTTACGTGTAAAGAGCATGCTTTACATCTTGTAGCAGAAACTATTCGAAAAGAGGTGGATGCATTAATAGCAAGTACAAAAAAAGTGTTTCTTAAATCTCCTAAACGTCTCCGTGCATTTCATAGCAAGTGTCCCAGTATTCCTGAATCACCACAGCCGATTCTTACACGTTTTACACGTTGGGGAACATGGTTGCAGACAGCTTTTTATTATGCTGAATATTTCCAACAAAAGCTGTGATACTACAATTCAATCCAGATGAGGCTGCAGCTATTAAGGAAAGCCAGATAAAATTCGAAGATATTTCTGTTGAAACAACTTTAAAAAATATTGCTAGGAACTATAAACTAGGTATTACATGAAAGAATAAAGAAATTAGAAAATAGTTCGTTGTCGTTAGCGGAGTCACTGCAATTAGTGGACGAAGTAAATCTACTACTACACGCTATAGGTGACGCAACAAATGAGCGCGTTAAAGAAAAGTTCGCAAGTGTGTTAAATAAAGACACCGGTTTTACCAAATTAAGACAAATATAGGAATACAACTATTCCAGAAAATAATGTGATTTAGAATATTTCTATTGATAACCCTCAAGATATTGTCAATGCATCTACGAATTTTTTAAAGTTTCGTCTAATCAATCATTTGAAGTTGTAGATTCTGATGTAGTTGATGTAAATAAAAATGTACTACAATTATTGTAAATAAATGAAAATAGTATACAATAGATTAAACAAGTTAAAAAGCAAGATGGCATACCTCATTTTTAACTAAATAAGGGGTCAATTATTAGTGACACCTTTGTTAATTTTATTTAATTTAGCATTACATTTTCTGACTTATGAAACTGCTCGAAAATTTCTCCAGTTTTTAAAAAATATGGCCATACTGATATAAATAAATATAGTCATATTACTATAATTATTAATAACAATAGTTTTAGCAAAGCTTTCGAAACAGCTTTATATGAAGAGCTTTATAATCATCTCAGTATGCAATCACCATGGTTCTGTATCAGGCGATCAAACTAGCAACTTGGTTTGTGTTATACAATTTATCGCGGAAGAGCTGGATGATAATGGCCAAGTCGATGCCATTTATACTAACTTCAAGTTTTTGAGAAACTTGACTATGGTATTGGTCTAATTAAACATTTCAGATTTTCATTTTGACAGAAATTTAACACACTTTTGCTATTCATATTTAAAAGATAGAGAACGGTATGTTCAATATTGCGGTTATACGTCTGACAAGTTTATTGCTATGTCTGATGTTTCACAAGGATTCATTTTGGGTCCCTTATTTTTTATTTTATTTATTAACAATGTGCTTGGACTAAATTACCATTGTCTGCTGTATGTAGATGACCTCAAACATAAGTCGATATGCTTTATACGGACTTTTGGACCACGTTATTATGCTTCAAAAACTTGAAATGCAGGCTTATCCTTCCTTTTGCTAGAATTATTTAAATCCTAATTATCCGAAAGAAAACAGTATGTGGAATACCGTGGATTACTTCGAAAGAGATTTATGCTTTATCCCGAGTGCCCCAAGGCTCTATACTTGGGACATTTCTCTTTCTACTGTGCATTAATAACATTGTAATAAATCTTAATGTAGATTACTCGTTATACGCTGCTAACTTAAACTTTTTCTGCTTGGTTATTAACATATCGGATGTTATAAACCTGCAAAATAATATATAATATACATGTTATAATTATAAATTAGATAATGTTACTTTCAATCGGCCAGATTATATCAAAGATCTAGGAGCCATATTTGAGAAGATATTAAAATTTAATTCCTATGCAAGCTAAATTATTAAGACCTCTTTTAAATGGGCTCTGTTATCAGGAATTCTCACAGTTTTAATGACACACACTCTAGTCGTGGCAAACGTTATAGTGGAGGGTCGAAGCGAGGGAAGACGCACAGTCATCCAGGGTCCCGTTAGTCTAAGTGAGAGAGACGTTGTGTCAGCTCGCTCTATACCACATGTCTTACCACGGCCATCATCTACTGTATCTTAAACAAACAGAGGCGATCGTCACAATTAGTTTTTGTATCTCAAATAATAAGAAAAATAAAATTTGATGCAGACTTTTTGGTATGCACTGTATAATAATATATTGATGTTGATATGATGATGGTATATTTTGAGATAGAAAATGATAGAAAATAACAAAAACTTTTTCATAATAATTAAGAATTTACCCAATTATATATTATTTATTAGTATTAGGTATATAAGTATCTATTTATAAATTTACATTAATAATGAATGAGACACACATTCCTTAAATTATTTACTTGTGTATAACATTTAATTTATAGTTTTACTAGTCGAAATGTTTGCAAACTAATAGGACTATTTTAAAAATTTAATATAATTCACGTGTAACTATAAACGGCGCATTAAAATTACAGTATATTTCTTAAAAATGTATTTTTACGGAAACAAAAATAAATAGTTGGGATTCTCAAAAACGTCGAGATTATATTTCAATTAGATATGAGGTTAATATGACTGTATTTTTTCTTGTGTTCACAGAAAGTGATATACCATATCTAAATTAAA
Organism: Rhamnusium bicolor; assembly: GCA_029963845.1. Taxonomy (NCBI): domain Eukaryota; kingdom Metazoa; phylum Arthropoda; class Insecta; order Coleoptera; family Cerambycidae; genus Rhamnusium; species Rhamnusium bicolor. The sequence goes on from JANEYF010004447.1 coordinate 324,452, forward strand.
GTAACTAAAATTTTCTTCACGTTTGTCCTATGTAAGCTCCATCCCAGTGATTGTAATAAATGAAGGGGTGGATGGATAAAGGTCTTAATTAGCAAAGCGACACGGAGTTATATTATTTCTTAGCTTCTTTATCTATTCGGTGTCTAGGCATCTAGTCATAGAGACGTAACGAAACATGATATGTTGAAACATCACAACACCTTTATCGAATAGGATACTTCAATTTTTGAGACAATGTCAGTTTATCCATCCACCCCTTTAATTGCAATGGACTTTCTGATGGAAACCTGATGCTCATTATATAAAAATATGATTAAGAAACCTACTTTAAAAGTCCATGTTAATCACCACATGAAAATAACAAAATTTAGCAATCATTTCTATAATACAGTCTCATTGCATTATCTACGAAGTATTTGTAAATCTGGATTTCAATATACACGTACAAATGGACAATTTTTTATTTCATTCTAAAGGGAATGAAGAATCGTCAATAATGCATTAAAAAAACGTAAAATTAAAGTGTTTCACGCGGTGTTTCATTATGTAAATAATCAAATATATAGAAGGAATTGAATATAGGTTAACCTAATTCTTGTGTAGATTATAAAAAATACAAGATATAAAATATAATTTGCATTTCTTAGTATTTGTTATTATTACCCTTTGAACTGATTTTAAATGAATGGGTATCTGCAGCTGGCAATGTCCATGTTCTATTTCCATTATTCTGCTATTCCGTATTTTGGTTCTAATTTGCACGTAATTAAATACATCCGGTTGGGTACCTATTACTATTCAGTACTTTTAACTCAAAAGGACAGACGCCACAAATCGTCATTTAACAGTAAAGTCATTTTTCTGAAAATTCTAAAATCAAATGCACATATTACATATATCTTGAAAAATTGGTTTACTTTTCATATCGTTTTGTATTTTAACTACTATAATCCTGTTATTTTATTAATGTAATTATTTTTTATTTAATTTTTTTTTTGAGAAAAGTGGATGATAAAATAATCCAGCAATTTTCTATAAATTAAAACTTCTGATTACTTTTATCAACAGATAAATTTACCGCAGTCATTTGTTCCACATCTTATTTTCGCAGAAAATGAACGTCCACCATTTTGACTCGAAGGTATTGCGTTGTTTGTACTTGCTTTCTCAAGTTTATTGGTTTCTAGTACAGTAAAAGCAAATCGGACAATAACCATTCTGTACAGTAGAAAAACTGCGGATACCACTACAAAACTGTAAAATAGATCAACTTGGAGTATTAACTGAACATGATTGGTGTCGACCGCTCAAGGTGAATAAATATTTTCACAAGCAATTGAGCAACATTCTATTGGTCTTTTTGGAAAATTACTAGTTTATATAAATAACAATACAACTTGAGTACTTAGTCCAATTGGTTTCTTCATTCCTTTGTCAATTGAATATTTATTCGCAATTATTGCATTCCGGAATTATACATCAGCATTAGAGTTTCGGCTATACTTTCAGATGAATTGAGATTTTATAGCTTTGAGGGAAACTGCAAAAAAATCTTTTAAAGTTAAATTGCCATCCACAATGGTCTAAATAGGAGATTTAATCTAAACACGGAATGTTTTTGTTTTTAAAATAGGTTCTAACCCAGCAATAACAGTTATATGATGTTTCTTTATGCTTTATTTTTATCTGTAATATAATAATATTTGTTAATTAAAGTGACATATGAAATGAAAAATATGGAAATATTGTATCTGTAGATAAAAAATGGTAATACTGACGTAGTTTTCCACGTAAGACCAAAATAATACATATTGCACTCGACGCGCGTTTCGCCATATAAGTTGGCATCATCTGGGGATGATTAAAACTAAACTTATGTTAACAATTTACCCTATTTATACCTAAACTATTGTCACTGTTCGGTGAACAGTGATCCACTAACCAATAGACCGGTCTATTTGGGATAGGCCCTCTGTCACTATTCATACTACTTTTATACTTAATGATTTCCGAGCGTCCAAATGCATCCTGCTGTCTAGTATTTGTTACATTCCTGATTAATCGTAAATTGCTAATATCTATTTTATGGTTGTTCTCAAATGCATGTTTTGCAAACACTAGACTTATCTGTTCTACCATATTTGAGATGGGCCATATGCTCTTTGAATCTAATTTGAATTGATCGTCTAGTCTGTCCAACATATTTTTGATTAAAGTCCTTACAGCTAATTTCATAAATCCCCGACTTTTCGCTTGTTTCAATTTTGTCTTTTGGATTGCCGAAAAGTTGTTGTAGTTTGTTTCCCAATGAATGAACCACTGTCATACCTACATCATTAAAACTCTTACCAATACCGGGGGTGATTCGGGGGCCGAATGGAATCGATACAAATTTCGGATTTTCTCTATCAATTTGAAAGGTCAAGGAAATTTGAAGCGACTCTTTAAATCTTCGTTTCCTAATTATTTTATCAATTAAACTTACAGAATATCCGTTACTCACAACTATATCCTTAATCAATTTCTTTTATTTTTCAAACCTCTACTTATTGAGGGGGAAGCTTAATAGACGATGGAGTAGAAAATTAAAACACGCCATTTTGTGTTGAGCACAATGGTGAGAGTCCTTAGGGATATATCTTAGAATACTGATATATTTTCTGTATACATCAATAAGGAGCCTAAGGACTCTCACTAGAACCATTTGAAGAGCAAAATCTATTTAACGGATCCGGAGTCTCTGGAAGAGTTGCGACGTCTAATTGTTGAAAAATATCATCGAATATCCCCACTAATGCTTCAAAATGTATAAGGACTCGTTTCGAACACAAAACTTGTATTATTGTATGGAAGGTGGTGGTAGACATTTTGAACATTTAATTGACTATACTTTGTTGTTTGGATCTTTGAGCATACACCACGATCATAAGCTGTATGAAGTGAATAAATTGAAGGTCATCTTTACTTTTGAGCAATGGTGTGTACTGGAGAACAATATTTTTTGTATATTTCAATATTGAGATAGAGAACACCCTAAATTTCACAGGCCGTCACAGAGTACTTGTCAGTAATCAAAGGTAATTTTCATTATGTGATTCATATAGCTACTAACATAATGTCAAAAATGTAATTGCAAAAATATAACGACGCAGCTGAATCATGTAACAAACAAGTGTCTTTGTTCCACCAATTATTAACTTATCGGTCAGATGCCTTAGCCTACCTAAACATGTGTATCTCTGTATTTGCTTATTCTAAAAATGCATTGTTCCGAACGCAGGTCGTAACTAATTTGATACACACGCAAGGATAAAAACAACAAAGTATAATAAAGTATCTTCTAATGTTTGACAGGTGTATAAATGCTGTACAAAAACTACCACACCTAGAAAAAATGGGCGGGAAACAGATGAAAGAAAGCAAATTTCAATAAAAAATGTTTTGTATATTTTTTAAATTACTTATTTCAATTACATTTCATCTTCAGGTAATTATAGAATCTTTCATCCATTTAAAGTTTTTAAAAACACATTTATTACCCTGATTTATTGTAAACTCTATATGATTTTCAAACTCGTAACAATCACAACAATGTAAAAGACATCTGGCAGGCCCTTGGTGCAGCTTATGATGCCATAAAACCTAGTCAGAATATAAAATATACTTTGTCCCTACTAAATTGCGCCGTATACATATGTCGGAGTAGAAAATACAAATTTGACACGTTTAAAATTTATGATAACGGAATTTTACTTTTTTTTATCGTTTCAACGGAATAGCTTGTAATCAAAATAAAGTTTAAAAAAAGTATTACAAAATTATGTATTAAATATTTAAACAATCGAGGTTTTGTAGCAAACAGAAGAAAAAATTAAAATACAATATGGCATTATAGGTATTACTGTGACTAGGAAATGCCTGAAAATGTTATAGTAGTATAAAAATTTTTATCTATCATCTACTCTCACTCTTTTTGTACATTAAAGAATTAAGTTTTAATGTATTAAAATTAAGAATTACAACATCTGAACATTCTTATATAAAACAAATTTTACTTTATTATTTTTTTTCTGAAATAAAATATTTGTACCGCGAATTTTGGTTAACAGAAACTTGAATAAATCAAGTATTAAATTTAAATCACTTTGCCATATTCTGTGTATGCATTTCATATAGATTTGATCAAGCATCACTCAAAAATATCAAGCTTTTAAATTTGTCGATGTCCGAAGTCCATCAGATGTGTTATTTCCTCTTCTTAGAGGAATATTTAAAAGCCAATACATTCGATAATAGGCACTGATGCATTTAAAAGCACGCTTATTTAATTTTATTCTGTCACATATTTTACTGGCTGCATCGGAAATCCTTTATAAAATAACATGTATAGTAATTAAAATTATGGTAGTTTTAAACTACTGAAGTTAATATGAAAAGCCCCTAAAATATATAAAATCTAGGTTTGTGTGATGAAGATACGGTATCTGATGGAAAAGAATGAATTTCTCAAAATAGTAGTATCGTCAGCAAACAGTGTAAAACATTCAGATATACTTGTGTGTTTTTACTTATATTAATGATATAAGTATATCATAACTGGACCAAATACAGGTCCTTGTGGAACTCTGCAGCTAACATTAACTTTATCTAAATAATCCATTAGGTAATTACTCTCCTAGTTCATTCAGTTACTCGAATAAAGTTATTTTTCAAGTAATAAAATTAACTTACTCATTGGATAAACACGAACATAAAAATTATGTTTATTCAGTTAGAATAAATAATTAAGTAATCAACCGAATGACCGTAGTGGATAATTTATGGATATTAGGATATTCTGTTTGCCTCAAATTATTTAAATATATTCTGTATTTAATCCGTAATTTATTATTAGCACCGATATAAATCACTGACATTCTTTAGAATACAAATTATGCAAATATTAGCCTTTCAAATGAGGCTACTGAAAACAGTGTAACCAGAAAAAAGCATTCAAATGTATCAAAAAAATATCACAGTCAAATAATATTGCTAAATTATTTTGTTGTATTTTATCGAGAGAAAATCTAGTAAAAAAATTACATAAATTGCTTAAAATAACTAGGTACAGATTAAATGATAACACGAAATTTTTTAAATATGAAATACACGTAAATTTTGTTGAATGTCCAATTTGCATTTTATATGATAAAAAAATAAATTAGTCACACTGAATTTCAAATCTATTACCTACATTAAGAATTGTGTGTGTATGTGTGTATTGTGTTCATATTGATTATTCTATTTCTTTGGGTCACCACTATTCTCACATTAGCTGAAATACGAAATAAATTTATGAATTTTTTGTATATTCTTCTAATCATTAGAATATGCAAATGTGCATTGTTACTCAACGAAAAGATTATTATCTTCAACATACACGACGCGCGACGCTCTTAGACACAATAATCCGACAAGTATCGATAGAGTAGTTTTTTTAAATATCAAAAAAAAAAAATTACTCATGAAAAATTAGGTCTTGCATACCACAATTTTTAGACTTTGGATGTCATGACGTAAACTACAATGGCGGACAGGTAGAAAATAAGTTTTCTTTCATAAATTTTCCATTTATAATGAAACAATACCTTACTTTGTAAACTCGCTTTTAACCTTCTTTGTGGTTTATTTGAAGATGGTTAGAAGCCGCAGTGAATTGCAGATATAAAATAATTCCATCTAACACTAACACTAATACTAGCAGTTTTATGTTTTTTTTTAATGCAGCTGAACATTCTAAGGACTATACCAATACTGTGAAATTATTACTAACAGTAGATGTCCATTGGCTTGCCCTTATAATGGCTGGGTGGAGCAAGGGGTGGAAACAGTACAAGAACACGATAATTGTATTTATTCACTATTATCTGCGATATTACAACATATAATTAAAATCTGTTCCAAATGGTACGGGGTTAAACGGCGTCTTTTGTCGGAAAATATCGATTTGTAGATAGAAAACGATTGTTCAGTCTCTACAGATGTGATGGGGGTATACCAAATTACTGTATATTTATATAGGAACGATTCGTAAATTTGAGATAGCAAAATCCACTTCTTATTGCGTAAAAGTAGTACTAGGTACGAAAGTATACAGAAGCCTGGATGTGCCAATAAAAGATTTTCTGATTTTTCTTTTACGCGTTCTGCAGATTCCTCTGTAAGCAATGAAATGTATGCAAATCATACACAACAATCATTTTATCTGATAGAGAAACTCATCAGTCTGGAGATTCCACACCAGCAAGGGAAATTTTCGAAAAGGAGTTGTGAATTTCTTCTAAACTTCCTTGAACAGTTGGATCTATGACGGCCTCCTGAGCGTTGGCGATTGCCAGAGTTTGATTGAAATCCAACTGTTGTAGCACCTCTTATACCTCTTCCAAATGGATGAAATAATACGTCGTGACCTCAGTATAGGTACCCCACCGTATCACAAGAGATTCAGGAGACAGTTCTGTATTTGGGAAAATTTCTCAAAACAACCGTATGTGCTCGGAGGCTTTGCAAAACACTTTGTTTTACATTCGAAAACAGTACGTTCATATTGGGATACCGATAATAGGATACGATATATAGCGAGCGCAAGGCAAGTTACATGAACACAGTTGTACGTTGCTTGTAATATTTACCCAGTCGTTCTTATATACGCTGCGGCGTTCGTAATAAATAATAAAAAAATCTCTTTATTTTCCTCATAGCCATCTCTTCATACTAGTTTTAAGCTGTCACTTGCAAGAATGGACACACTGTCTGCATTTGCACGTTCCAACTCTTTTGAATCTATCGTATGTCGCCACGCTCTAGATAACTTGATTGTCTCATCAACACTAATCCCAATGTATTTATTCTTGAATTTGGAGCTAACATTGTAGAGAATATTTTCAGCTTCTTCGGGCAAATACTTTTTTCTTAATGTAGTTGAATCAGGTAGCAGCGCTTCGGCATATTGCCCTATACAGATCGAGCCAATCCACTAGATACACGATTAGCCGTATGTGTAGTTTACAGTTGTCCGTCTGAATACGAAATCCGAACGATTGCGCCACGGTGCTTGTTGAGAAGTGCATACGAGACAAAACAAAGTAGAATCAGAATCAGTAGTGATGGGCATAATCGAATGATTTCAATAATCGAAAAGTCAGTACTCGAATATTTCAATAATCGAAAGGTAATTCGAATGATCGCTCGAATGTTTCTAGGGGGATATGAAAGCCGAGAACCGAGAACATTGCGCATTCGACAACTGGTCACGTCTGGGGTGGGGTCTTGGTTCTTTAGGATTTGGAAGTTTTACTTTACTTTATAGCCCCCTGACTCACCCACTCGTAGTTGGTAGTGTTGGCTTGGAAACTTCCATAGTCGGAATATTTTTATTTTCGTATATGTTTTATAATAAACTAAATTTTCATTTTCAAATAAATTTTAGTTTCTAGATTTTATTAACAAAATGCTAAATAATCTATTTCAAGAAAACAGGATAATACAGCGACATGCAGTATATATGCAAAAAAATTTTGAAGTATTTTGGAAAGACAACTAATTTGATGCAATATTTATTAAGAATTCATCCCATACAATTTCAACAAGTTAAAGAACATCCACATGAATCTGAGCTCTGACATGGCTGTATGCATGAAAAGAATTCGAGTATTCGAGTGACGCATTTCAAATGCATTGCAGTTATTACTTACTACGTCAGCTGAACTCGAAAGTCGAGGTTGTGTTGTGCGTGATTCGAGTGGTAAATAGCATCGAATTCTTTCGCAGTAATCGAAATGTTCCGAATATTTCAATAATCGAATGATTGATTATTTTTCATTCGAATGATCCCTCACTAAGAATCAGTATCGCTAAGGCCACAGTGAAGAGCATTGCTTGTTCATCTAAAGAAATCTTTGCATATTGACATATTTACTAAAATTATCTGAATGTTTCACAATTTCAGTGTTCCTTCCGAGACGCCACAGATAGTAAAACACTAAAGTTATGAGAAGTATCAGAACAGCACACAACAAATTTTATCTTTTTTTTTCCTTTGAAACAAGAAGTAATTCTAAAACCAAATATTCTCATAAATAATAAAGACAAATAATACCAACTCTAAAAAAAATAAAATAATACGTAAATAAGTAATTTTAATTAGATGCGCAAAAGACTTCCTTCTTGAGAAAGGCAATATCCTAAGCTACTGTATCTTCCGACATTCACACTGGTGACAGACGGGCGATTATAAACTGAGCATACTGCTAGTCGTGTATCTAGTGGGTTGGCTCGTGTATAGACTTTTATATAAATTTCCTAAATATGAGATTATCTAATTGGATCCAGGGAATATTACATCCCACCATAAACTTTAGTAAATCCATATTGAACTGCTTTTCTTTTGCGCCCATCAATATTTGGTGTTTTCTTCGATACTACATGTTCTGTCGCAACGGATTTATAAGTATTATGAAAGTCTAAATGCGCAAATTTTACACAGCAACTTCACACCATCAAAGGATAAGTCTGAATAATCGCTAATATATGACTTAGTTATATCTGAAGATGCGGACTACCTCGCCATTTTTTACGTCCACTAACGCACTGAAGTTAATATGGGGTAACCGCCTTTATACTTGCCGTACACATAACCGATCTCTAGCTAGAGAGTTCTCGAAATGAAAAACTACGAACTGCAACGATGTAAACAAACTAATCCCCTCAGAACCTCTCCCTGTATATAATAGATTCAGGTAGTCGTCTTTAGTTAGGGATGCAAACGATATTCGCCTTTCTACACTACATAGATAAATAATATAATTCTCGGCCGCTCATCGGTGTCAATATAATCCTCGGCGGCTGTTGATCACTCATCCGTGCCGGTTTCACATGAAAAAAATTAATTAAATATTGTGTAAGTATATTATCAAAAATTAGATTTTAATTTTTAACTCTTATATCATTTCGGAACAGTATTAGGTTTAATAATCCGTCTCTTAGATGACATCCAAACTCCCTATGTGCAAATTTTAAACTGGTATGATCTAATACATTTTGCGGATATCCAGGAATATCCAGGTGTACATTTCAGTGTGGCCACTTAATATTTGCATCATCCCAAAATCTAAGAGGATCTTATAGTATAATCCCTCATACATCCTTCAGGACATCGATCGTATAATTTTTTTTGGCACCAAATTGTCACAATTGGATGACTACACGTAATACTTAGGCTTACATATTGGGACATTCATGAGCAAGCTCAAATAGTAGATGGTCTTTTCCATAGTGCATCCATCGCACAGTCTTAGCTTCAAAATAAATCGGTTTAATTAAACATACCTATGTACAAAATTGCTTCGTCCGCTGTAAAGTGGAGTCAAAGTTGTGTTTTTTTTTTCAAGATTGAGTGACATTGGAAATAGTTCCACGAACATAGGCCCGGAAATGCTTCTCTTCGAAGTCAAAGAAAAATAAAAGATTTTTTTTAACAAATTTTTAAAACGGCTTGACTTAAATCAGTCTTATTTCACATTTGATCAGTAGCTTCTGGGAGCTACATCTTTATTTAATTTGGGTACAATAGCTTTATCCTAACGGTGGATTTACAGGGATCCCGAAAAGTTTTTCCAACAGCTTTTTCTCGTATGGACTAATTTGAAAACTGGAACAGCCGTGTGACGAGAAATTTAAAAGGAAAGTTCTTTTGGTCATTCATTTTTTTTTTCGTATGAGTTGCGGTTTTCAAAAGAGACGATAAAACCAAAGTATGGCGTCTTTTACAATAATTAATCTGCCTAATATATAATTTTGAATGTTATTCGTGATCAAGTGTGTACCTGACATAGATAAACTTTTTGCTATCACAAAAAGTAGAATTCCAATAAAAAATTGTTATTAATTGCAAATTTTTTTCTTTCATTTTGAAGGGCCATAACATTGTAGGGAAGCATTTCCGGTCCTATGTTCATAGGAACTTCTTTAAAATCATCCAAGAAATCACCTCTCGACAACACTTAAGAAACACCCTTATACATTTTTTTAAATACCAGCTGAAACACCTTTTTTTGTCATATAGTTAGTTATTGACGCTGAAAAAGAGTATAATCTAATAAACTAATTTTGTAATTTGTATTTAGGTGCAAAGAATTTATTCATTACATTCCTTCTACGAAAGTCCCTTTTTTACAGCCAAGGATAATGACTCTTAATGGCACTATATCAAGGTCTTAAATTTTAGCACTTTCAGTATAAGTACCATTAAATTCCCTATTTTACTGTTAACGCACGTATAAAGCTCAACGATGTTAAAAGATTTATTTTTTATGAAAATTTGTTATGTCATATATTATTAGCTTTAATTAATAAATTATAAAACCCTTGTGATAAATTATCGTAGTATTATCATTTAATAAAATATACTTTCTAATATTTACCTACTTCTACTAATAGTTGTATCTCTAGCTTTCAGCTTCGAATCTTGGACATATCTTTCGTATTTTGGATTCCTCATATAAGTGGTCGCAACTATTTTTAGATTAACCATAGTAAAGTTCACTATGAACGAATTTAAATTGTCTTTTAAGACATTTCAAAAACATATACTGACTATAATGTCGGCGTTCGTTAACTAACCTTTAATAAAGCTAGCCTATGATTGAAAAACTAAAAAAAAAAGTAGAGAAGCCAGCAGATAGATATATATTGAGTGTTTCAAAATACATCCGCCACGTTTTAAAGAATGATTTTTTGACAAAAAATAAGTCGAGAACTTCATATACACTTACAAAACGGCTTTATAACGTACTAGATGTCGAAAATTAAAAAGAAAAAATCGATTTTTCTAAGATTCTCAAAAAATACTTATAGTTGGAGTATGGAATTTTGGCACATATTAGTATCATATAAGTAGGCGTTTTTACGTATAACCAGATTTTTTACTTCGACTAGTGGCATGCGTAGGATCAACATTAATAAAATTTTTATAGAAAAATATGATAGACACTGTGTTTTATTAAGTTCGATAATTTCTGAGACATTACGCATTAAAACTACATAAAAGTTATCTCTTACGTTTTCTCCCTACGAAGTACTATTTTGGAAAAATATTTAAAGAAATATTTTACTGCTTAATTTCTGACATCCGGATTTGCAAAAATGTTAAAAACGTAGCTAAAAAAAATAGTCATAGCATGCTGTGAATTAAACAAAATCTACAAGTAGTCGCTCTTAATTCGAATTTAAAAATAACACAGCCCCACAAAAAAAAAGTCCTGATACAGAATGGTGAAGTACCTTCTGGTACGCTTTTCGATGTGCTAAAAACGAATCTCAGGTCAGAACTGACCCATCACCCTTAAATTTCGCCCCAGCACACCCTAGCACCCCCCAAATGGTCAAATTTTCACATCATATAAAAATTCAAAATAAATATCTCATTCTACGTTTTTCGGTGTGCTAAGAATGAATCTGGGGTCACGGTTTACCCATGACCCTTAGATTTCGCCCCAGTACCCCCTAGCACCCCCCAAATGGTCAAATTTTCACATCATATAAAAATTCAAAATAAATATCTCATTCTACGTTTTTCGGTGTGCTAAGAATGAATCTGGGGTCACGATTTACCCATGACCCTTAGATTTCGCCCCAGTACCCCCTAGCACCCTCCCAAATGGTCAAATTTTTACATCATCATATAAAAATTCAAAATAAGTATCTCATTCTACGTTTTTCAATGTAATTTAATAGTTTTAATTTTGCTATATCTCCCCATCCCCCTTCACCATATGGTTATATTTTGACCCTTGTAACGTTGTACCAGTATTAGGATATGACAATTTTTCATTTCCATGCGATGAAATCAGGAACAGAATCATTCCTAGAAAAAAATGCTTCTATATTAAAACACATATAAATAAATTTAAAATGCTTGGAAGATATACTGTATTATCGGTGTCAATATGTGACCGTAGGTAATTACCTAGGTACTTTTGTAGGGCTGTGAATTGTTTGTTTTGATTTTTGGCAGTTTTTAGTTCTAAGTATTTTTAATTTCTTTGCAAATCCTGATCTCATAAATGAAGCCGTTTAGGATATAAATGTGTATGAGGTTTTCGACTTATTTTTTGCCAAAAAATCATGCTTTAAAATTTATTTATATTTTTTGAAATATCCTGTATGTTAAGTTTTAAGAGAGTAGACAAGAACAACTAAATAAAACAAAGATACAAATTTTTTAAATTGAAAACAATTTTTTTAATACAAATACAGCCCTTAAAATTTGTAATGATTCGATCTTTATAAAACTAGAATAGACGTTACCTTTTAATTTCTGTATAGTAGAATATAATTTTTTATGTTTCATTCTTTAGGTATCTCCATACAAAATCAGAGGGATGTGGTTCAGCGGTCTCGAAGACCATGTAAATAAACTACGAGTCCAAATCCGATTTTGTGAAATCTATTACTCCTTTAACAGCTCTTGCATTATGAGCTCGACACCATCTTGTTGACACCAAATATTATTTCCTACTAGCAATGGAAGTGCGTTGAAATTTTCTAAACGTTTATTTAAAAAATTTTGAAAAATATAGAGCTGTTAGGTTGTTATTAAATATAAAATAATATAGTTTGTTAAAAACGAAACAGTAATTCTAAATCTTCCTCGTTGTTTATTTATAGAAATAATATGTTTAATTTCGTTTGACCAAAAACGATAATTATTTATGTTAAATATTCTAGCACTTGAAATATGCGCCTCATCAGACCAAATAACATTATTTTAAAAAATTGGTATTTCCTGGCATTTTTTGTAAATACCAATTATTACAAAAATTCAACCTTCTGAGGTTTCTCCAGGATGCAATTGATATATCACACGAAATTGTTAAGTTTGTATCTAATTTAAAAAACAACACATTAGAAGATCATTTATATGATTTGTACTGTCATTTTATCTATTTTCATTAAAAATTCTTAGATTTTGATACTCCATCAGCCTCAAATTCTGTGCTAGAATAATTATGATTCTCTTCCACACATTCCAAAACTTAATTTAATCATGTACAGTATTTTATTTTTTATATTTCTTTGATCTATTTTTCTGAAACGAACCATACTATTTTAAATTTTCGGAAAGTCTACTATATATTTTTAAATTTGGTTGACTTCTTTCTGGGAACACCCTTGCTTCTTTAAATAATAAACTAGATGGGTACGTATATTTTCTTTTCAAAATTATTTTTAAACACCATTTTTTGTATGATATTTAAGGAGTGTAATTGGTTGTTATTAAGTCCACCCCACGCTAAAATTGGATAGTTTATCTAACTTTTAATTAGAGAGAAATATATTGTTCTAAGGTCTCAAAGATCTAAAAAGTCAGTTAGGTATTTTAATTTTGATATAATTTCCCTAATTTTTCTTCACAATTAAATTTATTTGTTTATCCCATCTTAGATGAGATTCTATAATGACTTCTAAGTATTTTACATGGTCTCTTTAGTTCCGAGTTATAGAATTATCCTTTATTCATACTGATATGCATTTATATCGAAGTAAGCCCACTTTGTATGCTCTGAATGTCACATACTTTGTTTTATCAGAATTTAACGTTAAGATGTTATTGCTAAACCACACCATAATTTTGTATATCAACCCGTAAAGATTCTCAAGATTTAGGTAAATCTTATAAATTTTATATAAAATAACCGTATCGTCGGCAAAACTTGTTATTTTTCCTATACCGTTTAAGCTTAGTAGGTCATTGATATATACAGAGAATATTGGTGGACCTAGTAGAATTCTCTCTGGGACAACATACGTGACTGTTTTGGGATTACTTATATATTATGTATTGAGACATAATTAAGTCTGTCCTCTAAAAAACTCTTTAGAAGTTTTAAAGTTTTCCCCCTGATACCAGCATCATAAAGTTTTTGGAACAGCTTAGAGTGACACAGTATCAAATGCCTTGGCAAGATCTATAGATATTGCCAAGGCTGGTTTCTCTCTTATCTAATAAATTTTGGAGATTGTCACAAATTGCACCCTGAGTAGACTTATTTTCCCCAAATCCATACTGTTTATCTGATATTATTGTATACTTGTTTATAAAGCTTAATATTTTTTTTTTATTATTTTTTCGGAAATTTTTGCAAAGTTGAATATAAGGCTATTTTAGCTCACATACATAGCAAGAAAGTCGAATTAGTCACCTAAAATGATCATCCTGTATATATATATATCGTACCAATTTACCTTCATATTTTAATATAATTTATGTAAATTAATTTTAAAATAATTTATACCAACAAAATAATATTTTTTCTAGTAAATATTTTTGTTCGTTTGTAAAACTTGGTTTCTAATTCATCGTGACTTCTCCTGAAATTTATATATACGGTACGAGTTTATAATTACATATAATTACATGGAAGGTTGATAATTATTTTCACCATTATAGCTCAAATTATTTCAACGGTTTGTATGGCGATAATAATGAACACTAATTTTAGTTTGCGTAAACTTTAAAGGAGTTTTGCAAATTATAATTTGTGCTGGATGTAAAGTCTTATCACGCAGTCCAAATATGCCTGGCAGTTTCAAAAGTACATTTTAATAAAGTCTAGACATAATTGGGCTTTTATATCGCGAAATTTTGTTTAATTGCAAACGTCAAAACTTCCTAATTAATTCATGTGTACTAGTATAGAGGAAAACTCTTATTAAAGGGAACCAAATAAAATATGAATGGAATTAATCATACATTTTTTGAGACAATAAAGTAATTATAAACCAGACATATATGTAAGTATATTACCCGAAACACAGATCTGTGTCTATGCCTGAAATAAATAACTTTAACTCGCAGTTTTCCTGTGGATATGAATAAAACTGTTACTGGCTGACATATCTCGAGCTTATAAATAAGCGATGGTAGATTCAGGGTCGGGCGCAATACCAATACCATCGCTCGCTTGTTTACGATGATGATGACACGACACACTTCAGTTGTTATCTGTCGGCCGATGCATAGAGTACTAATAAATAATAAATAATGTTGAGGGTAAAGAGTAGAAAAAGAGCGTACGCTGATAAAGTGAATAAATTTATCGGTGAATTTCCGGATTTATTCTATGATGGATGTAAAATAATTTGTAAAGTTTGTGATCAAGACTTAATGTGCTGAAATAAATACGGCTGCAAAATTCATGTCAATAGTAACCGGCATAAAAATAAAAAAAATGGCGTGTCTTTGGAACCTCAGTTTATGTTTGATTTACTGTTAATGCTGGAATAAATACATTCCCCAGGTGAATTTACCAAGTTGTTCATCGTTACGTAGATATGTACCAAGTGTTCGTGAAGACGTTGTAAATAGGATTAAATGTGCATTAAAAAATACACGGCTATGGTTATGTGTTGACGAGACGACAGATTGTATAAAAAATTCTATTTTAAATGTTATAGTACGTGTACTCGACCCTGTTAAACCAACATTTCCACTTTTACTAGCTAGCAAACGACTAACTGCGTGTACTGGCGAAACAATTACGCGGGTGGTGTTGGAGACTTTCGAAAAATTTGAACTGTCAACAAGTCAAGTGTTGATGTTTGTGACCGACGGTGCTGCGACAATGTGTTTGGTGGGCCGTTTTCTTCAAAGAGACGATTGTAGGTTTTTTACATGTTACGTGTAAATTGCATGAATTCCATCTTGTAGCAGAAACGATTCGAAAGTGTTTTCCAGAGATAGATGCATTAATACCAAATACAAAAAAAGCATTTCTCAAATCTCCTAAACGGGTTCGAGCATTTCACACACTGTGTTCTGGTATTCCGGAACCACCAGATCTGATTCTTTCACGTTGGGGAATGTGGTTGAAGGCAGCTTTTTATTATGCTGAATATTTTCAACAAATAAAAGCTGTGATACTACGGTTCAACCCTAACGAGGCTGCAGCTATTAAGGAAAGCCAGACAAGCTTTCAAGATGTTTCCCTTGAAACAGATTTATAAACAAGTGCTTACGCAAAGTGTTGCGTATCTTCTGGCCTAGCACAATTACAAATGAAGAGCTTTGGAGACAAGCTAAGCAAGTGAAAATCGATCTGGAGATTAGACACAAAAAGTGGAGTTGGCTGGGCCACGCAATCCGTAGGCAAAACAGTATTGCGGCAAAGGCGCTCGAATGGAATCCGCAAGGCAGCCGAGGTAGAGGAAGACCGAAGACGACGTGGAAAAGGTCACTGCTGGATGAAGCTAATATGATGAGCACGACATGGGGAGAAGTGAAGCAACTGGCTCATAATCGGATCAGATGGAGAAATTTCGTGGAGGCCCTATGTTCCACCTGAGGAATAACGGGAACCTATATATATATAACAATTATAGAGGACTACACGATGCAATAGAAAAATTGCAAAATACTTCGTTGTCGTTAGTGGAATTGATGCAAATAGTGGACGACGTAAATACACAGCTACAGACTATAAACGACGCAAAAGATAAGCCCGTTATTGAAAAATTCCAGAGTGTATTACAGAAAGATCCTGATTTTACCAAATTAAGACAAATTTGTGATGGTGCATCTACAGCTGAGTTAAGTGAGTTTACAGAGTGTTTTACTTATGCCTGTATTACTTCCGTAGATGTCGAACGGTCTTTTTCAAAATACAAACATATTTTTTCACCACAGCGAACATCGCTTACTGAGACAACTGTAGAAACATATCTGATGCTACACAGTTATTATAGAAGTGCTCCAGTTTGTGATAACGACAACCAAGCTACTTCATAAATCTGCTTAAGAAGGTGAGTTTTGTGCATATTTTTATAAAGTGTACCAGTATTAATAAAATTTATTTCCATTTATTTTATTTATTTATTTATTTATTATTAGTTATCACTTAGATATACAATGTACATGTGTGAACGTCATTTAACAGTTTAATAATAATGTGCAGCACTAAGCCTAAAAAATATAAGGAAATACATAAAAAAAGAATTTAAAGCGAACCAAATAGTACAAAAACATACATCTTTTGTTTTTATTATTGTACTTATTCAAGTATTATGATATGATGCATACCCAGTACGTCTCTGTAGGATTAATGACCTTGGCCAGGCTGACGTATAAAGTGTGTATTTTAAGCGACTTTTAGGAATCGGAATATTGTAAACTCTTTTCTTTTTTAAGATATAAAATGTGGAATTTTAGGATCATATAATAAATAAATCTAAATAGTGCACAATAAATAATAAAATAATTCTAGCACTGCCAGTTTCACCGGAAATGCATGTACTGTTAGATAATTTTGTCGAATTTCTTCGGCTATCAGCTGAAGTGCATGGACTATTCGGATAGATAACTTTTAGTAACTGACCATCTTTAACCATATTCTGTGCTGCATCTGTCACTAACATAAATACTTTACCACAACACCAATACTCTCCTTGCACTTGCCAGATTTTTAAAATTAATTCATAATATAGTCTAATATAGTCTTGTTAAACATTAACAATTATCAAATCTGTTTTAATAATTTATACCTGGAAAATGTTTAAATTGCTAATTGAACTTCCGAGAATATCAGATGCTCTGAGAACGATGTCCTATTGGCTCGACGTCACAGGCCATATTATCTCCGGGTGATAGAAGGTACGCTTTAGTTCATGCATTAATTAAGCATGGGTGGTTATTTCCTAAAATTATTTTGTAATTTCTGGTCTGTAATATTTATGCAGACATAATAGCATGTTGCAAACACCTACTGAAACATTCCCAAAGAGAAAACCGGAAATTTATATACCATGATAAAGTGAATTTAGAATTTAGAAGGGATAATGAACATCGAGAGAGATATATCGGAGGAAATTGAAATGAAACAATTGACATGGTTTGGACATGCAAAGAGAATGTATGAGGAAAGATGGCCAAGAAAAATATTAGAGTGGGTACCACCAGAGAGAAGAAAGAGAGGAAGGCCGAGTAGAAGTTGGAGAGAGGACGTTAATCAAGCGATGGAATTAAGAAATTTAGAGGTGAATATGTGCTATGACAGAAGAAATTGGAAGCTGGGTACGGAGAGACGGCGCCAGCCGTAAACAATCCGTGAATATATATATATATATATATATATATATATATATATATATATATATATATATATATATATATATATATATATATATATATATATATATATATATATATATATATATATATATATATATATATATATATATATATATATATATATATATATATATATATATATATATATATATATATATATATATATATATATATATATATATATATATATTTATATATATATATATATATATATATATATATATATATGTGTATATATATATATATATATATATATATATATATATATATATTATATCACATTTAGCAATATTATAAATTATTATAAAAGATTTAATAAATATAGTAGCATGCATACATTAAAAATGAACAATTTCAGAAAACAATTTTAATTTAGTTGTTAACATATGTGTAGAATAATTAAGTATTCATTGTTCATATAAAAATGTAGTTAGTTGTAAGGTATTTGCAAAGCCAAATTGGCCATAAAAATTAATGAAAAACAAATAAAAAACAAGAAAAAGGTGTCAAGTCGAAGTCCTGGATCTCCACTGGCAGAGCTGACGAGAGACCTATTGTGTATTTCCTGCCATCGAAAAGGTGTCACCAATGTAGTCCCATATAAAAATTTCACTTCAATTAACTCCAGTAGTATTAAAAGTTGCATAATTTCAGGGAAAGATTTCACCTATAAAAGAGACAATTGTTATAGTATAAACTTTTAAAAGGGGAAATTTATGAAAATCTAGTGTAGAGTCAATGTAATTGAACTTTATATAAAAGCTAAATAAGCAACAATCAATAAACAGGGGAAAATATTGTAAATTATCTTAAAACTTTCATAACGAAACATAAAAAGTGCATGGTCTGTAAAAGTGAATATAAACTGAAATAAAACTTACCAAACAGGGGTGCAGTAATGTGTTTAGATCAATGCCATAATAATTTTTCCAATATTGGGGTTGAAACATAAACATTTCTTGATTTTTGTATGTGTGACAGCATAGTTGAACTATATTTTCATAAAAAACTAAACAGGAAATCCATTGATGTGCAAAGATATGCCATGAGGACAAAGGAGAAACTCAGTGCTTCGTATGTGAGTGGGGGTAGTTCAAGACACAGTGAAAGTGTGGTAAAAGGGGTGAAACCAATTTCGACAGCCTACAAAATGTACAAACAAAAATATTAGTTTTGAGTAAAGATATGTTAACCTAGATATAAAAAGATTTGTTATCAGTAGTTATTTAGTTCTAGTTATATAAAAAGGAGTTTGTTTAAAATGATAGGGCACTCGTTAAGAAAAAGTTTTAAAATGAGATGTGAAAGATACAAATTTTTATACTGAACGTAACACATGCAAATTTACAGAAAATTCTCAGGAAAGTATCAAGAAAAGAATACTGTTTTAAAAAAGCAACAAAAAAGTAGTATAAAAGTTTTTATTTTCAAAATTAAAAATATTTGACATTAAAAAAATAATTTGTGACAACTAGTCAATTTTGAAATTTGGTGATTTTACTATATACAAAATTAAAGTAAGCAGAGAAAACAATGGATAGTGGGTTGTTATTGATAAGAAAGAGGAGAGTTTTTTGAAAATTAAGAAAGGATCGAAAAAATTAAAAGAGAAGAGAGACGAATAAAATAAAGGTTAGGAGTAAAATATGGTAAATAGAAGCTTGTAAATTAAGATTCAAGCCAGAGAATTAAATAAAAGAAACAGTAAAAAAAGTTTGTAAGTACTTACCAGTTATAAAAAATCCAGCTACACAAAACACAAAATTAAAGTAAATAACTATACAAGCATATCAGGAAATTGGAGCGGCCATATCCAAACATTAAACAGCTGAGAAGAAACGACAGGTCGGCCAACCGCCAGGATAAAAATATAAGGTAAAATCTCGAGATTTTAAAATTTGGTGGGCTAATTTAAGTTAAGATTTGTAAATACATTTGTTAAAATTTTTTAAAAAAATATTTTATTAAAACAAACTCCTAAATTGTTTTCTGAAAGTGTTTAGTTTTTTTTTTTATGTGTACTGATTTTGTGAATTTAAATTTTGAAAATATACTAACTAGAAAGAACAAAATTGAACCTGCATCCTGAGAGAGAGTAAAAGAAAATAAAAGTAAGTAAAAACTTGTAAATTAAAATATGAGCTAGTCTGGGTACACAAGGGCATAAATATAAAATAAATACAAATTTAAAATAAAGGCGCCAAGTTTCATAGATTTTAATAAAACACAAAATTTTCAATTCAATAACTATTTAATAAAAACAATTCAAAATTTTTACAAATTATATAAATAAATAAAAATACAATAAACCTTATTATCACAATAATATATATATATATATATATATATATATATATATATATATATATATATATATATATATATATATATATATATATATATATATATATATATATATATATATATATATATATATATATATATATATATATATATATATATATATATATATATATATATATATATATATATATATATATATATATATATATATATATATATATATATATATATAGACCCAGTGACAATTATAGGGGGTTGAATACACCCTTTGATTTATTTCCAACAACGAAGGCTTCACCTTTTAGTTGAATAAATTAAGTTACTGATAGTTTTTTCCGTTTCGGTTTGTTGTTTCAATCTTGTTTTCAGCGTGTTGCTGGGAATTAACCCTGTGACAATCAATGGGGGTGGTCCTTTACAATACGTTCAATTCGGAGACCGTAGCACCGATCCTAAGGGAAAAAACTGGCCAAGTTTACATTGCAAATTCACAAATTAAATCAGATAGAGGGTTGTTTCTATTCGGGGGAGTGTTCTCAGGAACTAGATAACTTAGTGACAATATAGGAGGGTTTTTAGCCCCGTGAGTGGACTCCACCGAGTTCAAGTACACCTATCTGAAGGAAAATTTGATTAAATTCAAACTTTTCATAAATTGTAGGACTTTGAAAATGCCTGCGGTTTTAGTTATATTTTGGTTGGATTGTTTGGTAAGTTGGTATGAAATACTTGTGGTGTAGAGTAATTTGCATTTGAACCAATTACCAGTTGACATGTACTAGAGTAGTGAAGCACATCCACTATGGGGTTGAATCCCCCTACTTATTATTCGATTAACTTGGTCATTATGCAGCAATTAAAATGTGTTAAATAACATAAAGTAGATGTCAACATTGTATAGTGAAAAAATTTTAATGTGTAACGTGATGTTAGTTTTAACTTATAACCTCAACTTACTGGCATAAGGTAAAAAAATGTTTTCTTATAATTTTTTTACATGTAATTATAAACCCTTTTTATCTTCTTTTGTAGTCTTGAGAAAGAAAATAAAATATTTTCGAAAGCTTGGCAAAGTAGAAAAGAGTATTCTTCATTAACCCAACAAAATTTGGACCGCATCCTCATTAATAAAAAATAAGCTGTTTGTTTTTTAACTAGTCGTCCACTACGTCTACCAGTTTTTTTTTAATATAATATATATATATATATATATATATATATATATATATATATATATATATATATATATATATATATATATAAAGTGAATTTTAGTTCATTTTAAAATGTTAATACGTACACTACCATCTGATTTAAATGTATGGAATCCTCCTTTTAACCGCGAATATCTCAAAAATGGAGAAGGGGAAAAATATAAAAAAAATATATGTTCATTGTAAACCTCACTGAAATTTTAAAAACTTTGGTTAAAACGTTACGAAGATTCCATAATTTATGCCAAAAAATTTACTCATTTTTAACAATACTCTCGTCACATTAAACTTTAAGTGGTCATTTTTCGAAAATCACTTACGTATTACTTTTATTTGAAATTTTCTAGTGGTACTTTTTCACCCCTCCGTTTTTGAGATATTCGCGGTTGAGGTGATGGCTCAATACATTTGAAGCTTATAGTAGTTTTATCGGAAAACGTGTGACAAAAAACAAAGAAGTTAAATTTTTACACTAACCAAATTTGGGGGTGACGTCACACTACTTTTTTCCTTATAACTCGTGAACGGCTGAAGATATCTAATGTCGTTCTGGTTTCTAAATATTTGTTTATAGTTAGCAAAAAAAACTCTGAAATCTATATACTTAAATGTTTTTTTTAAATACCTTTGTTGGATACCTATTGTAACGATAGATTTTAGTTAAACAGTTTTATTAAATAAATATTCAACATTTAATTGATTAGTAGGAGCTGGACATGTGTAATGTAGAGTTAGTTTCTTTGGAAAGATAGGTCATCTTAATTACTCCAGATAAATAATTGGATATCTATATAGTATATTGTGTCACAAGGGCAGAAAATGAGCACTAGTAGTCCGCGGATATTAGCTCATAGCTAAGGGCTGCTAATGCGTTTTCTGCATGTGTGACACACAACTGTTTTTCGTCTAGTATTAAATAAAACAAAAAAAAAAAAAGGAAAAATATAACAAAAATCTTTAATTTTATAAATACAAACAGAATTTAATAAGAAACTAAGTAGTAACAATTTGCGATTTTATTTATAATAGTAATTAATGTTAATTATATAAAAAACCTAATTAATTCATTATAATTTATTTGTTTACCTTGATTATATTTTATTCCAAATCATCTGCTTCCTTAAAAAATTCAATGGATTGTTCTTGTGTCAAAGTTTTAAACTTTTTTGGGCAGGTAGTTTACAGAATTTTGTTTCAAAAATGCTCGAACTTTATGAAAATTATCAAAAGTAATATTTTCCTTGACTTTAAAAGTGCTTTTCAACATTGAAAATTCAAACCATAGTGTACGTGCATTTACAATCTTTGATCTTTCAGATAGATAAACAAGTAGTACATTTTCTGTTAAGTTTTTTGCTTTTTTATTCTTTTTCCAGTTACTGAACAATTCATAGTACTTTTCGTGCCGTTGTTTTGACTTTGTAGGTAACAAATTCAGAGAAATATTACTAGTTTCCTCTTGTAAGTCTGGTGGTGTTCGGAAATTCTTCGTCACTGTCTGAGTTACCATTCATTTTAACTTATTCACAGAATTACAATTGTTTACAACTTATTTGTTGTTTTACACTTCTGTTGTTTACACAGACACAACATGGCTATTCGCATTTAAATAAATTTTGTCTCAGGGGATCTTGCGCATGTGAAGGCACATTTTAAACCATTTTATTTTCCATCCATCAAAGCTCCTTAATTTTAAGTGGAGATTTGAGAAATCACCCACCCATGATTTTCATGCAGAATTTATAAACTATGCCAACAGAAGATCACTCCTTTTAATCATATATTTCCTTACTAAATAGTGAGTCTCAACTTAACATATTCTTACGGCTGTATATGAATTACACCATATTTTCAATGGTAATGCAAGTTGTAACAAAAAATTATTTTCCGTAAATTGTCGATTTTACACGAATTTTTGCTAATCCGACTACTAGGGAAATTTCGCAACTCAGCAAGTATATTCGAGTTATCCATTCAGAAACGCGGTTGTCATTATTTGATGATATTATGCACCAGTGAGATTTTAGCATTCTAGTTTTGAGATAGATTCCGATCTCAATGTCATAGCTAGATGAGTCCCAGTATAGCACTTGCATTCTGATATAGGACTTCACCGAAAAAATGCAAAAAGGCACGAGTAAGATTGTATCATTCTACTTTTGAGATAATATCTGACAAAGTGCTCAGGGAATTCATGTACCGGTCGACCGAAACACCTAAATAGTGATATAAGGGACATTTTAAAGATATTATAAAGATTTTATCGAATATACAAACATCTTAAATGCATTTGGTTATGTTTGTGTTATTAATAATTTTACCACGATCCAAGAAGTCCATAAATTACGCATTGATCATATTTTGTAAAAACTGATAATGCCGATTTAGATTTAATGATGCCTTTAATAATTCAGTCAGATAATACAGATCATTTTACAACAATACTACAAATTGTTTTAAAACTCCTTACAAAATTAATATATAATCAAGAATTTATAAAAATTATTAACTATAACAAATTGCAAAACGATTTTAGAGATGTGTCCTGAGAACCAGTCTATGTAATGACTGATATTGACTTTGCAACAAATAAATTTGTTAAAATTATCAGGGAGTTAATGACTGTACTGCATTAAAAATAAACCAAAGAATAGACACCATAGATAAAAAATGCACCTGTACGATCAGCTCTTATAAAAAACAATATGTGTCAACTACTACGAAAAGATCCCACTAATTTAGAATACACTGACGTAGTTTTCCACAAAACACCAAAACACTGTATTATATGGTGTTTTGGTATTTTGTGGAAAACTATGTCAGTGTTATCTTCAAATCAAAGGTTCCAACCTACTTCAGGCCTACTGATTTGGAACTAAAATAAACTACACAAACTATAAAAACAAATTAACGGCTTTATTAGAAAAACTAAATGACAGTGCTATAAGGATCAAATAAATGGAAGTTATTCGGATACAAAAAAAGTTATGAAATGTAGTGCAAGAAATAACTAAAACAAAAAAATAATTCACATAATATTGAGTCACTAAAAAATTAAAAAGGGGAATTGTTAACTAATACAAAAGACACAACAAATGAATTTATTGAAACCTTCACAAAAATGGGAAAAACTTTAGCTAATAAAATAAATAGAAATCGTAATTCTTAAATTAAATAGAATATCTACATCTAACTCATCTATTTTATTGCTCACTGATATTCATAAGGTAAAACAAATAATAAATGAACTGAAATATAAAAAATTTCCAAGGTTGGATAATATATAATAATAATAATAATAATAATAATAATAATAAAACGTCTTTATTAAATTAATAAATTTACATTAATTAATTTACTCCCTGGGCGAAGTTTAGCTCTAGGGCTATTCTTACACTTAACCCAATGTAAATAATTACATAAAAAAACTTAAATATAAATAATAATAACATTAAATTAAAAAATGAAAAAAAAAGAAAGAAAATAAAACGTAAAAGTAATGAGTAGATTATCCCAAAAAATTACGCAAACAGAAGAGTAAGAAAAAAAGAGAAAAAAATATCAACAATTAAAATGAGTTGCCAAGTAACTGCTGATCTAAAAGATATTTTTTGAGTTTCTTTTTAAAATTAGGAACGGTATACTTTTTAAAATCTAGGTTTAGTTGATTGTATAAATAAATTGCGTTGTACGAAAATGATCTCTGAAACATGGAAGTGCTATGCAGAGGCATTGTTAATGTGTCTCTGCCACGAACATTAACATTATGAATAGTACTTCTCGGAATCAGTTTTTCTTTAAGGTAGAGGGGTGTTGAAGTTGTGTATAAATTGTGAACAAAAACCAAAATAAAATACTTAAATAAATTGTCCATATTTAACCATTGTATCTGATTAATTTAACTAGAGATATGATCAAATTTTCTAAGATTAAAAACATATCGACAGCAAGTGTTTTGTACCTTTTGAATACGTTTCTTGTTGACCATATCAAGACAAGGATAGTAAACAATATAGCAATAATAAAAAATGGACAATACAAGGCTCTCACAAAGTTTTTTCTTTAATTTGAAATTCAAAATTTTTTTATTTGCATGTAGAAGTCTTAAGCGTAGATAAATTTTCTGTATCAAATTACTTACATGTTTAGTAAAACGAAGATTAATATCAGACAAAAGTCCTAAATTTTTTGTAGAATAGCACCAACTGATTAGATCATCTCTTATTCTTAAAGTAATGCTAGACTTTAGCTGAATATATTTAGCTGCAGAAGTAAAGAGCATAGCGGAGGATTTCGACGCGTTGAGCTTTAAGTTATTTTCAGAAGCATACCTTTCAATATAACTAAGGTCTTGATTAATACTAAGAGCTGCTTGGTGATAACTGTCGCTATTAAAGTGAAACAACAGTTGGGTATCATCCGAATAAGTCTACATAGACATATGTTTTATTTTATTATACATGTCAGCCGTGTATACAATGAAAAGCAGGGGACCTAAAATTGATCCTTGTGGAACTCCCGATGACACATTTCCAACAGAGGATTCAGTGTTTCCAATTCGCACTAGTTGAGACCTTGATTTTAAATAGTTTTCAAAAAATAACAGTGCAATGGGGTCAAAACCATAATGCTTCAGTTTAGCATACATGAGTTCATGACTGATGGTGTCAAATGCTTTGGAAAAATCTAACACAATGAGTACTGTCGCAAGTTTCTTGTCTAGATTTGTGGTAATAGTATCATGAAGGTTTAGTAATGCAGTTGTTGTACTATGAGCCTTTCTAAAACCTGATTGGTATTTTGAAATAATGTTATTTTGTGAAAAATATTCATTTATTTGTACATAGACAATTTTTTCCAGAATCTTTGATAATATTGGGAGAAGACTTATGGGCCTCAGTTCATTTACAGACACTGGATTTGGGACCTTCGGCAAAGGAAAAATTAAAGCAGTCTTCCATGCACTGGGAAAATAATATTACAACAAAAATTCTAAAATTAATTTCAAATTATATTTTACAGCCATTAGTAGTCATTATAAATAAATGTATGGATCTAGGTATGTGGCCGTCAGTATTTAAAGAATCTATAATAGTATCTATTTTCAAAAAAGGTGAGAAAAAATGTTACAAACAAATTCAGACCCATATCTTTGATAACAAATTTATCCAAAGTATTTGAAAAAGTTCTTAAGAACAGATTGATTTCCTATGTTACCAAACATAATTTACTTTCAAATAAACAGTTTGGCTTTAAAGAAAAGGTGTCAACACAGGATGCTTAGCTTAAACATCAAACATCTACTATGCCCTAGACGAAGGAAACCCTTGTCCATGTGTGTTTATTGATCTCTCAAAGGCGTTCGATATGGTTAGCCATTATTTACTTATACAAATGCTTGAAGACAATGGTATTAGAAACTAAAGTTTAAAATTATTTAAAATCTATATTTCAAATAGTTATCAAGGTGTACAACTAAAAAATGTATTAAATGATCCAATGCTTATGGAATATTGAGTACCACAAGGTATCGTGTTAGGTCCCATTTTATTTTCAATATATATAAACAATTTATTTTCACTGCAGAACGGTTTCGCTAATGACACTGCAATCTTTTATAAATCAAATACATGGGGTCAACTAATATAATCATTTAAAATGATTTATCCTCTATAAAAGATCGGTTTGACCATAAGTTACTGACTAGAAATTTTGAGAAAACAAATTATTTGCCTCTTAGCTGCAACAAATCTAGTGTACCATCATTTAAGGAAATTAAACTTAATAGTAATGGAAAACAAACAAGTATACAACCAGAAATAGAAGTTAAATATTTGAGCATTATTATCTACAGACATCTTAGATGAGACATACATATAAATTATGTAATTAAAGAGCTGCAAATATTATTATATAAATTCAAATACAAGTTTTTCTCAAATGAAAATACTACTATGCCTTAATTGCAAGCCGCATAAATTACGGCATATTAGGTTAAGGTGGTGCATCTGAAACCCATATTTCCTCTCTTGATGTCATATAAAAGAGATTTCTAAAATTAATCTTATCTAAAGACTCAAAGTACTCTAGTGATCTGCTATATAAGGAAGGCCGTGTATTTAACAAAAGACAAAGTTTTTATCATAATATAAATGTAAAGTACCAATTTAGTAAAAATAATGAATCAATGTTCAATCATACTTATAATGCCAGACAAAAAGATCAACGTGTCACCCCACTAATGTCTAAAACTGTTGGTCAAAGGTCATATAAATACTGGTCCCCAAAGTTATACAATACTCTCCCTGTAGAAATAAGAAATACGTCAAAATATATTTCTCTTTAAAAAGAAAATTTAATTACACTTACTAAAAAAATTCCAAACAAGTATTTATTTTTAACAGAAAGTAATAAATGATTTTTGTTTATACTCGTATATCCCAAATTTATTGTTACGCCAATGGACTATGTAGGCTGAATAGATGGGACTAGAATTGTACGAGAAGGGCCAAAAATATTCTAGACCTTTCATAGATGTATACAGGGTGTCCCAACTAAAAGTAGGCACCCTGAATAACTTTGTAGATAAACATTTTTTGAAAAATTGGTGAAACCCGTCGACCTTGTTTCCAAGGGGGACATATTTTAATGTAATAATAAAAATTGGTGAAACACGTCGACCTTGTTTCCAAGGGGGACATATTTTAATGTAATACTTGTATACCTATCATCATCCCTTTACCCTACACGGCCACCCCCTCAAATAATTCAAAAAGTAAGGGTGGTCGAGTGATACATCTTTTGAAAGGTTTTTCAATTTCCTACATAACTGTGTATTTTTTTTTAACTTTTATCAATTCGTTCTTAAGGAAAATAATTTTATTTTTGATGATTACATACAATCGAAATTGTTTAAAAAATCTAAATTACACGGCACTGGGTATTGAAATTTATAAAGAACTACATTTTTTAGTGCTCTCAAATCAACACGAGTTTTTTTTTTTTGACAATAACCATTTTCCTTGTCCGTTTAGTTTTAGAATAATAAAAGACTCTCAAAAGTATTTGATAATCCTTGAAAATTAATTTGTCCACAACCAATTTTAAATCGAAATACATTTTACCAGAGTGAGTTCTCAAAATGGTTTATACCCTTCGGGAGAAAATAAAAATTGTCAGCATTCATTTTAAAAACGATAAATTGTGCTAGAGCTACGGAGCGCATATTCAATAGAAATCACCCAGATAGAAGGGTTGGTTCTCAGTATGTTTTACAATTATTGACAAAATTTATGGAAACAGGTTCTGTAGGAAACAAGAAGCATGAACCTCAGCGACCGATTAGGAATAAAGCAGTCGGAGTGGCAGTTCTGGGTCATTTGCAGATGGATAATGCTCAATCGATCAGGAAAGTAGCTGAGGCTTCCGGTGTATCACGAAGCACTGTTCATCGAATTGTAAAGGTCCACAAATTTCATCCATATAAATTTAAATTGGTACACGAATTAAGCGAAGATGATCCCGATCGTCGGCTTGAATTCTGTGAGATTTTTAGTGAACAATTAAACGGTAATGCCAATCTACTGTACAATACGTGCTTTTCTGATGAGTCGATATTTCAGTTAAATTTCAGTTAAATAGGGTAAACAGGCACAATTGTAGGTATGGGAGTGAAACCAATCCACATTTGTTCATGGAAACTCATACCCAAAGGCCTCAGAAATTAAATATTTGGGCTGGCATCTTAGGGGATCACATTGTCGGGTCGTTTTTTATTCCTGACAATTTAAATGGCGAAAGGTACCTCGATCTGTTAGAAAATAACATCGACCTAATGATTACCCAGATCCTCGAGGAAGACGATAATCTTTTAGAGGGCGAACTATTTTTTCAACAGGATGGGGCACCCCCACATTTTGCTAAAGCAGTCCGTCAATTTTTGGATAATCGGTTTCCTGAGCGATGGATTGGAAGAAGAGGTCCTGTGGAGTGGCCCGCTAGGTCACCCGATTTAACTCCCTTGGATTTCTTTCTGTGAGGACATTGGAAATCGAAGGTATTTGCAACAAAACCCGCATCTCTGGAAGAGTTACGTGAAAGAATTGTTCGAGAATGCCGTTTATTGACTCCAGATGTGTTCAGAAATGTTCATACAGAATTTCAAGACAGATTATACTAGTGTATGGAAGTCGATGGGGGTCATTTTGAACAATACATACGATAATTTAAACTGCTTCTTTTATTTTTATTTCCCGAACCTAAAATAATGAAACAATTATTTCTCAGGAACGTATCGATAAAAGTTTTAAAAAATACACAGTTATGTAGAGAATTGAAAGACCTTTCAAAAGATGTATCACTCGACTCCCTTTGCCATTTGAATTTTTTGAGGGGGTGGCCGTGTAGGGTAGAGGGATGATGATAGGTATACAAGTATTAAATTAAAATATATCCCCCTTAAAAACAAGGTCGACGTGTTTCACAAATTTTTCAAAAAATTTTAATCTCCAAAGTTATTCAGGGTGCCTACTTTTGATTAGGACACCCTGTATAAGAGGCGCACGGTGGGATGATAAGTCAGTCTTAATTTAGAATTGAACGAGTGAAGAGGAAATACGATAGACACTTACGTGTGTAATTGTGATTATAGTTAAGACGGTCATTAATTTATTGATGTTAATTACTAATTAGTTATTAAAAAAGTGATTTAGTATTACCTAGATTTTCAATCAACGAATCTATGATTTGACGTGTTTGTGGGGATAGCAAACACGTAACATTATATTTCAAATATGTCTCATATTTAATTTAATTTAATTTATTAATTATACGTTTTTACCGTCTTATTATGTCTATATTTTAAATTTATATTCCAAATATATCTCATATTTAATTTATTAATTATAATTGTTTTATTGTCTTATTATGACTATGTTTCTCAAAACAAGCGTTGCTATACGCTTATTGAGAAATATTTATTTACCAAATTCTTACTGTTAAATATATTAATTAACATTATTTCAATCAACAACTCTATGATGAATAAATAGGGTCACAAAGTGCTGAGTATTTTTTGAAAATTTTAGATGTATTTTACTTAATATTTAGTGAAACAAATGGGGAGTAAATACCGTGGAGCCGAATATATTTTTAAATACACTAACTTTTTATAGAATACTAGTTTACGTAAAAATGACCAAATATGTTCTAAAAACTAAATTAACAAATTTCTTGAAATTATTTAATGACCCTTATTTTAAATGTTTTATGTGGTAAATTGTTGTAGTGTAGTCAATTGAAGATGAAAACCAATTTCAAAAATATGTCGACGTTTCGTCTTTATTTAAAGACATCCTCAGAGCTATTTCGTATAGTTTTCCCTTGTAACACACTAAACAACTAAACATATAAACAAATAGGTATACGACAATAATAATAATTAAGATAACAGCCACGTACCATATATATATATATATATATATATATATATATATATATATATATATATATATATATATATATATATATATATATATATATATATATATATATATATATATATATATATATATATATATATATATATATATATATATAATTAAATATGATTTGAAGGAAACAACTACTCAGCGGGCAAATACCCCGACCTGCATTGAATTACACCCTCAAATCATGATAGATGGAAAGCTAATATCATTTGTCAATTCCTAACCAGACATAGATCGATTTCGAACTTATTTGTTCTCTTCAGTATGCCATAGGTTATGGAACAGACAAATGATAGTGGCCAACCTGCTAGTTGTATACTAACTAAGGTGAAGTGAATAGTGGTGAGAGGTATGAAACTTCTCATATGGTCTGAATGCTACTATCCGGCCGACATCCTAGATGTCTCTGTGGAGGGTAGCGACATGCATCACAGCAAGTACCGAGAGCGGCGACCGCTAGCCCAGGTGGACTAAACTAATGTTATTAAATATGATTTGAAGGAAACAACTACTCAGCGGGCAAATACCCCGACCTGCATTGATTTACACCTTCAAATCATGATAGATGGAAAGCTAATATCATTTGTCAATTCCTAACCAGACATAGATCGATTTCGAACTTATTCGTTCTCTTCAGTATGCCATAGGTTATGGAACAGACAAATGATAGTGGCCAACCTGCTAGTTATATACTAACTAAGGTGAAGTGAATAGTGGTGAGAGGTATGAAACTTCTCATATGGTCTGAATGCTACTATCTGACCGACATCCTAGATGTCTCTGTGGCGGATAGCGACTTGCATCACAGCAAGTACCGAGAGCGGCGACCCCTAGCCCAGGTGGACTAAACTAATGTTTTTAAATAAGATTTGAAGGAAACAACTACTCAGCGGGCAAATACCCCGACCTGCATTGAATTACACCTTCAAACCATGATAGATGGAAAGCCAATATATATATATATATATATATATATATATATATATATATATATATATATATATATATATATATATATATATATATATATATATATATATATATATATATATATATATATATAATTTTTAAACATTTAAAAGCAAATTTTCTTTGTCTATTTAAAATATAAATTTTATGACTAAATGTTGCAAAAATTCAAATAACTTTCAACGTTACTGAGTTACATAAACTTTTAAATAAACCAATCAGACACAGTGTTTCTTTTTTTATATATCTGCAGGGTGAGCAGAGTGGGGATGCGCATATTCTACCTTTTGCACTACTTACTTATAACTATGACATTGTGCCATATATTTTTGGATACATTCGTGTGATATTGACATAATATATTCACATATGACGAATAACCGTTATATAATTATGTACATTTAGTATGTAATAGTGTGAATGTATATGTATTTATATTTTTGTGGTGTAATTTTCAATGCAGTAAATTAATGTGATTTTAAGTTTTTGTTTGAACATCAAGTGTAATTGAATCATTTTCAGATATTATTCTTGGTTTCTATGGCATTGGTTTAACACCAACTAGCCAGTCATTTTTGTTAATTATAAATAAATTATTTCTTGAATCAGGAATGGATATGTAATTACTATCTTATTTTTCTTATCAAATGCCATCACTGATAACTAGTAAAATATAGTAAATATTGTAGTTTTATTAGTCGGTTTGGATAAAAATTAGTAAAGAAAACCTCAAATTCTCATTTAGTCGACGTTTCGACAAAATTTATTGTCTTCCTCAGGACTACAACATATAACATAAATTACGCATAAATTCAAATAAATAAATAAAGATATAGAACATTTAAACACACAGTATGACTCTTTTTTAATTTTATAGATAACAATATTTTAAAAAATTGAAAAAATTTAAATTAAAAAGTTACATAAAAACACAAAGTTATAAGTAACAAAACGAGGAAAAATTTATTATTTAAAAGGTAAAAAATTATTTTCGTTTGAATAAAAAGTAACAAAGATTAATAAAATATTATATTAGGAAATCACGTTTACCTAATGAGGTCTTTGGTTTTCTGTCAATATAATCATAATCGTCAAATAAATAAATAAATAACGTCACTTATAATAACAGGATTCTTTGGACAAACAATGACCTTTGGGTAATAAATTAATGGTTTTTTTAAATATTTTCAATGCAGATCAATATGCGTGTAAAGGCAAAACAGAAATGAACCAATATACCTATTAAATGAATTTTTAATATACATGAATATCAGTCCCTTATCAGAGTAACAATGAAAGAACTATACTAAAAAAAATATTAGTAATCACAAAAAGACATACCGAATTGTTCTTATTTTCATGTAAAAAGTTAGTGAACATGTATGTATATTTATTATAAACATTTATTATTGTAATAATTATACATGGGCTATAATTTTACAAAGTTAGCTATTAAGTTATTGTATATTCTACTCAAATTTTCCGTATCTGTTTTTTTATTAACAGTATTATTGTGTTTGTTAATAAGTATCATCTCGCTAATCAATCGTTTTTTGTAGTTATGTTCATTGTCTAAAATGTTGACATTGTCGAAAATAAACTCGTGGTTTAACTCGAAATGATGAGATGCTAGAGCAGTTTTTTCTTTTTTGTGAATGTGTCTTATGCTCGTGTAACAAATGCTCGTGTAACATAAGACACATTCACAAAAAAAGAAAAAACTGGTTCATTTCTGTTTTGCCTTTACACGCATATTGATCTGCATTGAAAATATTTAAAAAAACCATTAATTTATTACCCAAAGGTCATTGTTTGTCCAAAGAATCCTGTTATTATAAGTGACGTTATTTATTTATTAATTTGACGATTATGATTATATTGGCAGAAAACCAAAGACCTCATTAGGTAAGCGTGATTTCCTAATATAATATTTTATTAATCTTTGTTACTTTTTATTCAAACGAAAATAATTTTTTACCTTTTTAAATAATAAATTTTTCCTCGTTTTGTTACTTATAACTTTGTGTTTTTATGTAACTTTTTAATTTAAATTTTTTCAATTTTTTAAAATATTGTTATCTATAAAATTAAAAAAGAGTCATACTGTGTGTTTAAATGTTCTATATCTTTATTTATTTATTTGAATCTATACGTAATTTATGTTATATGTTGTAGTCCTGAGGAAGACAATAAATTTTGTCGAAACGTCGACTAAATGAGAATTTGAGGTTTTCTTTACTAATTTTTATCCAAACCGACTAATAAAACTACATTAAGAGATTGTGGATACGAAACTCCTTAGCTAGATAGTAAATATTATTGGTTAGTATAATAATAAGATATGTGTATTATTATTATTATTATTATTATTATTATTTAATTAACTATTTTAGTTTGATATATTTTTTAATTACTACTATTTTTCAAATATTATGCTATGTAATTTTCACTACTATTATATAATCTTCGTGGAATTTGCAAAAGAATAGTTAACATTTGGTGATATTTTATTAGTTATTGTCAAAGAGAAATAATTAATATAATTTTCAAACATAAACCAGAGTAAACTAGTTAACGTCATGATATAATACTACTGAATTAGCGAAGCTTATATTACATCTCATTTGATATAAACAAAGGATAATAAATCGTTTCTTTTTATAGCAAATTAGAACCAGCTGGTAAATATAGTGGAATTTCATTTTCACATAATTATCAAACTATAAAATGAAATGTATAGTATTAAATGAAAGCACAGTTATAAACCAACAACAATCTAATTTGAGGACCACTGAAATCTCTGATATCCCTCTGGAACGCATTATTCCTGAGTGATGCTGAGGACTAAGAGAAAATAACTAAATACATCATTGTGCCTTTTGCTGTGTCAAAGGAAAGAGGAAAGTGCCTCTACACCCTAACCCATTTGAATTACTGTTTGTAATACGACTCAAGGTAAAAGAGGAACTTCAACGTCAAACACAGAATTGGTAAAGGAGCATCATATTACCCATTTCTAACTAATGTTCTTCATTATGAACATTCTGTGCACGATGCACATGAGTTACTGTAACTCTTAATTATTAGATAGCAGTATGTTTATTCGAAAAGAAACTTTAAAAACATGGTGCAATGCCCAGTAGTTATATATCTTCAGATATTTTCTTTGAAAACTTGTGGTGTAAAGAAAATTAAAAGTAAAGTTGTGCACATTTTTTATATACATGGTG
This sequence comes from Rhamnusium bicolor, assembly GCA_029963845.1. Taxonomy (NCBI): domain Eukaryota; kingdom Metazoa; phylum Arthropoda; class Insecta; order Coleoptera; family Cerambycidae; genus Rhamnusium; species Rhamnusium bicolor. The sequence goes on from JANEYF010004447.1 coordinate 359,820, forward strand.
GTTCGTAATTACGGAGCAATATTTCAGGGCCCGAGAGTAGGCAAAGAATAAAGTTTACAAATATTTTAGTATTAAATACTAAAAGTAATACCAAAATAAAAGATATCAAAGTAGTAAGCCTCTCACTTTATTTAATTGAAGATAAAAAAAATTTTCTTAAGATTGTCGCGAATACCAATCGTAGACCGGTTTCTAGTTATTGTCTTCGTCAGTGTGAAATAGATGCATGCAACGTTAACAAGGAAAATCTCGGAATTACAAGTCTCTTTATGATAATAGAGTACTAATAATGAGTTAATGGTAACTGCATCTACCAGTATCAATCGCAATGTAATTAATTGGAAAAATGCTCCAATACAGCGATCTTTACTAATAAAGATATAATAAAAAATTTCAGCAGTAGACACAATTATTAATGTTGTGGTTTACTCGATATCCTTAGTTTATTTTTGATCTGGAAAAAAAATTTAAATCAGAAGTTACAGTTACAATTCGAAAATGGAAAAAAACAACGAACCATCATCACATGCCATTATGGTGGAAAAACCAAAACTTCACACTTATTATTTCTTCAGAATTCAAATTTAGCTTTTAAATTCAGACCAAGAATGTTTTCCTGAATTTAGCGATACATGTACTTATCTTAAACAATTTTGATTTATCTACTCGCAAATAGGTTAGAAATCGGCGGATATGTCTGTTATTTTATGTCAAGAACGTGCTGCTATTATGGCCCCAGTCCTCGTGTACGTATGGGCCATAAATTATTTCAATAAAATTTGAATATCTAGTTACCTACTCCAGTATTGCCAACTGTCCAAAATTACTACAATGTAATCAACTTTCATATTTCACAGCTTGCTTGTTACTTCAAATTAACAGATATTTACATAAAGTTAGGTTATATTTTGATTCTTGTTTTAACGAATATAGCTGGCAAACATTATTAAAGTCAATGTGTTGGGGTGTTTAAAAGTATACGGATTATCCCTGTTGATATTAATCAACTAAAATAATTGTGAATAAATATTACAATAGGTAGTGGGAAAATATGACATTCTGTCACTTTGGTCTCCAATATTTCGAAAATTATAGCCGAGCGAGAATTTTTCATTTGGAACTCGAAAAACGATTAATCGTTATGGAAATATTTGGCAAAAACGAAACTACAAAATTTTCGTCTAATTTTGGAAATAACTCGGAAACGATTGCAGTTAGTGTTGATTTCTCAACGGATTCAAAATCAGTATTCAATTTGCTAAAACTTCGCTAATTTAACCGACTGTCTATATGTTATAGTTTCCGATATCCCATTGGTGAGATAGTGTCATACATCAGGAAAATGAGAATTTTATATAGATTTCAAATTTGTAAAAATCCAATATGATGGCGATAAGAAATTCGAAAATTATAGGTCGCATCTCAAGAAGTGAACACTCCAGAAAAAAATTAACAACGCTACTGAAACATAAATAAAAAAGTGCCTTTAGAAGGTCAAAGTTTTGTCATCGTACAATTAATCGTTTTTGAGATATTTGGCAAAAACAAAAATTTCAGTTTTTTTAACATAATTTGGAAACGATCGCAGTTAGCCTTGATTTCTCGACGTTTTTAAAATTTGCATTAAAACCGCTACAACTTTGCTAATTTAGCCAACTCTATTTATTAGAGTTTCCGACATCCCAATGATGAAGGTCAAATTTGGGATACATTGTACATTGAACATTTTTGGAAGAAAAAATTATTTCTTTCCAATTCAGAAGTAGTATAAAAAAATGATTATACTAGATTTGTTCCAGTAATATCCTATAACAAAACATATAATAAACCGCCATTTTGATTTTTGTGAAAAACTCGGTTTTTCGGTCATAATTTCTGTGTTTGATGTTTATTTGTTTCTTTCATTGAGGCATCGGAACCCTCGGAAAAAACTACATTTTACTAGTTTTTGAATTACGAATTTGTCTTGTAAGTTACCGAAAAAATCGCAAGTGACATCATAGCTGGGACACCTGTACGTTCGGCGAGTACACGAGCAGAGTTAAGAGAGCAGTCATGTATAGGGCGACAGTACGCCTCTATTGTACTCTATCGCATAGACTCGTATCCCGGCTATTGCACTTATCGCATAGCCACGTACCCGATATAAGTACAGCAACCTGTACATAATTTATTTCAGAAAAATTGCTCTACCTGTACATCAAAAGATTTATTGTTTAATTTCTAAAGAAAAAAATGTGACATCATTTCCTTCTAAACCGGAAGTATAAAATGAGTTGCTTGAGTCATCTTACTTACACTTGAGTGCCTATAGAATAATAGAAAGATGCTGCGACGAAATAGATCTTTCAGTCAATCTTTCCAAGACTAAAATGATCATTTTCATCAAGAGAACAAAAATAGACGATTTTAGAGCACCAATGATGGTAAACCTCTCGCGCTTACGCAGGAGGTTAGATACCTGGGAGTAACTCTAGATAGTATATTGTCATGGAGGCAGCAGATCGACAACGCCATCAAAAAGTCGACTACAACCTTCTGGCAATTACGCCGAGCGGTAGGTAGGATTTGGGGCCTCAACACATGGATTCTACATTGGCTGTACACGGCGGTCATCAGACCCAGTATGGATTTGTGGTCTGTAGACCGAGCGTGAACAGAGCGAAAGCTGGCAAAAGTCCAAAGTCTAGCATGCCTAGGAATCACTGGCGCAATGAGGTCGACACCAACAGCTGCTCTGAAGGTTCTGCTAGGCCTCGTGGATAAAGAGGAAGGCCATGGCGGCTTATCTGAGAATGCGGAATCTGGGAGCTGGCAGTATTCAGGTAGAGCTGAAGGTCACGCAGCAATTGCTGGACTGGCGGAGAGGAAAATCCCCATCTCGGTGATAGAAGCGAAAGATCAACTAAGGTTGGAAATGACATACACTCTCACTCTTTCCCAGTAGGGAGGAGTGCTGAATGGAAAATTGACTCTCCCGGACTCTGGTGTGCTACACAGACGGATCTCGGGTGGCCACCAGACCGTTCTCCGGGGCGGGAATATATATGCAAAGGAGTGTAGGAGAGCTTTGCTCTAGGTTTGTGCACCATGGTTTTCCAGGCAGAGGTTTAAAGCCATCCTAGCGTTGGCAGGTTAAGTTGAGGTTAGAAACGGGGCAGAACAGATGGTAGACATTTACTCCGATAGCCAGGCCGCTCTAAAAGCGGTGTGTACTCGCAGCACGAAATCAGCTCTTGTTTATGAGTGACGGGGATGCCCTAGAAGAGCTTGCTAGGTATCAACAAGTGAGACTGGTGTGAGACCCAGGACGTACTGGAGTTCCAGGCATCAAGAAGGCCAATGAATTGGCTAGACCTGGAGCCGAGGAACACTGTCTCAGACCTAAGCCTATGTTAGGCATTACCAGAAGGCAGGTCACAATGGCCCTCAATGAGTGGGCCCACGAAAGACTGAGGGAGCATTGGAAAATCAACAGACCCTGCAAACAAATCGAGATCGACCTGGTTACTTGGCCGGAGTCGGAAGACTCTGAATCTTTTAATCGGAGTTCTGACAGGCTACTGCAGACTTAGGAGGCATCTATCATCGATAGATATTGAGGAAGACCCTATATGTCCAGGACGCTGGAGTAATGAAGAAACATCTTACCACATCCTGGGTCAGTGTGAAGCATTTGGGTGCCTGAGACATAGTATCGTCGGCTCTGAGACGCTTCTAAGGGACGCTTCTCCCTCGCAATGAGTGACATCCTGATCTTCATTAAAAGATCAGAAAGATTCGACGAGGGAGCAAGAGAAGCACATGGCTGATGGGAGAGCTGAGGGTTGATAAAAAGGGCCCGTATGCGGCTTACTTACTAGGCGTCAGCCGCCCCCACCATTACTATTACACATGAGTGATTAAAAGCATAATTGGTTTTTTTATTTTATTTAAGTTTTTCGATTATATTTGCTTTAGTTGATGTTCAATTGTTCTTTTTCCTTCCATATTCGGATGTCTTGGAAAAAACTGTTCGGTCTTATTATTTTTACTAACTTGTAAATAAAGCTAGAAAATCGAGTGTGCCAAATAAATTGTCAATATCACTGTGCATTCGTTTATAATAAAATATTTATAGAAAATGATAAGAACTTGCATTCAATAAGAAGCTTCGTTTTACATTATTAAGGCGTTAAGATAATCGCCTACGTAGGGAAGAAAACTCATATAAAAAATTAACTGCACAATAAAATCTCTAGATATAGGTTTATACCCTAAATTTTTCATTACTTATCTATTTTAATTATTTTTAATTTGAAATCTCAGTGAAACTGTAAAAAATAGCTTAGGATATCTTAAAAGTTAACTAAAGATTTAGAAAATTTGCATATACGTCGATCTTTGGCAGCATGCCATTTTGTGGATCGGGACTGGTTAATCTTCGAAGCGAGTCAAATCATCTGACGAAGGCAATGCTCTCTCCTTTCAACACTGGACCAAACCAAATTCGATTATCTGCTTACACATGCAAAGTAGATTTATTCATGAGTGAATTTCAAATAAATCACAGAACGACCGATTTCAGGAAATTGATTTCACCCACATTTTACGGGAAAAAACTCAACAGTTTACTAAATATTTCCTTTTATGCGTAACTGCTAAAAGATTTTAAATTGGACAGTTATCGACATTACCTGTTATTTTACAGTTTAAGCACTTGTACAGGAGTATCACAAAAAAATTGACTTCCCTTGTAACATTTTTATTTTTCGAGTTAACAAAAAAATGTTTTAAATAAAAGTTAAGGAAATTTTATGATTTTCTTCGAGGTGACCTCTTTGAATATACAGGGTATTCTATAAAAGCGGCACATAACAAATTTGCATTTTTTTAATGGATCCTAGATATTTTCGGTTTTTTTAAATTTACGCATTTATTCGATTAGAATGGTATATACATATATTGTATGTTTGCAGAATTTGTTTGGAAGACACAGTGTGTTAAATTATGGAATTCTATATAACTATAAGTAGAGATGTCTACACACTACTGGTCTGGAGTTCAAGCAAAACCAGCGTTTTATGCAATAAAAAGCTAGAGAAATAGATTTTAAACATGCGGGAGAGAGTTGATATAGTATCTACTATTTTTTTCAAGAAAACTCAAATGCATCCGTTTCAGAAGCAGTGATAATAATAGAATTTTCAAATGGGCTAATTCAACGTGTTTTAAGAAGATATAATTGTTTTCCTTATAAGATTCGACCTGTGCACACACTTAGAGGAACTCACATTGAAAATAGATTGGATTATGCCACATATATGACAAATAGGTTAGGAATAGTTCAAAACAATTTTAATCTTATGGATAGATGAATCCACCTTTACCACGACAAAACGCGAGACATTGGTCTTTGGGAAATCCGTACCAAATAAAGGAAATACATACAATTCCAAGGAAGAACTTTTATCCATGTTTGCTGTAGTATTTTACGCAACAAAGTTTTAGGTCCACTTTTTTTGAAGACACATTAAATGGTGATTTATATTATAACTTTCCCCGCAACCAAATTGAGGAGTTTTTAGATGAGCTGTCTCTAGCTCAACGAAGAGAAATTATATGACATATGTGGCCTTAATAAGATATTATATAATATTTTTTATTTTGTCATGTTAACCTCGGCTTTGTTTAGTTAGAAAATTCAATAATTTAACACCTTCTATCTTACCAACGAATGATGCAAATATAAAACATAATTAAATCGTTAGAATCGAAATAATGCAAAAATTTCAAAATACTGAAACTATGCATGATGTTTCATTTAAAAAAATGCAAGTTTGCTGTCTTGCTTTTATGAGACTCTCTGTAGATTCAAAAACATCACCGTATAGACAATCACTAAATTCGCTACAACTGTTATTGGAAATATTATTCTTTAACTTAAAAAATTAAAAGTTACAAGAGTGTCAATTCTCGTATGATATCCCTGCATATCTATGTTAACAAATTCGATAGTAACAATAGTAATTAATAAAATAGTAATAGTCATAAATTTTATACAATAAATATCAGATATTCATATATCATCATCACTACCTGCCTAAAATAGATAATTGGTAACAAACAACTATAAAAATATTCTGTAAAAATTAAAGAAACAACCCTCTTTTTCCTGAGCAAGAAGTTGAGTGGAGGCTACCTCGAGTTATATATACTGAGATTTTTATTACAGGAGAGCTAGAGGAAGCAGGCAATAATTTCCGTAGTAGTATGGCTACAGGACCAGATGGAATACCCCCTGAGATGGTGAAACTCACGGAAAAGCGCTTTCCAGAAAGAAGCTCTAGTGAGTAAGAACGAAGAATCTTGACTTCGATAGCGGAATCCTCTGGACCTACTTGCGGATGAAAGATGCACAACAATAGGAAGGACTTAGGTACAAAAGATAGAGGAACGCTAGGTTAGTGTAGAAAAGTGGTAAGACCAATGGTAAGGTATTAGACAAGACTAACGAACTCCATCGGCTAATTAGGGATATACAATCATGGTATAAAAGAAAACACGAAGAGATCAGTTTTCACTTAGCCCAAGTAATGACGGGACATGGATGTTTTCACAGCTATCTGAAAAGGATAGGTAGGTAAAATAAAAAGCCCTCAATGCATCTACTATGAAAACTCAAAAGACAATCCCGAACATACCATATTCCATCACCAGATATGGAACATAGAGAGAGAGGAGGTAGAGAACAATATCGGCTGCACACTAATCCCAGAGATTATCATACAGATAATGCTGGAGAATGAGGAATATTTGAGAGCAGTGGTGGGAATGATTAAACAAATAATAAAAGTTAAAGAGGGACACGAAAGTGTGAGGTAAAGAAAGCTAAAAAAGACGAGACAAGTGCATGTCTGAAACAATGCTCTCATGGTTTCAGGACATGAGTGTGACGAAAAAGGCTTTTAGTCAGTAGAAATCTAACAATACTCGCAGATACGGGACAGGCGGGTGCCGTTCGGAAGATTTTCTTCTTCTACGATAAAAAAGTATTCTATTTTACATACAGCAAAAAGAAACCGTTTTACACTAAAATACGCGGGATTGTTTGTTTACATTCGGATCAACTCGAAGCTTCAGAAAGAATGGAAAACAAAAAAAGGGATAGTAGAATTAGAGCCTAATAAAACACATATATGTAGGACAAAAAAAAGGAGGAAAAAGAAAAGAAGGAGGCCTCACCTTTGGAAAGTTGAAATAAAGATCGCCAATAACATAGTGCACATGAACATGTAACGAACTCTAGTATCAGAGACGTTTCCAAAAAATGAATACACGGTTTGAAAATAAATAGCAATTTATAGTTCCCAAATTTCGGCGGTTAACAAACTGTTTACACATAGACATCTATCTTTCCATTAGCTTTATTATTTGGATTGTACGGCAATTTTGTCTTACAGCCTACGGTATACATATTTTGTACTCAACTGATAAGCTTTTTATTGATTTGCTTTCGAAATTATTGTCAATAAAACTATTTTCAAATAATATTTTACTGACTTAAGTAAACAGAGTTTAATTTCGAAGCGCCTTCCATTTAAGAATATATTTTTAAGTGGAATGCAGTATACTGTATAAATAATACAATATACTGTGTTATTTATGGGATAGCGCTTACCACTTTTGAAGAAATAATGTAAATTATGGACTAAATTCTTACGAGACGTTTATAATTACATAAAACAACTACATATTTCAAGTTAATTTCAGCTCCAATGTATTATTGATTTCTACTGGAGCTTAAAACTTTCTTAAAATTAGGTACGAGTTAATGTAGGAAAATACCCATTTAAATTTATTGAGATAAAATGAAAACAAATACTTGCAAATTTAAACATCAAGGACTTATGAACAATGGAAATACTCATTTTATTTTAAATATTCATTAGTCCAGCAAACTTTAATGGTTGTCGGTGAAGTTAACTAATACAATAGTAACTAAAACAAAACTTTCGTAAATCATGAATATAGAATTTTAATTTATTACTATATTAGGGTACATTGAGTGAAATATCTCTTCCAAATATCTAATTCTCACTCAACAGTTTCTAATAACTTATGTAAGTTAACTTTCTAAATTTAAACATATAGTGTTAGTTGAAATATGGAAACAAACCCTTCTTGCTCTTGTAATGGGGTATTTTTTGTTATATTTCATTGTCTTTGAATGAATTCAATCAATATCTGTGGACATTTTGGTGATATTAAAAATTGTCTATCACTTCCAATTGATAGCGGAAGTTTTATTTAAATGGAACACCCTGTATAAGTTCATGAATTTAGATAGAAATTCTCAATACAAAAATAGCATTATCTAAATCTCTTTGCGACTGGTTCGTAACAAATTATTTTTTGTCACTTTTTAAATACACCAAAGACCAATTGGGCCACTTCAATCAAAACAAGAATTAATTTATCAGTCAGTTAGGTTCAGTTTTGATCTAATGTCATAATTCAAAATGGTACATTTAATAAAAAAAATAATAGAAGGAATTGAAATCTTAATGATGTTAGGATATGGGGGCCGAAAATGAATCTTAGAAATGCGTATCGGATAATTAACGAAAAATACTCTAACAGAATCTCTATTATGAATTCGTCTATCAGAAAAAATTAGAAAAAAATTATTGAAACAGGTATTGTTAAAGATACGTCTAAGTCTGGTCATTCAAAATCAGCAACATCTGAAGAAATATCTCATAATGTAAAGAAACTTTTCTTACTAGTGATAACATCCTTATTTAATGACTAGTGAGATCTGTTGATAATGAAATATCCCATAATTCTATAGTACGATCTTTCAGGAAGAAAAAGAAAAACATAGTCTTCTCATGCGAAACTACAATTTACATAAATGGTGAAATAAACAGACACAATTGTCAGTAGGATTCACTGAATAAGTGAATCCTAAGCCCACTAACCACAGAAAATAATTTTATGAGCTGGAATTGTTGGTTCGCATATAATTGGACCATTTTTCTTAAAAAAAAATTGACACCTACAAGATATGCAGAATGAAATTGTACCCGCCATTGCTTCCTCATCTCAGTAAAATTAAAAGTTAATACTACATAACACACCAAATTATTTTTTGTTCGGATGATAATCGATTTCCCAATGACATCTACTGCAACAAGCCAGAGTACCACCACATGGACCTAATACTTTAGAATATTCAAATCAAAAGTTAAAAAAAAAATGAGTAGCAAAATGGCCATCATTTGTGGGGCCATTAAAAGGATCTGTTATACAAAAACAAACCCGACGATCCAGACGACATAAAACACAAAATTCAGAATGTTCAGTTAACCCCCCTTTTTCAAATCCCCACCTGTACCCCTTTTACGTTGTCTAATAGAAGGGATTCCTTTTTAAGAAAATTCTATACAAAAAAAAAAAGAGACCAAAAATAGACTATTTTCTTTGCAGTTTTTATACAGTCAGTAAGTATTCCAAAATTTATTTTCACCTATCTTTGTAAATTTCTTTAAAAAGTAATAGAAAAATAAAAAATACACTAAAACTGGTCGAATCTTTTAAATCTGTATTGGTTTCGTAAAAAATAAAATGAAACGAAGTAGCCATTGTTAGCCTCTCTACTAGGCAACCTAGAAAGAATACAAAATTCAAAGCATGAGCCTACCTGAACAAAATGTGATAGTCTTCCTTCAGAATTAATTGGTTATTATAACCGCTCCTCTCTTGTTATTGACAATATCCTGGTTAGTATTTTCTTATTGTTAATTAGAAAAAAATTAAGTTAATTGTATCAATTTTAAGAATGAAGCATTGATTTTAGATTGGGAGCTATTTCCCAGCTTCTTATTGGTCAAATGCACACTAAAGCCAGCTCCGTGCGGCCTGTGGTCAATTGGTCGAGTCCAGTGCAGTAACTTCTGCTAGGTAGGCAGCTTGTTTTCAACATCATCAGGAAATCATAAAAAATATGAAAATATCAATTTTCACAGTTAATACGAGATCTTCTGATGGAGCCTTGAAACGATGAAAGTTTATACCATTCTTAAGTTATGTATTTTATTATCTATAATATAATGATATTTGATAATATCTACATTTATTTATGATTTTAGGAGCAACCAATTTGTTCTGCTACTTGCAATTAGGGTTTAACCGAACTTTTTTTATTTCTCTATAATAATTGACTTCCCTTGTACATGTTTTCATATCCGGATTCAGTTATTTTCAATTGTTGGTAGGTAGTAGGCGCTCCTAACAAAAATGTGTGTATTCATTCATAAAACGGTGACAGACTTTACATTAAATAAGTCTATACAAGTATTTGCAACACACGCACTTTCTGAGTACTCCTTGTTCGTTTCTACCTGCAAAATTCCTAGAGGATAGGATTGGATTTATATTTAATAGGTCATTATACCATCTTTGAATAACTGAATATTTATTTATGATCTTTTAGTAATTATGCAATATGGTAAAATTTACCGAAACATTCAATACCTACTTGTACATAAAGTGAATTTGTATGTACCTTCGTAAAAATTACGAAAGATGAAAAAATCTCGCACAAAAGAAAGATTTTGCTTCAGACAAAGAGTTTGCTTGAACAGTAACCGATCAAATTCAAACTGAAGCGCTGTGGCTGTGTAAACCAGTCTCAAGAGTACTTTATTCTTAAAGCGGATAGACTTAAAATACCTTTAATTACGTGATAGTCGACTTTTATTTCATACAAATAACTGACTGTTATTTGTGATAAAAATAGTAAATGAAAATAATTAATTTTGACATAATGAAAATGAGAATGGTTTTAAATATACCCGGATGATATAGGTTCTGTATTTCTAGTACCATGGTGATGATAATGAAAATTATTGACACGTTGACATTTAATTTTTTAAATTTATTTTAACCTTTGAACCTATTAATTATGATTCAAAATTTAACAATGGATTATTCATACTCTGTTTTCTTTTTTGGTCTCTAGGGCTTGCTTTAATAGAGTTCAGATATCGGAGAGTCATTTCAGTATCATCTGCAGAAATATTGATAGGAAATGCAAATTTATGTCATGTGAATTTCTTTACGTTGTATAAATTTTTAATTAACCACATAAAAACTAATTCGTTTATGCATTTTTATTTTAATCATGTACGTAAAAAAATTAATTCGGATATTAAAATTTTGTTTAATAACTTAAAACTATTTTCGAATTATGTAGTTACATAGACATTGGATATCCTCTAAAAGGTGGTATACCTGTCTAATGTAAACTGTGAATTAGCATTTGCATTATTCTCGCACCCATAATGTTATACAATGCTTCCCTGTAAGTGCCACGCTGCGTACATATGTATGTGATTCTTTCATGAATTTCCACCCAATAATTCTGTTCACCTAAACTTTGCAGTGGTGGGTTGGACTTAGTGAGCCCGATTTACAATGGGCAAAGTAGCGAGTGTAATGTAAATTGCTTACTTCCAGGTGTAATAAATATATCATATTATTTATTACCAGGCGTAAAAAAATATTTTAAGCCAGTGGAAAAATATTTTAACAGAGTGTACATACGTAATTTATTTACAATAACAAGAAATGCCTGTTATTGGTTAGCAGTGAAAAGAAACAAAATAACAAAAATAAAATTTGCATATTTTCTTTAAAGTTTTGAATAAGAAACTGAAATTACTGGTTACGCCGAATTAAGAACATCCTAATTTAATAAAAAAAATCGATTTAGCTATAAGAAAGCCAAACGTCTTAAAAATTTCCGTACTTTTTATTTTGTGTACCCATAAGAAATAATGTCAGAAAATAAAACTATTTTAAATTCTACCTGTTTTAGAGCGGACCAACTTTTTGCTGCACAATTTTCATATTTCTGCTTTAAACAATGTTATGTTTCTCTCTATTTTAATATAAAGCAATATGCTGCACTTTGAGAATTTAGTTCTACTGACCTGTTTAAAAAAGTGATTAAAATACACATCATATTATACTCCGTTCATTCATATGAGCACATAAAGAACTGTTTACCTGGGCTCGCAAAGCGACCCTTTGTCGACCGTCAGTCTTGCGTAGTTCACTAGCACAGGCGCGCGGTGCATTATAAATGTACAAAATGTATTTATATAATACCGCGCTCCTGTGCTAGATTTTTTTTTGTGCTAAATTAAGATGAAATAAGTTTATATCTACAACAAAAATCCTCATTTCGTCGAGATTTATCGACTGTTAAAATTTTCGCTATTAAAACTGAGTCACCTTGTATAATAAAAAACAATTTAAAAAATAGTAAATCATTAAAACAATAAATACCTTACCGATTATTATTATAAAATTAGCCAATAAGCAATATTAATAGAGGTAAATAATTTAATATAAACATTACACAACAGTTAAATTACTGTAAAATGTAAAATTATATAACTACATACAAACATTCAACAAGTGTTACAACCTTTTAAGTCTAACCAATGGTCCACCTCCGATATGTGCATAAGTTAAGCGTGCGCTACGCGCACCCTCGGCGCGTTGCAAGGCATCTTCCTCTGTCGAGGGAAAAATTTGTATATTATTGGCCGCCGCGCCGTTACGATACGTCGGATCGAAATGGGTCATTAGACTTTTCTGCGCCGTTTGCGACGTAGAACGACCCCCCTTTTCCAAAAACATCTCGCCCAACGACTGGTCCCCACGGAAGCGCGTTCCTTAATCTGCATATTTACTATTTTTTTTGGGGCGATCGAAAATTTTCGACGCGCCGACGGCCGCCGCGCCTTTACGACGCGTCAGATCGAATCCGGTCATAAGACTTTTTCGCGTCGTTCGCGACGTAGAACGTCGCGCCGCGCGCGAATTTGCCGAAAAGCGTTTTCCAAAATTAGCCCCCCCTCCCCTCCTCGACCCCCAGCCCCCCGATTTTTCCCGAAAACCCCCCGCCGAAAGACGCCCCCACGAAAGCGCGTTCCTTAATTCGCATATTTACCATATTTCGCGACCGTTTGAAAAAAAAACGCGAAAAAGCGATCGATTTGATCCCTGTACAGGCCAAACGGAGCGTCGTACGCGTTTCGCACCCCTATACTTTTTTTGTAGCCCCCGATCATTGTCCTTTCTATTTGGGGGTCGCGACCCCCTCGTCTCTACTCGGGGGATGTAGCGACCCCCTCCACGCACGCCAATGGTGGGGGGGTGAGTCGAGATGGATGTTTTTCATCTAGTGTCGCCCCCTTGGCCATCCCCGGGGTCAAAGCGGGGCTCGGAGGTTCGGTTTAGGCTACTCTTGTTGCTCATTGAGCGGCAATGGGGGGGATTTTCCGGGGCTTATATCTCGGCGACGGGAAGAGCTATCGAGACGATCTCGACGGCGTTGTACTCGTCTAGTCGTCCCATACGGTACTCGAGGCGACCACTTTTTTCGAAAAAACGATTATTTCAAAATTCACCCCCCACCCCCGCGAAAACGGGCAGACGAACCATGTAACTTTATAAGGGCAAAATGTGCCAAAAAGCACCCCTTTTACGTAAAAAATTCGGCGCGCCCGCAAGAGCTGTTTGAATCCAGCTCGTGTTCCTCGTTAGCGGTATTTAGCGGTATATAACTATTACTGATGCCTATGAAATAAAATAAACAATGAAAATTGAATTAACCGCAACGCAACGCGCATTTGTTCCCTATCCTGGATAACGCTGCACAGCTTATGTGAATAGACTTTACCATCGTAGCATATACTAACAAGATGAGGCACTTTTCTAAATGCAGCATCCTATTATTACAGAAACTTTGTCGATATGAAAAGAGTTCTACTACAATTGGATGTTAAATGAGCCGTTGCTATTGCAACTGCTCAAGAAGTTATTGTCGATTCCAGTGCCCAAAAAAAAATTAGAATTTATACACTCAAGCTTTCCACGAATCGCTATTGTCATAGGACAACTTGTAGTATTTGATCTTCGATAATCTGTTGTATCCATTATCTGTAGACATCGCTGAACACGTAAATAAAAAACTAGACAGTGTTTTACACAACAATCCTGATTTTGTCACAGTTCATCCCTACTACAGGGCAAAGAATTGGATTGTTTAGGGCCTCAAATAAATGTGGTACAGTTGATTTTAATAAAAACTGGTACACTTTCTTTTAGCTATGTAAATCATTCGTTCTTTGATTGATATTAATAATCTTACAAATATCAGTTTGACGTTAATCAATGGCGTCATTATTAAAAATGGTTCGACATCTAACAGATATTCAAAAATTTCGAATTGTTTCTAAAATTGAAGATGGTTGGTCCATAAGAAGACTTGCTGCTGAATACAATGTGAGTAAAACCACGATAATGAGTGTTAAAAAACAATGGGAAACCAACCAAACGGTATACCGTAAAGTTGGTTCCGGTAGGCCCAGAAAGAGCAGTAATCAAGAAGATGAAAATCTTATAAATTACCTAAAGAAAACCCTTTTCAGACTGCAGTAAATGCAATTTCAGAGACAAATTTCCCTGCTTCGGTATCTACTGCTTGCAGAAGAATAAAACTACAAAGCGACTTGAAGAGTTATTCAGCGGCTAAAAAATACAAACTTTCTGAAGAAAAGAAGCAGGGTAGGATTATTTTTGCACTCAACTATATAATCAATGATGAAAACTTCTGGGGAAAAGTTGTCTTTTCTAACGAAAAAGTTTTTAAATCCTGTAACGATGGACATGTTCGCGTATATAGGCCTCCTTCCACTAGATACGACGAAAAATATACTTTCGATCCACAAATATCAGGAAGGTTTTCAGTCAATGTCTGGGCTTGGATGAACCTAAATGGGTTAGGTGTGTGTTGGAACAGTGGTGGTCATCTCATTTCCATTAAATATACTGAAATATTAGACAATATTATGTTGCCGTCAGTAATAGAGGTGTTTCCGGAAAATAATTTTATTTTCCAACAAGACAACTGCTCCATACATACGGCCCATCGTGTCAGGCAATGGTTTCTTAATAGAAACATAGACTTGTTACCGTGGCCATCTAAAAGTACGGATTTAAATCCAATTGAAAGTGTATGGGGACTAATGGTTAAACATATAAGAAAATTAAATAACCATCCAAATAATGCCCAAGAATTGGAAGGGATAATTGAAGACGATTGGGAGAACTTGTCGCAAGAAGTTGACCTTGCAAGAAATCTAATTTTGTCCATGCCTGCAAGACTTCAGGCAGTTTTAGACGCTAATGGAGCAATGACAAAATATTAGTTAATTCTGTATTACGTAATTGAAGTTCATTTATTTTATTTTTTTATTGTATTTTTATGTTCAGTTTGCATTGTTTACATTTTTTTTTAATCTCAAGTGGTATTTTTGTGTTCTTATTTTAAAAATAGAATTATCATTATTCAGTTAGTATTTTAATTACAACCATTAGTAGAATTATCCGTAACAAATATTATTTTTTTAAACAATAATATGGCAGGCTTGAAAATGTTTTGAAAAAAGTTATTTTCTAATTATTTTTTTAAAATTCCATTTGAATAAAATAAAAGAGAAAGGTTTAATAAGTTTAAAAACACAAAGAAAACCGATCTCCTCCAAAAAACCCAGGTCCGGGATAAATCACCTCTTCTCCACCCCCCTCTCGACATGCCTGGCCAGCCCTATTTACAGACATATACACACAACTAAACTATTAAGATTTTCGATTACAAGAGTTGTACCAGTTTTTTTTTGAAATCAAGTGTACTTGACGAATGTTCCTCAATTTTAAATAATTGTTTTCAACATATAAATGGATCTTTTTAGACGGGCAACGGAAGTTAACAGCGAACATGTTGAGCAACTTTTAATAATGTACTTCGCTTTAGCACCTCTACTCTACAAGCTAAACCATTGAAAAAATATTAGTTTGCAGTAATAGTTTAAAAATATTTGGTTTTAATTGGTATATAAATTAATATTAACAAATATTCCCTTGCTCCGACCCTGGCTTTTTCGTCAGTATACAACTCTATTTATGAATTAAAATTTTTAATGAGTGCAGTGATACAACTATTCATGCTCTACATTTCTATAAGAGAAGGTTTAAATGGGCCTTTTCACAGATTTTTTTTATTGCTTTATGTGATAGTGTTTTATAAAAAAAACTTGCCTTATTTTTTTCTTTTTTTGAGCACGATTTCTATCGAAAAAAAAAATAACAAAAGTGCGGAAATAAAGCGCGCGCTTTTACGTGACGTCACGCAACCCACCTTAGTGACGTCAATGGGACTACGACCTTGAACATGACACATCGGTGTATTGCAAAGTTGGTTCTCTGCTTTTTGACAGTTGACGTCGAAATTAACTGACAGTCGTTTCTTTTTAGTTTGGATTGTTGTGTGTGGAACCGTGGAGCATGTTTAAAAAGTGCTTTGTACCAACATGTACAAATAATAACAACATGAATTGTCCAATCAAAATTTTCGTTTACGTTCCACCAGATGAAAATAGACGACAAGCATGGTTTAAAATAGCCAAAGTTGAGAAGCAGTTGACGAAAACCAGAAATGTTTACTGTTGTGAAGATCATTTTGATGTAAGAAAAGTAGTTGTATTTAGAAATTGATGCTAAATTATTGAAATTTTACAGTTAAAAGAAGATTCAGAAAACTGGTGTTACTATAAAACCATTGGTTCCAAACTTATTGCAACAATTGCATGTTAAAATAATGGTAGTTCCATTATATTTATAAATAAATTACACGAAAATAAGATTACTAATGACTTACCGTTTTGTTTTAATATTCCTGACTTCTGCTGATAAATAATCGAAATTTGACATGTAAAACTCGTCCACCATAATAAAGTCAACTATCGGCAGATTTTCTGCATTTCCTTTAGAAAATCCTGGCTCCATTTTCTTCCAATAATGTGCAGAAACAAAGCAAAACAATTCGTAAATGAACACACAGAACATAACCACAAAACTAACCGTAAACAATGTAAAATGTGTCAGTTGTGGTGTGATGTTAGTAGTATTAGACGTTTTGGCAAATGCTACCAACATGATTTAGGTTTGTGTGACGTCACTCAGCTTCAAGGTCAAATGAGTGTTCAAATTGCCATTATAAATGTTTATTTTTTTATTAAACAATGGGAGACTTATATTTCAAACTGAGTTGCACAAGGTGAATATCTCTCAGTTAGCTTTCAAATAAACATATTTGTTTTGAGATTTAAGAAGTAGTGAAAAGGCCCATTCTGATAATGAATAAAGGGTTTATAGTAGCACCACCTTCACTGGATCTGTATAATCAGAATTAATCCCTGAATTAATGTATTTAGTTTTGTAATTTCGTTCCTCAAGGACCGTATTATGCATGTGTAATGCCTACGTAAAAACTTAAATAATTAATTTGTTATTTTTGCTAGAAATGCATAATATGAAACAAATAAAATGTCAAGTTTTTTAAAATATGTAATCATACTCACCAAACTAATAAAAAAATTACGTTTACAAGTAATTTTAGATATACCTACAAAAGTTAATTAACTTTTCGTAAATCATACAAGAAAATGCGGCCTAGATTTTATTATCCGGATAAGCTCACATTGATTGTGCGCCTTTTATCAAATACGTGAAACTTCATCCTTTTCCTTTCTTTATTCTGTTTTGAACATGACGCAATAAGTAGTTTTTGATTTGAAAGTGGATTACCAGAGAGGTAGGTAGGCTGAATTGACAAGATAATATAATTTTATAATCCAAAGTGTAATTAAATTTATTTATATAAGCAATAGTAACTGAAAATTATACCCAGTTCGATGTGCATTAGCAAATATACAATAGTTGGTTAAACTAAGTAGCGCGTAATCAACGTACAGCTGCAGAATTCAAAAGCAATGTAGTTTTCAGTTTTTTTTTTGTATTCTCTTCCGACATTTTCCGCCCGCCACTGTCAAACAAACATGCAGGTCTATCGCTCTTTTAGCGAATTCAGTCCTATCAAAGGATTCCGGTGCGTCTCCCAATAATAACATTCTAAGCTATTGGTATTTAATCCGCTTCAGATTTAATAGAATTTGAGGATTTGATTGCATGAACCTTTTTAAAATCCTATAGAAGAGAACCTGAATCCAGTATAATTATTTTCCAGTTACTAAACAATTTTAATTTGTCAGTTAAAAAAATACTTATATATTTTTGTTTTTGCTACGAAAAAAATAATAAGTACTAGAACACACAGAAGTTATAATTTTTATACTGAATAGAGTTTAGAAACAATATATCTAATACAACTATGATTTTTTCTGTCATTTCTGACCGATTAGAAAACCGATACTATAATACGGATATATTTATAATCTGCTTTCTCGTCCCAGCTAGGAAAATATTAAAACGGTATTATAGCAATATGCTGAATATCAGTGGCGGCTTCTCTATAGAGGCTCAGGGGCTCGAGCCTCCCAAGTTACTATTAGAAAAATGTATGATAATTTTTTCAGTTTTTTTTATATTTAGTAATCTTTTTTAACGTAGTTATTACTCGTTTGCGATGCCTATGTGTACAATAAAGTCGCATAATCCGTCAACTTATAACTATAACCAGAGAGTATGAGGGACTCAGGCTCAGCTCATATGAGCCAATCCTTGCATAAGGAAATATATGCAGAAACGAACAGAGCGCGGAAATTGCCGATCCCGGAAAACGATTTTTACAACGCGACAGAAGGATCAAGTTATCAGAGCCGCAGTGCGCTTTTAATGTTTGTGTAGTGTAGTAGTGTCTATCGTTTCGCTCTCGATTTTTATTTGTGGCTTCACTGTTTTGAGTGTTTTTGTGTTATTTTAAGTTGGTTGATGCCAAAAGGACTGAGAATAGTATAAATAATATTCTGAAAGTGAATTTTAAAACTCTGCCGTTAGCAGAAAAAGTAAAAATCAAGAAACTCGGATGGCCAACACCAGAATATTCACCAACCAGACAAGGTCACTTACTTTCACGAGGCATTTCTCTAAGGAAATTTACAAAAAATATCCTTAGATTTGTGGATGTGATAAGGTAAATGCTCTGTTTTGTTTTCCATGTGTTCTATTTTATTCCAATTCTGTCGGAATGGACAAGACATGGTCGGTAACAGGATTTAAAGATCTAAAACATTTAAATCAGAAAATAAAAAAGCACGAAATTTCTGCATATCGTGTTAAGTGCAGTACGGATTTCGCTTTGTTAGGCTCGGTAAATATTGCAGTTCAGTTAGATTCAGTTTATAGACAAAATATTATAAAACACAACGAGCAGGTGATTAAAAATAGGTATATTTTAAAGAAAGTTATCAATTGTATCAAGTTTTTTGGAAAGTTAGAGCTAGCATTAAGAGAGTACGATGAAAAAACTGTTCCCAAAACCGTGGAATTTTGCTAGAATTAATCGAGTTTTCATCACAGTTGGATGTAATTTTAAAAGAACATTTAGACAAGGCGAGGTTTTATAAAGGTACATCTAAAACTGTGCAAGGTGAAATATTGGAAAGTATGCTTGCAGCATGTCGTCAAGAAATTAAAGAGCAAATCAATGAAAGTGAATTTTTAGCAATTCAGAGTGATGAGACAACTAATATTTCCAACCAGTGTCAAATGGTTATGATAGTAAAATATTACCACAATGGAACTATTTATGAAAGATTTTGGAGTTTCCTAAGAGTGACCGATAAGTCAGCTGAAGGTTTAACACAGTGCATAGAACATGAGTTAGATAAATTAATTCCAGACCCGCCGTCTGAACTAATTGCTCAAACTTACGCTGGTGCAGATGCTATAAATAGTGCTACCGGTGGAGTTGCTCATTTTGTGCATTGTTATACGCATCAATTAAATTGCAGTTAGAATGCCAAAATTAATTTGTTTTTTTTCAAATTTATCCACAATTCCTAGTTTTTTTTTTAAGTTTTACTCACAGATATGATGTATTAGAAGAAATTGTAAATCGAAAACTGCCTAGAGCTGCCGCTACATGTTGAAATTATAGCATCCGTATAGTAAACATCATTTTTCAGAACAGAAAAAATTAGTCAAATGTTTCCAGGAATTGGAGGAAAAATGTAATAAATCTCTGTTACTTGCAAGGAGGCCTACGGCCTATTTTGTATTTTTCCTTAATTTATTTCACAAAATCTTTCCACATGTAGACATATTATTTAATAAATTTCAAGCCAGAAATACAGACAGTATTGAACTGAAAGAAAGTTTAAAAGTTTGAAAAAATTAAATCCTGAAAACTGAAATTCAGTAAATGCTAAGGAAGTGTGTGATACAATATTTTTTCAGATGAAAGATTGTCATACAAAGGTCATTTAGAAGCCGCATCTTTAGTGATACATTCACTAATTTTCTTAGTTATTCAAAAAAAATGTCCGACGTCGACTTTCAAATCAGTTGTCGAGTCTTATCCAATGTTATAACAAGACAAATTAAGGATTGAATTGCAGATCATTTATTGAGGAACGGTTTTTAAAAATATTGTAGGTAGCCTAAATATGCTTTCTTGACTATCTGAAAATGGTTTAAATGAAACGTTCAGCGAAACGGTCAAGTTACTAAAAATTATTATGACAACTCTGATGTCTACTGCTGAATGAGAAAGATGTTTTTCAACTCTTAAAAGAATAAAGACATTTTTAAGAAACACTATGAATGAATAAGGCCTTAATGCCTTAGCAATGATGTCAGTGAATAAGAACTTTATCCATAACTTAAGCAATTTTGACGAAAAAGTCATAGAACATTTTATTTCCCAGAGAGGCAGAAGACTTGATTTTGTGTATAAGCAATAAAATTTTTGAGCAGTGGTGAGAGGTATGTGAAACTTCTCATATGGTCCAAATGCTACTATCCGACCGACATCATAGATGTCTCTGTGGCGAAGAGCGACTTGCGAAGCAAGTACCGAGAACGGCGACCTCTAGCCCAGGTGGACTAAACTACTGTTTTTAAATATGATTTGAACGAAACAACTACTCAGCGGGCAAATACCCCGACCTGCATTGGATTGTACCTTCAAATCACGATAGATCGGTAGCCAATATCATTTGTCAATTCCTAACCAGACATAGACCGGTTTCGAACTTATTAGTTCTCCTCAGTATGCCATAGGTTATGGAACAGACAAATGATAGTTGCCAACCTGCTAGTCATATACTGACTAAGGTAAATTGTGTAGTGGTGAGAGGTATGTGAAACTTCTCATATGGTCCAAATGCTACTATCCGACCAACATCATAGATGTCTCTGTGGCGGATAGTGACTTGCGAAGCAAGTACCGAGAGCGGCGACCTCTAGCTCAGGTGGACTAAACTACTGTTTTTAAATATGATTTGAACGAAACAACTACTCAGCGGGCAAATACCCCGACCTGCATTGGATTATACCTTCAAATCATGATAGATCTGTAGCCAATATCATTTGTCAATTCCTAACCAGACATAGATCGGTTTCGAACTTATTAGTTCTCCTCAGTATGTCATAGGTTATTGAACAGACAAATGATAGTGGCCAACCTGCAAGTCGCTATCCGCCACAGACACATCTATGATGTCGGTCGGATAGTAGCATTTGAACCATATGAGAAGTTTCACATACCTCTCACCACTACTCAATTTACCTTAGTCAGTATATGACTAGCAGGTTGGCCATTATCATTTGTCTGTTCCATAACCTATGGCATACTGAGGAGAACTAATAAGTTCGAAACTGGTCTATGTCTGGTTAGGAATTGACAAATGATATTGACCTATCTATCGTGATTTGAAGGTATAATCCAATTCAGGTCGGGGTATTTGCCCGCTGAGTAGTTGTTTCGTTCAAATCATATTAAAAAAAATAACACTTTTACTCGCATTTTTAAGGTGACTACTATGTTGTGAACTTTTGTTTGTACGTATGTACATAACACTTTTTCTTTTGTTATCAAAAATCGTAATTCTACTTAGATGAAATTACCGAGGGACTGAAGGTGAATCTGTATTATATTATTCATATTTTTTAAGAAACTAGAGCCCCATAAATAAAATTATCACTAGCCGCCACTACTGACTATACTACGGTATTAAATGATTATTCTAAGCCTAACTGCACTCAGATGCTCCTTCAAACCAGATCTTAGGTTTGGCCTAAAACCTTGCTTGAAGACAATACTTGAAGACAATAATAGAATAAAATAATAATTCTATGTTATCAGTTCGTGGGCACATAGTATTTAAAATGTTTTGACCGTGAAAAACTATCATGTACCTAACTAAGAATTAAACCTATTTTGTCGTAAAAAATCGTAAGGGTTGTTTTGTTAAAAAACACTCCTTTTCTTTTGTGTTTTTTGACCTTAGAATAACATACCTATTCACTCTGTTGAGGCTATTGTAATATTATATTTAAAAGTGTACAAAAATAATTAATAATATTTCCAAAACACATGCGCGCATGTAGAAGATAGGTGTAACGTATAGGTTTAATGTGATTTTCTCGAAGTAATAATAATTTTTAACACTACTTTTTCTATTTTACTTGTGATATATCTCGTAAACTATTTAGGTGACTGAAAAACTGCCTGATGTGAATCATATTACCTGTTTCACTACCTTTTTAATGATGTAGTTGTATTTACATTTGTTATGGAGAAAATTATAAACGATTGAAATTATGCAACGGCTTGAAGCCTGTCGATCTTGAATGCTTCATCT
Organism: Rhamnusium bicolor; assembly: GCA_029963845.1. Classification (NCBI taxonomy): domain Eukaryota; kingdom Metazoa; phylum Arthropoda; class Insecta; order Coleoptera; family Cerambycidae; genus Rhamnusium; species Rhamnusium bicolor. Next base: position 382,544 of record JANEYF010004447.1, read on the forward strand.
AAAAATAATGTTTTGTGTATTGTTATAAGGGTATTCTATATTTTAATAAAAATAACTACTTTTTTTAAACAGAGGATTTAATTTAAATATACTGAGGTAAGAAATTAATAATATTATCATAAATTAAAAATTTCTTCCTTACCGGACTGTAACCAAGTAACTAAGTAACAATAATACCGTGCCATTGCAAAGTAGCTGTTGTTTTTTGCAGGAAAATTTTTTATTCCAACCTGCAAACAATTTCATAAAATATTTTAAATTGTTAGTTAATATATACAGGTTATCTTTTTGCAGTTACAAATTACCAGAACTATCAGATCTTTAGGTACTGTAGAATCTGTTTGAAGTGGTAATATTTTATTTTCATCACTTTGCCAACCACATTCTAATATATTTAGTAAATCAAGTAACGGATTTAATCTATTTAACCATATATTAGCTTGATAATGAACTCTACCTATCTCTACATACTTTTTGTAGGAGCAACTTGTTAATATTTTTGGACCAACCTTAATTTCTTGTAGTGCGTAGTCTTACAACGTAAGATGTCTGAGCTGATGTATAAGATGGTTTTTTGGAGTACTTATTTTTTTGCATTTATATTTTTTATTGCATTTATATTGTGTTGTAAAAGTTTTGTATCAGTTAAAATTACATAATTATAAATTCTTTTCTGAAATCATCTAGAATATTAACTGTTTTTGGTCGATTTTTTGAGTAGTCTTTACTGGTCTAGCCCGGTAAAGTGAATATGGATCGGAGAAGTTACCTAATTAAGAACTCTCGACAACAGTATCTGATATCTGTCAGTTAGAATTTATGAATTTAGTTTTCAAAATATTTCAAGTTAAAAAGTGTTTTGAGTTTCAAAAACGGTTGCAGAAAAAATATTATACGCAACACACCCGGAAAGTGTCTTTACTGGGCTCGCCGTCTTTCAGGACTCGCTGGCGCTTGTCCTGGAAACTGCCAGTTCGTCCAGTTAAGAATCACTCTCCAGCTTCATTACGTAAATAGCTATTTACAAATGTAATAAGCATTCTTTGTTTTTCTAATAAAATTCTTATTTCACATATACTCAATTTTTTTTTTCGATTTATTTCTACTGCGAACTAAACAACCAGATGTAAATGATTGACAAATAATATAATTTTTAAACTGGTTTTTGGCTTGGATTACCTTTAATATTCAGTTTAAAGTTGAATTCTAGGGCGAGCATAGCATTCACTTTACGTCCTGTCGAACTAGATATGAAAGGTAAAGAAACAGGTACCGAGACTAGTAGTTGTATGGGCAACCTATTTCGTTACCTTCCATACCAGAGTGGCCTGGTATCCAGACCAGAGTCACTGTGTTGTTTTTGCTCAAAAGATTTAGAGCCTTCTGACAGTTCCATACCGTTTTGGAGTTACAGCGGTAGGAGCCAAGAGCTCTTATAGCTGCTTGGCTATCTGAGAAAATTTTAATTAATCTGCGTGTAAGATGCATATATTCCAGTCTTCGCACGCACAGTTCAATAGCATGACCCTCGGCCTGAAAAATAGTTGCATTAGTACCTAGGCTTGAGGATATCCTCATCCTTGGCGTGTAGCTATGTACTCCGGCTCCCGTTCCCTCACGAGTTTTGGAGCCGTCTGTAAACCAGCAACTGTCTGCCCTCAGTAGGTCAGTTTTATTCCGATCCCACTCATCTCTTTCCGGAAAAGTATGTTGAAGGTCAGCCCGTAGTTGGTCATGGTAGGCATAGTATCTGAGGGCATTCTAAGGATGCTGTAACTCTCTATGGCCTCTCTCTCCAAATATATATGAAGAGGGGGTAAGTCCAGGAGGATTTCTATTGCGGCTGACGGTATGGTGCTAATTGCCCCCATTACGGTCGAGCATGCTAATCTCTGTAAGCCAGAGAGTTTGGCTTTGGCCATCTGTTGTGATCCTTTTGGCCACCAAACGATGGATCGGTATGTTATAACTGGTCTAATGACCGTGACAGATCCAGTAAATTTGTTGGGGACCTATGCCCCAGGATTTACCATAAATACGACGACATGTCCATAAGGACATTTTTGCTTTGTGGATTACCTTTTCCAGGTGGGAGTTCTAATTAAGTGATTTATCCAGAGTGATTCCTAGATATTTCACCTCCTCTGCAAATGGAATAGTTTCACCCATTAAGGAGGGAGGTCTTAAGTCCTCTAGCTTCCTTTTCCGGGTGAATGATACTATTACTGTTTTTTGAGGGTTCACAGACATCTGTTCCCTGTCCCACCAGTTGCCCACTGCATTCAGTGTCTCTTGAAAAGTATTAGATATTACTCCTTCAGAGTTTCCTCTGACTAGTATGACTAGATCATCTCCATATGCTAGAACCTCAACCTCCCACAGTGTGAGAATTGCCAGTAAGTCGTCCACAAGAAGTGACCACAAAAGGGGCATCCTCTTGTGGCTCTAAAGCTGACTGTTTCTCCCTGTAGAGACGTCGTTATTATAGTTCTGTTTGATAGCATAGCACGAATCCAGTCTACTATAGTCGGCTCAATTTCTCTGGCGGCTACTGCTGCATATAAGGAGTCGGGCAGTGCATTGTTAAATGCTCCCTCAATATCTAGAAAAACTTCCACCACAATTTCCTTCATTTGAAGGGATTGGGTGATCTTCTAGACTAGGTTACTGAGTGCTAGTTCTGTTGATTTTCCTGTTTGATAGGCATACTGATGGGTATTGAGGGGGGTGATGGTTTAGGATGTTCCCCCTGATATATCTATCCAGCACCTTCTCCAGGCCTTTCAACAGAATAGATGTCAGGCTGATTGGTCTAAGCGATTTAGAGCTTGGTTCTTTCCTACTCACTTTTGGTATATATACTAACCGCCGACCAACTGGATGGGATATAATTTCATACCAGACTAGCTCTGAATAATTTAATGAGGAATGGGAGTAAAATTTCCAGTCCGTTTTGTAGTAGAGCTGGAAAAACTCCTTCCTCTCCTGGCGATTTGAATGGTTGGAAGGATTTGATGTCCCACTCAATTGCCGATAGTGTAGTTTTTAGCTGTCAGCTAGTTATTTTTATCAGGTCGTTTAATCGTCCTTCTGACGGTGATAGCTGTTGGTCATTCAGATTCAAGCACCCTGGGAAGTGGTTATGTTGTAAGAGCTGTAGGGTTTCTTTTCCAGAGTCCATATATGAGCCATCCGGTCGCCTTAACGAGCCGAATTCCCACGTCGGCTCTCTGGAAAGAATCTTGTGGATTCTAGTACTGTGAGGTAGGTCAGTTATACTCTCACATAATTTCCTCCAAGATCCCCTTTTTGCTTTCCTTCTAATTATAAGTAAATAAATATTAGAAATTTTTTAAAACACGTACCTTATATAATTCATTTAAGAAGCGCTGTATCAGATTAAAACTAAGAAAGCTTTTGAGAAACGAAAAAAACATCATCAAAGAAGTTATATTACACAAAATAAATCGTAATTATTCGTAAATAGAACGAAACAATATTATATGGCTGAAAAACATTATATCAACGTATCCACCCCGCATTAGAACCTGCTGTTGGTTTTTTATGAATTTCTTGATAATCGGTAATTCTATCGATGAAAACGAGTACTGTCAGAAAGCCAGTAAAATTGCGAATAGTATTTGTTTTGGGAATTTTTGTAATTGACTTAAATGTTTGTGAGGTATCGCGAGTTAAATAAAAAAATATTTCACGCAATAGACATTTTGAGTAAAACATCGTCAAACTTTCAATACGCCCTTATAAACCAATACAATTTGTCTGATAAATCAATTTTTTAATAGTAATAATAGTAATAGTATCATTCAGCGAACATTTAATGAAAGCTATTATTCACCGGTGAATAATCATTTTGTGCGAGTTGAATATTATACTTCTTCCACGGCTATTAAATAATAACAATTTTTGATAAAATATTGCGATAAAAATGCTGTACAAACTTTGACGAATCAAATCGAATAGTAATTTCGCACTTTGACTGGCATGTCTTATCCTATTCGATTAAATTTTAATAAAAAAATCAGAGCCAGTGAATAATGAAATCATCATTCAGTGCAGTGAATAATGGATAGCATTATTCTTGAGGAAATGCACACGTAATGGATAAATTATTTGATATTCGCGGACAAACATATTTATAATGACAATACAGATTATAAATATGTAAATATATTTTTTTGCCTTTTTTTATAATTTCACCCCTACTCGTTCCCGATACCAAACGATTTGTACTACCAAGTCAAATTTAATTCTTGGGGTCATTTAATAATTTCCAATAACCAAAACATTTTAAACATGAAGTGCCCACAAAGTTTTGATTTAATGATTATAGAATGCGTCTATACTCACTACAAATGAAGAAATATCAAATGTATAGTTAAACCATAATCGACTAAGTTCACTGAGTAATACCACAGACTTTGTTGTCTGTGATAATTAATACTATTCTGTCGAATTAAGAAAATATGATACAGGATTTAGGAATTTTTACTTGGTTGCCATAGAGAGCCCTACAATGGAGCATTATTATTTTCGGAAATACGAACTATAAACTTGAACTTGTAAACGTCAACAAGTTGTCAAAACTGATAGAAGGCATCAGGAGTTTCGTAAATTTGCTGCAGTCATGTTGTCACTACTAGTTAATACTGACTGTGATTTTTCACCTCCAGTATTTGATGAGCCACTTTACACTTTTTTGAGATGGAATTTTCTAAATATCCATCAGCAACTGCTAAGAAATTTCATCCTCCAAGCCTTTTTAAATTTATAATATCCCATCCAATTTGTACTACCAAAAGCGACGTTGATGTGCTTCTGAATGAAATGTCCATTTATAACTAGAGGGTTCGGGGGAGTTAAGATATTCGGCAACTTTTCAGGGTATTTGGGAATATTTATTTTTTTCCAACTTTTTTATACAGGCTGTCTCCTAAAAAACGCCGCAAGCCACAACTCAGTTATTTATTGTCCAATTTTAAAAAACAAAGAATTAAATGAAATGGCTCTAAATACACTATAGAGGGAGGCAGTTGCAGCGTACTTATTATTATTTTTTTAGGAAAGCGATAGTCAACTTTCTTTTTCAAATGGCAATATATATATTTTTTAATATATTATAGTGCTCATTATTTTTCTGAATCCAACGATGTATATGACATTGACTTTTGTGACACTTATCACAGAAAAGCGTCAAAATATTAATCGATACCCCATTAGGCTCCCAGCCACTAATTCATGACAAACGTACTTAGACTAATCATCTATGTCATGGAAAACAAAAAATAATACAGCAAAGCAAGTGAAACTCAGAACAGAATTTCATTATTAACAGAAAAAAACAATACAATAAATATCAATTAAAAGAAAAGCAACTTAATTAAATTCATTAACCATTATACAAAGTTCAACACGAAATAACATTAATAGAACACGAAACACATTAAATGAAGAACAACAAACAAGAAATAACTAAAAAAAACAATGTAACAGTGCAAATAAAATTACACACCTACAAGTGCTGCTCAAATTGGCCACCACCATAATCAAGACATAACTGGCATCTTCTAAATACTGCACGGGTCGCATTCAATATAAAAGGGGGTATTTCACGACAAGTACGTATAATTCTTTGCCTAAGAATTGCTTCATTTTCTGGCCGTGTTAAATAAACATGATCTTGAATATAACCCCATAACCAAAAATCAAGGAGGGTAAGATCTGGAGAACGGGCAGGCCATCGAACAGGACCATAAGTTCCTATCCACTTATCATTAAATGTAGTGGTCAACCAATTGGTATTCACTCTGGCATTATGAGGTGTAGCCCCATCTTGCTGGAAATAAGTTCTATTCAGTTCTGCAATAGGTAATTCATCTAAAAAATTCTCAAATTTTGCCGTTAATATCTGATAATACTTTTCTTGATTTAGGGTGCCGTCTATGAAAAATTGTCCAATCAGTCTATTAGCCAAAATGCCACACCACACATTGACAGTAAACCTTCGCTGAAAATTTGTTTCCACGATAATTCGTGGGTTTGCTTGGCTCCAATGCCGGTGGATATTTCTATTAAAAATACCATTTACACTGAATGTACATTCGTCTGACCAAATAATCTTTGTGTGAAAAACTGGGTCTCGTCGCACTGAATTTAAATAAAAACGGCAAAATTGTAGCCTTCATTCTCTATCGTTTTCCTCTAATGCTTGTACTTTTTGAGTAATGTATGGCTTGAATTTGTGCTTTTTCAATATCGCATATACAGATCTTTTTGATGCTCCAATATTGTTGCAAATTTCCCAAATAGAAGTTCTTGGGTTTTCTTCAACGCTAAGAAGAACATTGAGCTCCATGTTTTCATTAAATTGCCGTTCTTCTCGCTTTGGTTTCTTAAAAGCACCATATTTTCTCAAATTTTCTTCAAGCCTTCCAAATTTACGTGGTTCTGGAATTTCCCTATGAGGAAACCGCTCTCTGTAAAGGCGGACTGCTGCACCACGATTTTTATTACACTCAAAGTATACCTGAATCATGTCCGTCAATAATTGATTGTTGTTCATATTTTGCACTGTTGAGCTTATTTAAATAAATAACCTAGTGTTAATGACACAGAAATAGTATAATGCGTACAAAAAGTGGGACGCGAACGCGACATTTATTTGCGTTGATGTATTATTTTTTGTTTTCCAGGCATTACAGGCATACGTGATTAGTCTAAATACATTTGTTGTTAATTAGGCGGACAGGCGCCTACTAATGCGGTATTGACTAATATTTTGACGCTTTTTATGCGATGTGTTTCACAAAAGTTAATGTCATATACATCGTTGGATTCAGAAGAGAAATGTGCACAATAATATATTAAAAAAAATATGTATTGCCATTTGAAAAAAAAGTTGACTATCGCTTTCCTGAAAAGAAAATAATGATAAGTACGCTGCAACTGGCTCCCTCTATAGTGTATTTAGAGCCATTTCATTTAATTCTTTGTTTTTTATAATCGGACGATAAATAACTGAGTTAAGGCTTGCGGTGTTTTTTAGGAGACAGCCTGTAAGAAAAAAAATATGGAATTTGTTGTTTTTGTAGATCTTATTGTAAAATAACTCCTATGTCAATAACGCTATTTCCATTAATCTCATTTTAGTTACAATGAAAATTCGTATAATATGCGTTTTTGTATCTGGAATCGTAATGGCTAAAATGTTGTTTTTATCTTGAATGTCACTGACACGTAAATTAGCTAATTCTTTAAGTTTTAATCATCTCCAGATAATGCCAACTTGGTTTGCGTAGCGCGCGTTGAGTGCAGTAGATGATGTTTTGGTGTTTTGTGGAAAACCACGTCATGCGTTAGTGTTAGCTTCACGACAAATGTTCAAACCCACTTCAGGATAGGTTTTATTTCAAAGTAACAAGCTTCACAAATTGCCATAACTCAATTGCGAAAATGTATGTTTTAAAATATCAATTACTAGTTATTAAAATATCATTAATAATAAAGCCTTTTTCCTAGCTACCATAAACATAGGAATAAAATAATAACCAGCAACGTTTGATAGTGATTAGTTGGTAATATTAACAATGCTAGGAAGTACCAACAATGCTAGCAAGTGTACAAGTACGCCACAAATACTCTTTGAAAATTCTGAAAATGGTCTTGATTCGAACTGCACTCCTTGATCCGTGGATATGTAAAGAGGGACACTATAATGTCACACATTGTTGAAACACTGTTTTGGCAACTGTCTCTGCCGTCATATTATTCAACGGATAGGCCTCGGGCCATCGCGAAAAATTCTCTACTATGGTCAGTATGTAAGAACAATCTCCTGAAGAGGTAATGGACCTACAGAATCTATATGTATGTGCTGCTACCTATGGGTGTTTTGGTGTGCCTGCTTACCATTGGATACTTGATAGTTAATACACGTCTTTGTCCAAATGTTGCAGTTCTTATTCATTTTCGGCCAAAAATATTTACTACTCATTACTTTTTGTTGCCCGTATCCCTGAATGTGTTAAACTGTGAAAGATTTTAAAACCTGTAAGTCTAATATCTTTGGATAGGTATATGGTGCCTAATGTTGGAAGCAGAAACATTATACCAAATTACATTATTCAACAATGCTAGGAAGCATCAACAATGCTAGCAAGTACGCCACAAAGTCAAAGACAATTCAAGTTTATCTTAATTTCATCAAGGTCTTCTGATCTAAATTTATATATATCCTCCCTATTGAAGGTTTTTGCTTTCTTCGGTTTACATCCAACAGCTTGCCTTTTTTTTAAAAAATAACCAGTATCTGTTTCTTTATGTTGATATCTTCCTTTAAGGAATGCGTATTTCTTAACATCGAATACTTTGCTCAAAGATTCGACGATTTATAATTTTTACTTGAAAACGAAAAATAAGTCAAAATGACATCATGGTCTATTTGTTCGACATTGTCGGTGTCATCCATTTTTTAATGTATTATATTCATTTTAATATTTTATTCTTGATTTTATTGAAAGAAGATTTGTGACAATTTTTGCTTCTACCACAATAGCTTCAGGAATTTCACCATTATTATCCGAACTCATTATCTTTTTAGAAAAAGCATAAACTGTCGTTACAATTGTGAACAGTAACAACGATGGTTTTACTATTTCTATTGCCACCATAGATAGAAACATCTACTAGCCCCCTGCTTTTTAAATTTAAATATTTTATAATGCAGCAGAATATAGCAGATAAAGTTTTATAATAAAAAATATGAAGGTGGTAAAAATATCATATATTCAACTCTAGATTAACCTACTATTTCCTTCTTTGTATGATTAACCTTCATCCACAGGAGAAAATGATACATTTTCTTCTCTGGTTGCACAAATAACTATTTTCTCTTGCAGAGAGGGAATAGCTTACATTCGAGCGGCATATGCAGATTGAAAAGCCTACTTTTTATCAGGGAAGTTGCTGTAGATTTACCTACATCCTGTAGGTAAATCAGGCTATCTATGAATTAAATAGAGTTGACAGAAGATGATGTCAAACAATATTATTATTGTAATGTCCTCTACTTGTTATTTAATATATAGTTATTTGAACTAAGAAGTTTACATATTTGTAATAAAGAGATAACAAAACAGAAGTAGAAAAAAATATTTTTTCTTCTATAGGTTTCGGTCTATTGGCACTTTTCGTATGTCATTGATTTTATTTCTTCTTTCATAATTAAATGAATCGTTAATTTTATGAAGTTATTAAACTAATGCAATATGACAGTCGGGACATAAGTCAAACAGAAAATATCTGATGTGGCCAACACATGACTTTATTATACCAGTATATATCATCCTAATTTAAAATAATCATTCTGTTTAATTCTTCACTTACCTCAATTAAATTTTAAAAACGTACCTTGAAATGTTTCATAAAATAATTAATTATCATCGTCCTTCGATACTGTCAATAATAATTCATGTCATATATTTTAACAATTTCTTCTTATTGACATTGACATTTTTGTAACTATATTAGATATTTAAAATGTCAAACTGCTCGATTTATCCTAACCCCTTTTTATAAGGTCAAATGTGTACAAAATTTCAGTTTATATCAGCTTTATTTAAGTACTTGGAAATATATTTTATTCGTTTGTATATTAGATATGATTTATAATCTTTCATCAAGAATATGATTTTTTGTAAAGTCAAATACAAAAAAGTTTGGGTCTAGGGGACGCCCTTTCAGCTGGCCAATTTTGCTCATCACCGAATTTGTCATTGTCTTTAGCCTTTAGAACAAGTGTATCGAATTTGAAACCTTTATCTCAAAAACTGTGGCTTCTATCGCGATACTATAGACATGCGGACACATTTTTTTTTTCATAAAGTTACGTTTTTTCATTATAATTCGTCGAGATTCGTCCAGAAATGTAATAATATTTTTTTCATTTTTTTCCCCCAAAATTGTAACATTTTTCTTCTTTCATTCATTATGTCTCTTCTGGTGTTACTATATTCACCAAATTTAATGTGTCACCTAGAATGTTGTTGACAATCTTGGAAAGTCTCCAATTAGTATTTTTTGAGTTATCGCGGAGACACACATACACACACGCACGCACTCACGCACGCTCTCACGCACGCACGCACGCACGCACGCACGCACGCACACACACATCCACACACATGCACCGACAGACATCATTCGGAAATAGTCAGAATGGATTTAGAATGGTTCAAAACGTATATATCAATCAAAATCTCAAGGTCGAAAAAAATCACGATTACTATATATATTAGGTATAAGAAAGTAAAAAAAAGAACAAATAACGCAGTTACTGAAATAGCCGTACAAGTACTGCTGGTGTAAGAAAACGTTGAGCACATTTATTAGTAATAATAATATGTTTATTGGTCAAAAAATTATGTATGCAATAATAAAACAAATTTTGATACATATGTGTTATATACACATAATATAAAAATAACTGTATTTCGTAATACGTTACTATAAGTTTTTCCGCTACCCTTTATATCCTAAACAAAGAATATTTCATATCAATAAATCAAATAAGCATGTTTGATTTACTAAAATAGATATATGTACATACATACATTAAATGTATAAATAAATTTTATTTGTGCGTGACAAAGTGTCGCTACACATATCCAAATACAAACATATTTAATATCAATATTAGTATTTAATTTATTAATATTACTTACTAACATGTATTATGTACCTAGTAACGTTTGAATATTAATTCTCAATTTGGTATATAAATAGATACATAGATTAGATAGATAGATATTTTATTGGTGTTACTGTATACAGAAGTATGGGGTTATCATAAAGTAAGGCGTCTATTTTGAATTCTTATATAGTTTTAAGAAATTATCCTAGTAGCAGAAAGTAAACAGAATCTAGTTGCCTCAATAATTGGATTTTAGTGTATCTATGGAAAACAAAAGAATTGTCGTGACAACTATTGATACAAGTGTCAAACGAAATAATCGTAATTTAGAGAATTGTTCTCAAACGCGTAACGTAAATTGTAACAATTTCAATATGGATCTGCAAACAAGAATTGGTTTAGTGCAATGTTATTATGAAGGCGGTAATAATTACACTACTGGATTACGAAGATTTCGTACGAAAATGGGTTCGAGAGCAGGGCCGTGCAAAATGAAGGCGTATCGTAATTTAATTAGCAAATTTGAAAGAACAGGGTCTGTAAAAGATCTTCCGAGGTCAGGAAGACCTAGGATTAGTGATGTCCAAGTTGCAGAAGTTCTTCAGGAAAATCAAAACGTAGCCAATGCTAATTCGCTAGCAATCAGTAGTGTGAATGCGATATCAAAACGATTACAAATGCCATACACCACGGTTTGAAAAATTTTACGGAAAATCCTAAAAATGTATCCCTATAAACTGCAACTGCTGTTTGAATTGAAGGACGCAGATTTTGCTCTCAGGTACGATTTGTCATTACACGTATTGACTCAGATGGAAATTGAACCCAAATGGTTATCCCATATTTTATGGACAGATGAGGCCCATTTCTCTCTTAATGGTGGAATTCATACTCAAAACTGTCGAATATGGTCAACAGAAAATCCACATGAAATCGTTCAGCAAGACCTTCATGACAAAAAAGTCACCGTTTGGTGCGGTTTCACAGCTAATTTCATCATTGGTCCATACTTTTTCGAGGAAATACAGAATGGGAAGGCCGTATCTGTAACTGTTACTGGTGAATGATACCTGCAAATGTTAAGGGATTATACAATTCCCCAGTTGCAAAACAAGCACGAAGGAATTGAAAACATGATTTTTATGCAGGATGGAGCACCTCCGCGCATTTACCGTCCAGTTAAAGAATTGTTAACTGCGGTTTTTCAAGATCGTGTTATAAGACATTTTGCAAATTCATGGCCACCAAGATCGCCTGATATTAACCCAGCGGATTACTGACTGTGGGTTATTTAAAAAATTTGGTGTTTAGAACACGGTCAACAACGCTGGAAGAATTAAAGGACAGTATTAGAGAGCAAATTCGTGCAATTCAACCAGAAATGTTGAATAGTGCTGTATACAATTTGGAGGAACGGTTGGTAATTTTACAACAACAAAAGGGAGGTCATATCGAGCATTTGCGGTAACTAGTGTTTGATATCAAAAATCCCATTATGTAAGCAACTAGATTCCATTTACTTTTTTGTTATTAATTTGATTTGTTAAGAATATATAATAAGTTGAAATATATCCCTTACTTTATAATCACCCGTTATTTATACACTTTACACAATTTTGTGCTATAATAAGCTAGTGTAATGTAAAATATGATAAAATTTATAAAACTAGAATATTAAGTAGTTAAAATGTAAAAATTAACACAATATACTACAATAAGAACAAACTTAAATAAATAATAGTAATGTACGATAATATAAAATAATAAAATATATAGTACTAATATAGTAAAATGATGTAAAGAAACAAAGACGAAGTATTGTTGATTTCAATAAAAACTGGTACACTTTCTTTTAGCTATGTAAATCATTCGTTCTTTGATTGATATTAATAATCTTACAAATGTCACTTTGACGTTAATCAGTGGCGTCATTATTAAAAATGGTTCGACATCTAACAGATATTCAAAAATTTCGAATTGTTTCTAAAACTGAAGATGGTTGGTCCATAAGATGACTTGCTGCTGAATACAATGTGAGTAAAACCACGATAATGAGTGTTAAAAAACAATGGGAGACCAACCAAACGGTATCCCGTAAAGTTGGTTCCGGTAGGCCCAGAAAGAGCAATAATCAAGAAGATGAAAATCTTATAAATTACCTAATAGAAAACCCTTTTCAGACTGCAGTAAATGCAATTTCAGAGACAAATTTCCCTGCTTCGGTATCTACTGCTTGCAGAAGAATAAAACTACAAAGCGACTTGAAGAGTTGTTCAGCGGCTAAAAAATATAAACTTTCAGAAGAAAAGAAGCTGGGTAGGATTATTTTTGCATTCAACTATATAATCAATGATGAAAACATCTGGGGACAAATTGTCTTTTCTGACGAAAAGGTTTTTAAATCCTGTAACGATGGACATGTTCGCGTATATAGGCCTCCTTCCACTAGATACGACGAAAAATATACTTTCGATCCACAAATATCAGGAAGGTTTTCAGTCAATGTCTGGGCTTGGATGAGCCTAAAGGGGTTAGGTGTGTGTTGGAACAGTGGTGGTCATCTCAATTCCATTAAATATATTGAAATATTAGACAATATTATGTTGCCGTCAGTAATAGAGGTGTTTCCGGAAAATAATTTTATTTTCCAACAAGACAACTGCTCCATACATACGGCCCATCGGGTCAGGCAATGGTTTCTTAATAAAAACATAGAGTTGTTACCGAGACCATCTAAAAGTCCGGATTTAAATCCAATTGAAAATGTATGGGGACTAATGGTGAAACATATAAGAAAATTAAATAACCATCCAAATAATGCCCAAGAATTGGAAGGGATAATTGAGGACGCTTGGGAGAACTTGTCGCAAGAAGTTGACCTTGCAAGAAATCTGATTTTATCCATGCCTGCAAGACTTCAAGCAGTTTTAGACGCTAATGGAGCAATGACAAAATATTAGTTAATTCTGTATTACGTAATTGAAGTTCAATTATTTTATTTTTTTATTGTATTTTTATGTTCAGTTGGCATTGTTTACATTTTTTTAATCCCAAATGATATTTTTGTGTTCTTATTTTAAAAAATGGAATTATCATTATTCAGTTAGTATTTTAATTACAACCATTAGTAGAATTATCCGTAACAAATATTATTTTTTTAAACAATAATATGGCAGGCTTGAAAATGTTTTGAAAAAGTTATTTCCTAATTATTTTTTAAAATTTCATTTGAACAAAATAAAAGAGAAAGGTTTAATAAGTTTAAAAACACAAAGAAAACCGATCTCCTCCAAAAAACCCAGGTCCGGGGTAAGTCCACCTCGTCTCCACCCCCCTCTCGACATGCCTGGCTAGCCCTATTTACAGACATATGCACACAACTAAACTATTAAGATTTTCGATTACAAGAGTTTTTCCAGTTTTTTTTGAAATCAAGTGTACTACAATGTAGACAAACTTAGTTAAATAACAGATAAGAATTCAACGTTCAAATTACAGGGTTTACAGTATGGGAACAAGTTTCTACAATGTAGCAGCAGCATATAATACTATTAACAAAGAGTGGGTGTTATCTAAGAATTCTTGTATACTGTAGAATACCTTGACAAGGAAATATTTTTTACTTTCGTTTTGAAGTGAATTATATTAAGAAACCAAAAATATTTAAAAAATGTATTCCTAAGTTATCAGTGTCGTCTCTAGCTTTTTGTTAGTCGTAAAAAAATGTTAATGTAAACATTTTTTTTCTTTATTTCTGGTGTTATATGAGCGGATTTGGTTTCTAGTGCTAAATGAATCCTCATTATTTTTTACATATAGGAGACACTGAAATATGTACGTATGTAAAGTTTGTACGAAGTCAATTGAAATCGTATAAAAACTAAAAGCCTGCAAAAAACCGTCGGCATCTCTTTATTGTACATGGGCGGAGGTAAATAGAAATGCTTGTCATAAGAAAATGTTATACTTTTTTGAAAATTGTATTAATTTTTATTATTTTTTGTTTATTAGATAGGCTATTTTTGTTCATTTCGCCAATAACATATTTTTGAAATATTATATCAGTTTTAGATATAAAGTCTAAATATTTAAATTTATTGGGTTTAGTTTTAAAGTTAACCCATACTATATTGAAATATGTTGTTGCTCAGCAAGGACCAATGAGAAGGTATGAACATATCCTCGCCAGGATGAGGGAATGGGACAGGTTAGATTAGCGAGGGGCAAGGATGTTATATAGTAAAAAAATAAAATTAAAGTTTCTTCTAAAGTAAAAATAAAAATGTAAGTTTCTTAACCAAAGCAAAGAATTAGTACAACAAAAATAAATATTTGTTTAGATAAAACATAAATAAAAACAAAATTAAAATATGTCTAGAATAAAGTAACTTAAATTAAAATTTCTTCTCAACTAAATAAAATATATTCCAAGAAATGTAACAATAAAAATGTAAACTTCATACCTAATATAATAGCTAAATATTTTGTTCTGAAAATATGTATATTAAAAAAGTTAAATACTAAAAGTTGACACGTCCGAATCTTCACTTTCTGAAGAGGAATCATTACCCGGTTGAATTATAATCGGCGCAATGGGGGGTAGTGTTGGATATTGATTTTCTTTATTAATTACATGCTGAACGCAATTTTTCCATAAATCAGTATTGTCGAGGTCATTTATTACTTCTCTTATATGATCAACTACTACCGCGCTTAAGGTTGGAGAGTCATTACATTTTCGCAAACGATCTTTTAAAGTTGCCCAAACCATCTCGATAGGATTAAATATGCAATAGTACGGAGGTAAGCGCAAAAGTATATGACCGTGTATATTGGATAAGTTATCAATAACATATTCCTTTTTCAAATTCTGTTCTTTTATTCTCTTCAGTAATTCGCGCTTTATTGGAACTTTTACAGGAATTTCCATATTTTTTTCTCTCATGAATTTTAAAATGTCTTCCTTTCTTGTACTGATGTATGGTATTTTATTTAATATTCGCGAGTGATAAGAAGCATTATATAATAGAATTACCGATTTAGGCGGAATATTTGGTAAAAGCTGTTCTGAAAACCATTTATACATATTATAAATTATACGCCGTATTACATTTTTTGGTAGCATCATCAATATTTTTTAATTTCATATTTTTCCTTTTCCTACTTGTACCGTGATATATAACATCTCCTTTTTTAATTACACGATAAATTGTTGATTTTGATATTTTAGTTAATTCGTTAATACGTTCTATTATTTCTTTCTCACATTTTTCACGATTTTCGCTTTTTAAACGTTCATATATATTTAAAATAATGCGTTGACTTTGTACGTGTAAATCTTTATTTTGAAACTCTAAATTTATTTCGGCTTCTTCGACAATAACAGGTGTTAGAAATAAAAATAGAAATCCACTATTTCACCCAAGAATTATATTTCTGTTAATTAATTTTATAAAAGTCGATTTAAAACATTATTTGGCGATAGCTAAACATCAACTGCCTGACTTAATCCCCTGTTGGAATTTACCGAGGCGCCTACGTGACTTTACTCATTTAGTTAAAATAATATAATATTTCATAAAGATATCTTAAACATAGTATCATATAAATAAACATATATTTCATAAAGATATCTTAAACATAGTATCATATTACTAGCCGCCGCTATTTAAGCAACAACAATGTATATGTATATTTCTGCACTACACTACCAATGTTATAAAGAACTAGGTTACATCATCGAGTCCACGTTGACTACTGACTGATATAACTCAAACACCCACCGACCAACCAGACTGACGAATATCCTGATCCCAGCCAATCGTCGCCCATCATCCTCAAACCAAGGCCAATCCCGGCACATCTCACAAATCCACGTTGATTGCTGAGAAACGATTTAACGAGGCGGCCTCACTAGGGGCCTGTCCGTTTTATTATCTTTAAGCACGTAGATGGTTCATTCAGGCTGATTACATTGCCAGTCTCGGACTCGCCTGCACAATTTCAACTACCATTCGATTCTCGATACCATTGCTAAATACATAGGACAAAATATCAAGTTAAGTGCGCACAGTCCTGTGGTTTAAAACTGACCAATTTCAATTGACTTCGTATAAACTTTACATGATACTGTCATAATTTGGTGAACTCTTCTTTACTGTCAGATATTATGCGTATCACTTTTTGTTGGACAGAGAATATGTTAGCTATTGTTGTAGCATGCTTCCAGATAAGGAAGACGTATGCTGTAGTGGAGTGGATGATGATGTGGTATACAGTTAATATGTTTTGTGATACTTTTCAAGATTTCAGAACAGGTTTGGAGATAAAATTATAGACATAAATGTGTGTGATTTTTGTAGGATAATTTAGGGTCTAAATTAATCTGAAATATTAGCTGAAAATTATTAATATATTTCGCAAGTTTCAATGTCTAAAGCTACTAAATTTAATCCATTATTGTTTAGAATAATACCCGAAAAGGTTTGGAATTAGGAGAGTATTTGTTCATTTATTTCAAAAGGAAAACTCTAAAACGGAACAGAATATCGTTACGAACTGAAAACTCTCAAGGTTTAACATTTAGCACTGACTAAAGTTAAAACGAGACATTTAAGACTGTATCATCGAATGCTACTTCGAAACTTTTGTAAAACGAACTTGGTAGAGATTTTCTTTAAATTTGCAACTTTCCCAATCTTATTGTATAATTTAAGGAAGAGCGTAAAATGAAATTAAATGATTGATTACTGCAAATTTTGCATTTCAATTGTAAAATGGAAATACAACTTTAAAACCTGAATTTCTTTAAAAATAGAGATAAATCTAATGTTCAAGTAACTTACTTGTGTACGCGATATCCTTTGAAAAATTTCTATTTTCTCTTACAGACTGAAAACTTATAGGTGGGAACAAACTAAATATGGTTTGGAGTGCTTTATAAAATGATTGAATGTAAGCGTAGCGTTTTAGCATATGAATAGCATATTTATTTCATAATGTATATTTTTGCACGAGATTCTGTGGAGTTAATAACATAAATCCCTTGTCATATAAGTTGAACAGTAATAGCGAAATTTTATATATCAAAAAACTGTCCATTAAAACTGAATTTAAATGACAATTTTTATTTATACAGTTTTTGTACTTATTCGATTATATATTTTTACTTTCTTATACATATGTATAAGGAAGTATAGTAATCGTGATTTTTTTCGACCTCGAGATTTTGATTGAATTATCACCAGAAGAGACATAATAAATGAAAGAAGAAAAAGGTACAATTTCGGGAAAAAAAAAATAAAATTTTTATTGAATTTCTGGACGAATCTGGACGAATTGTTATGAAAAAACATAACTTTATGGATAAAAAATCTGTCTGCATGTCTGTAGTATCGTGAGAGCAACCACAGTTTTTGAGATAACGCTTTCAAATTTGGTACACTTGTTCTAATGGCCAGAGACAATGAAAAATTCGGTGATGAGCAAAATTGGCCAGCTGGATCTAAATTTTTGTGTTTGACTTTACAAAAAAATATATTCTTGATGCAAGGTTATATAAACCATGTCCACTATATCAAGCGAATAAAATATATTTCCCAAGTACTTAAATAAACTGATGTAAACTGAAATTTTGTACGCATTTGACCTCATAAAATGGGGTTAGGATAAATCTGGCAGTTTGACATTTGAAATATCTAATTTAGTTACAAAAATGTAGATGTCAATAAGAAGAAATTACTAAAAGATATGACATGAATTATTATTGACAGTATCGAAGGACGCTGATAATTAATTACAAAAATTTTTTTATGAAACATATCAAGGTACGCTTTTAAAATTTAATTGAGGTAAGTGAAGAATTAAACAGAATGATTTTTTTAGATCAGGATGATATATACTGGTATAAGAAATTTATATGCTGACCACATCCGATATTTTGTTAATAAATACCACAGAAATTAGACAACCCCTGAATCCAAAGCTGAGGTTGCTTGATAAAACGCTTACACACAACCGTTCCCACCGACATTGCCAGTGACGGTAGCGGAATTCACACTTGCCATCGCAAGCTCTAGCCAACGACTCCACTGAACCGAAGGATATTGTAATACAATGTAGAATAAAAAGGTTCATGAAAAATTAGAAAGACATTCCCAAATAATATGTTCGGTCTTATAAGAAACGTGACGATGTCGTCATGCCCTAATATACGACTTGCATTTAGACGTGACGATCTTATTACAACCCTATTACGATCAAATTTAGAGGGTGGGGAAAGGGTTGTCACGACTTTTCATATGACTTAATACAATCTATATAGAACTATTAGATCGTGTGAATTCAAAAACGTATGTAGGTCATATAGAAGTCGTTATTACAGGGTAGGGACGACCTTCATTAGGACCTTCATATGACCAAACAGTCCTAAGTATTGATTGTAATATTATTGTATAGAGATAATTATAAAATCATTATAAGATCTTTATCCAATGTTGATTAAACTATCAACGTTTAATCAACGTTGGATAAAGATCTTATAATGATTTTATAATTAATAGGTAGCTTTAAGTAATTTTTGGGTAACCTTCCAACGTTAGTTAGACGTTGCTGACTGACGTAATGGATACCATTAACTATAAAGTTATCTGGCAACGTCAATTGGACATTGGTGTGAGACTTTTTGGCCTCGGCTTAACATAAGCTCAAAATTAATGTCGGTAATGCAGGTGTTGGTAGATATTTAGTAAAGATTTATACACCAACTGCAATGAAAGGTCGATATTAGCGTAATTGTTTAAAATGAATGTTTGTGTAAGTGAAGATTTCTGCACCTGAGCCTACTAAAAGTTGCTACAGGCGAAATTATTTAACCTTGACGTCACTGTTAGTAAAAATAAAAATTGCACTTATCATAATGGTAAATCGAAATTCGTGTATTTATTTGGAACTACCACAACAAGTAGTCAGCTAGATAATAGTTCCCGACTTCGCTATATTTTCTGGTTCCACAAAAGGAGAGAATAGGCGGCCATGTTGATTATGTGTTTACAATTATTTTAAATACACAAAATTTGCCTCTTTTACAAATAAAGTAAGCAAAAAAAGTATTTTTATTTATTCGTAAAATTATACAATATTTCAATTTCTTTTTCTTTGGGAAAGAAGAATATCTTTTAAAAGTACAAAATAAAAATAGTACTTTAATTTTTAAAATAAACATTATTCTTATGTGTTCACTATACCTATTTCATATATATTTATCAATAAAATTTTTTTTCGTTTCAATTTTTATCCCACCAGTTTTAATAAAATTTTAATCGACATAAGTATTTTCTATACATGGTGTTTCACCAGGAACTGCATCGATCGATATAGGGAAAAGCACGCACCAGAAAATTTTGACAATTTAGAGAATTACTAATGGCAGTATGGTCATTCCAACTAAAATAATTACAAGCATCTGGCACTTCCTGTTATACCGGAAGTCGATACCAACTTGCTTATTATAAATGGAATACCCTATATATTTTAGAGTTTTTGAAAAGAGCATAGAATTCTGAGAAAAAAATATGTACGACACCCTATGCCAAAACTCTTGACTTAAGCAAGTTTTCGCGGTTTGAGGTTTACGAAATATAACGTCAAAAATGGAACACTTGGTATACTATTATTGAATTCTTTAAACTGTATAGCGTAGCTCACCTTATGGTCTTTCTGCATGCCAAAAAGTAAATGAGTATCTTTTACACGAAGAAAGTTATAAAGGTTATTGTAAACCATTACACCTGTAAAATTTTTTTAAAATAATAATAATAATAATAATATAGTTTATTTAACAGTAATTAATACAATACAATACAATATACAGTATATTATAATATTAACATTAACACGTAAATAAACAGTTACAGTCACTGAAACAGTAGCTGAGTACTGCTTGTGCGTGACTGAAGGAAGATAAATAGAATACATATAAGAATTATATATCGTACATATTTGAAAATAATATCTAGGTGAGGTAATATCTAGATATTACCTCACCTAGGTGAGGTAATATCTAGGTGGGATTATATTAATTATAATAGTTTATATTAATTATAATAGGTTTTCTGATTTTACTTATTTCTTTGATTGATCATATAATGAAATTGATTACGTTCATTATCTAGAAGCCATTTTTTTCACTTTAGTTTTGAATATTTTGAATTTCTTAATAATTTTAATGTAGCCTGGCAAGGTTGCATACAGGCGAGGTCCCAGGTAATTGCAGCTGCGTTGGCCTATAGTCTTGTCACTTCGTGGCCTGTTATATTGGCTTTGTTTTCTTCTCGTGTGGTAGTGATGGTTAATTGGTTCTATGTTTATTTTGTTTCTTTTTATATTTAGTATCATATTTAAGCAAAATAGTTGCCTAATGTCAAGAGAGTTGGTTTCTTTAAATAAAGTGTCACTTGGATAAGTGCGCTTTTTATTATAAATTATTTTCAAAATCCATTTTTTGGACAGTATTAAGTTATTCGAGATGATTGTCGTTTACTCCTCCCCAACCCGCGATAGCATAAGAGATCTGTGACTGGACTAGCGAATAATAAAGAATTTTTAGCTGTTTTTCCTCGAGGTATTCTTTGGGGTACTTAAATTTTGTTAGTAATCCTCTGACCTTTTTTAATTAAATTTAGTATTTGTAAATCCCATCTAAGATGTCAGTCTATAATTATACCTAGATATTTTATAGATTCGGCCTCGGGAATTTGTTGGTTTTGGTCAATATTTAACGGGCCAAAGTTTGGTAGGTTATTAGCATAGGAGGTGAAAGGTAAGTATTTAGTTTTATCGTAGTTTAGTGTGAGTTTATTGTATTGGAACCATAGTTGTATCCTTTTAAAGTCTGATTCTGCTTTTGTTTTTAGATTTTCCCATGTTTTCTCGGTGTATAAAACAGCAGTATCATCTGCGAAACTTAAAATTGTGCCGGCCGTTTCAATGTTCAGTAAACTATTGATATATATAGTGAATAGCAGTGGCCCCAGTACTGTACCTTGCGGAACCCCATAGGTAATTGTTCTAGGATTACTAAGGGTGCCATCAATATCCACATATTGTTCTCGGTTGGTTTGGTAGCTTTTTAAGATATTGTACACTTTTCCCCGGAGGCCGTAACTTTTTATTTTTTCTAATAGTTTTAAGTGAGAAACTGTGTCGAATGCTTTGGAAAGATCAACGAATATGCATATGGCAGGTGTTTTGGAATCTAAATGGAATCAAATATCTCTGAAATGGCTGGGTTTAGGTACAGGATATCCCACATTTTTTTGACTCAAAATTTTATGCTCTTTTCGAAAACCCTAAAATGAATAGGGTATTCCATTTAAAATAAGCAAGTTGGTATCGACTTTCGGTATAACCGGAAGTGCCAGATGCTTGTAATTATTTTAATTGGATTTGTCACACTGCCGTTAGTAGCTTCCTAAATTTTAAAAATTTTCTGGTGCGTAATTTTCCCTATATCGATCGATGCAGTTCCTGGTGAGACACCCTGTATAGTACGTCTCAACGATAAACCCGCCTCATCCATTTTATATATGAATTATAAGTAGGTACGACAACTAGAATAATATACAAAGTTGATTAGTTTCACTCTTAAACCCGACTTTAAGGGAAAATTTTAAATAAGGTGGTAATAGCCTGCCAACCAACTTAAGCCGATGAAAAATTTGGTGATTATTTGGTCGGTAATCACAACGATTAAAGTCTGTCTTCTACTTTAAATCGACCCATATTTTATTGACCAAATTAGTACAAGTATGGGTCAGCACGACGTTTTGCGCACGTCACACACCAACTTTTAGTTCCGAACAGCAACGTCGCGTCGGTTCGTCGTGAGTATGTTGCTTGGAATCTTACAACAAATACAACTCGCCTCCCAAATAATAAAAGTTCAAGAAAATTTAAGAAAGCGTAAAAAATAAGCGTTTTCAAATGCTGGCTTCAAAGGGATTAATGCCTTTATGTTCCATGTAATATTTACTTAATCAATCACACAGTACTAAGATAAGTAAATATTGTACTAACTCACTAAGCAACTTCATTATTTGTATACTGTTTTTAATTACTCTCTAGAATAGTTTTATATTTTTGAAACCATCAAAAATCTTATTCAAACAAAAGTAATATGACCGATTTCTCAATGACGTGTCCACACAGTTCACGTAACTTAACTGTCATTTCATGACTGTATTCTCATTTTGCATGCTTTAAACTATCTTGTGAATCTTATTTTTACATTTGCGACCAGCTTCATGATATCGTATAGTAATTTGCTCATATTTTTTGGTAAAAACAATGAAAAAAGAAGCAGATAAGCACTTTTGATATCATATAATACGTCATGCTACTTGATTATAATACATGCAAGAAATATGAAATTTTATACAAATCTTTTAAATAATTGTGGATTTCGAGAGTATAAAATTATACTACGATTACTGGTTTAAATAACAGGTCCTTTATCTCACAAACTCTTTATTGATGCTACCGGTTTCATGATATTTATACTAAAGTATTACCACATCTTCAGGCAACAAGACTAAAAATTGTTAGAAAACATTAGAAGAAAATAAATTAAAGAAAAAATGACGAATATAAGGTTAAAATTGTAAATATAAAACTTACGTTAAAATACAAATATACAAAGATTTGTCCACATTTAAAAGCAATATACAGCCAGAAAACAAAATACATCACTTTGAAAAAATTAATTTTAGACTGTAAAGTTAAAAGGTTAAAACAAATTAAACTGTCTACAATATATTATCATCTGTTCATAGACTAGTGACTGGTGAATGTGGGGACCTCTATCTTAAAATACATATAAAGTGGTCTTTCAGTTATGTCACCATGTGAGGTTTCTTATTACTATATTTAATAAGAATTAATTGAAAGTACATATAAAATTCAAAAAATAGCTCAACAAAACCGCAACAACCAACACTCAAACCCCAAAAAAACTCTTATTTTTGCAAAAATAAGTTCCGGATTCCGGGCGTTGGCCACCGCGGTCCCGGTGAGCTAGTTTTTGTGTCAAAACAATTGTCGATGACACAAGACAAAACTAAAAACTATGTGGAGTTACAGAGCAAACATCACAACAAAACTGAAAAAGTCGAAGTGGAATCAGATGTTACCTGTGAATTGAGTGACGTAACTGTGTTTGACTTGATATATCGAAGGATTTCTAAAGACTCCAAGTTATTAAGCAATCCGCCTCTATTAGCCAAGTGTAGTACCTCAAAACCAGTCTCTTGATTAAATGTGTGGCTCTCATTGAGTAAGTGTTCAGCAAACTGTGAAAAACCCGTTTGCAGCCTGAAGCATCTAAGATGTTCTTTTAATCTTGTTTTGAAATTTCTGTATGTTCTACCAACGTAAATACTATTACAGTCGTTACAGTTAAGCTTATATACTCCACATTTGTCCAGTAATGGAATTTCATCTTTATTGTGTACAAAATATTTATTGAGAGAATTAGATGTTTTAAAAGCAATATTGCAGTGGTTGTTAAATATATTAGCTATTCTGTAAGAGACTGGTCCTATATATGTAAGTGGAAAATATTTTTTGTTGTTATTTACTGCGGTATTATAAAGAGGGTCGTTGATATAGGTTAAATTAGATGTAATTCTGTTTCGTTTTTTTGTTAATATTTTATCAATTAGGTTATGTGGAAAATTATGAATAGAGGCTATTTGTTTAATAATCATTAATTCTCTGTTAAAGGACTCTGTACTTAGAGGAATTTTTAGAATTCTGTCTATGTAACAGTGAAAAGCTGCTACTTTATGTTGGTATGGGTGGTTAGATAAATTATCAATAACTACTCCAGTGTCAGCTTCAGGCTGCAAACGGGTTTTTCACAGTTTGCCGAACACTTACTCAATGAGAGCACACATTTAATCAAGAGACTGGTTTTGAGGTACTACACTTGGCTAATAGGAGGCGGATTGCTTAGTAACTTGGAGTCTTTAGAAATCCTTCGATATATCAAGTCAAACACAGTTACGTCACTCAATTCACAGGTAACATCTGATTCCACTTCGACTTTTTCAGTTTTGTTGTGATGTTTGCTCTGTAACTCCACATAGTTTTTAGTTTTGTCTTGTGTCATCGACAATTGTTTTGACACAAAAACTAGCTCACCGGGACCGCGGTGGCCAACGCCCGGAATCCGGAACTTATTTTTGCAAAAAGAAGAGTTTTTTGGGGTTTGAGTGTTGGTTGTTGCGGTTTTGTTGAGCTATTATTTGAATTTTATATGTACTTTCAATTAATTCTTATTAAATATAGTAATAAGAAACCTCACATGGTGACATATAACTGAAAGACCACTTTATATGTATTTTAAGATAGAGGTCCCCACATTCACGTGTCACTAGTCTATGAACAGATGATAATATATTGTAGACAGTTTAATTTGTTTTAACCTTTTAACTTTACAGTCTAAAATTAATTTTTTCAAAGTGATGTATTTTGTTTTTTGGCTGTATATTGCTTTTAAATGTGGACAAATCTTTGTATATTTGTATTTTAACGTAAGTTTTATATTTACAATTTTAACCTTATATTTGTCATTTTTCTTTAATTTATTTTCTTCTAATGTTTTCTAACAATTTTTAGTATTGTTGCCTGAAGATGTGGTAATACTTTAGTATAAATATCACGAAACCGGTAGCATCAATAAAGAGATTGTGAGATAAAGGACCTGTTATTTAAACCAGTAATCGTAGTATTATGGACTCACACGGGTACCACTTCCCTAATTTATAAAATTATATTCTACGTGTTGAGATTATGCGCGATCAGGGCCATTTCTAGGGTCTTTTGCAACCGGAAAGGCTCCAGAGGCCCCTATACTGGTGAAGATTAATGGAGGGGGGGGGGGGGGGGGGTAACGCAATGAAGGAAAATTCTTAAATTTTGACCACACGCATAAATTTGACTGAAAAATAGGTTACTGGCCAAAAAGAAAAGGTCGTTGGATGTAATTTTGATCACTTACATTTTTCTAAAAACTGGTTCGTTGGACTTAAGGGGTTTGGACAAAATCAAAATGTGAGAATAACCTCATCTTTAAATTTTCTAGGAGATGTTAATTCTAGTACTTTTATTCATAGACTAACATTGACAGCACAAAAATTGTGTAATATTTTTATTCATAAATGATATCGAGGTCATATTGAACCCGTGTTATGACTACCACTTTTTGGTGCGCCACATTTCTGTTGATGAGTCGTGCCGATGTTGCTTTGAATGTTAATATAACATCTCTTGTTACTATCCATTTTTGGACGCCATGTTTTCATTTATGGGTCATATAGAGGTCGTATTCAAAATCAATATAGCCTCTTTTTACAACTCGCTTCAATTTTAGGTACTATCTTGCCTCAAAGTCCTATTGAAGTCCTATCATGTTTTTAATGACTTTTCCACAGATATCTTTCTACAAGGTCATAATGAAATCACAGTATTTTTTAATGATAATTATATTCACTTAAGTCATGTTAAGCGTGGCATTGTAGATCACAACGACCTCTTTACAACATCGTAACGATCTTTTCAAGACCATCCACTTTTAACATCCAATTACTCGTCTTATGCGTTCCACATGACCTTCATACGACAAGGAGTTTCGATAGTCGTTAGTATAGCCTTATAACGACCCTCAGAGGACCCTCAGTCATTAAATTTATTTTAACGAAAATTTTACAATAATTGCACAACTATTTGGGCATGTAGGCCAAAAAATTATAACTCAATCTTATATGGGTTTTGACACAAAAGTCCTTTTCTTAGATTATAAAAGCGAAAGACCTTTGCATATGTACCGGATGATTCAACATGAAACGAAGTTTTTTATATTTCTTATAATTTGCCCAATTTTTATACATTTTTTAATTATTTTCCATTTTCAATTACTAAGAAATTGAATTGTAACTAAAAGATTAGATTATGTGAAAATATTAAAAGGATTTCTTTTTTATTTAAATTGTAGATGGCGTTGCCAAAATTAAGCCTTTTTAAGATCCGCTTGAACTGATTTACTGAAAAAATAATGGGAATCTTAGAACCATAGAATAAACATTTCTGAATATTTTAAGTCATCCCGTAAAAAGTGGACCAATAGATTTTGAAGGTAAACTTCAAAATATAAAACCATGCTCGATGGAGTAGTTAACTAGAGCGCGCGATGGTAAGCATAACTAGATAATTTCTCTATCGTAGCTGCGGAATCGAATCCCGTCACCGGCACTGGTAATATCAGTGGGAATGGGTGTGTATCCGCATTTTTTCATCAGTGGAACTCTAGCGCCTGTAGCTACGGCTTTGGATTCAGGAGTTGTCTATTTCTGCAGTGTTTGTTTATATTTGTGAAGCGGATATTTTCTTCTGATGAAGCAACCTTAAATGGTCATATAAATCATCATAGCTGTAGGTACTGGGTAGCTGAGAATACTCACTGGATGCAAGTATTACATATACAGTATCCTCAAAAAATCAATGTGTATTCTGCAGGAATTTTTGGTGGTAGAATATTGGTCCATTTCTTTTTTGAGAGCACCAGCATATTATGCTATTAATATCCAGTGATATTTGAACGAAGTTTGGTCGACGAGGACTCTTCGAGTGACCAGCCAGAACTCTAGATTTGACCCTGCTGAAATTATTTATATAAAATAAATATAGGTCAAATAATTTCGAAGATTTAAAGGAACGTATAAGATATGAAATGAAACAAGTTACACCAAATTTTGTTGATAATGTTCAACAAGAATATATTTTTTACGTCTTGATCACTGTCAAGCATAAATGATCAAAACTTTGACATTTACTTTAACAGTTTTATTGTTATGTAAATTTTGTTTTATTTTCAATTAAATAAAAAAATTTTATATGTCAATTCTTTCTTGTAAACTGACTGCTATTTTTATAAAAATTATATGTGGCTGTAAAGAGCTGTAGTAAATCTATCTATAAAAAATAAGAGTTGTTGTTTACGAAAAATTTAATGACGTCACTGATTTTTCGATAACATTAGAAGATGAGCAATAATTTTAATCAAGTTAGGTGTCTGGATTTCTTCAAAAACTGTGTATTGTCTAAGATTCCGAATTTATTTCGTACTTTATCCGTTTACTGTATTTTTATTTCAGTTATATTATTAAAATTTATTAAAGATATACAAACAATATAAAATTAATTAAGTCACAAAGTCCTCCTTTAATTACTTTCCCTCTCAATTTAATATTCCTGCATTTATATTTAATTAACAACTGTACAAAATTTACCCTTTCATTTCTTATCACAGCTCCTTCAATATAATTATATTATTTTCATTTTCGTTTAATAAGACATTAATTATCGTTTAAGGGGATTTTTCTTTTTGTTGGTTCTCTCCACGATTGTGGAAATGCCTAACTGATATACAAGGTGTTTTCGATATGAGTCATCAAACTTAGGAGCATGTAGAGTAAGTGACAAAAATCCTTAATAAAGTTTTCTCTAAGTTCCCCTCATAAGGTAGCTACAGCCCCTAAACAATTATCTCCTGAGAGTGGTTTTTATTATATGTTGTTTATGCACGACTGCACGACCGGGCGTTAAAGTGTACTTTAACTCCCGGGCGTTAATTGCAACTTTATGGCCCGCGGGCCCTATTATCGCCCTCGAGCGATAAAGTAATTTTATAGCTCGCTATCCTTAAACTGGCTTCTACTCATTTATTTCTATCGTTTTTGAAAATAAAAGAGTCAGCAATTTGTTTATTAATTTTTATTTAACATTTAATATAGAAATTAACATTTAATTATTGAAATATAATGTTATGTTAAAAATACAGTTAGAATAATTATTTATAGAAATCTTAGGATATACATTTCCATCCTGTTGTACATAATTGCTGATTGCTATTTGCTCTACAGCAGTCAACTTACCACAATAATTATTTGAAACAATATTAAAAGGCCGTCGTAATTCATCGTCAATATTATTTTCGTAAGATGCTGAGGATACGTTTAAGCGACTATTTGAAGGCATGTCATCTCCAGCAATTTTTTTAGCGATTTTTGGCTTATTAGATATTGAACTCTCAATATAGCTCTGAGCAACAGTAGTTGATTTCCAGCCGGCATGCCGCTTAATATCTGTAATGTTTTCTCTAGCATCCGCTAACTAGGTGGCCGATGAACGTCTAAAGTAATGGCCAGTATATTCTCTTACATTAGGTAACTTGAGATAGCTTATTTTAAATGGAATTTGACCAAACATATTTTTCCCAACAACTTGCCTTGAAGATTATTTATTATTCTTATACAAAAAAAACGTCGATGATCTGTATTTGGTTGGTGCAAAGAAGCAATATTTTCTGTAAATTTCTAAAAAACTCGGTGATTTATTTTCATTATCAATAATACTAAACACTAGCTGTATTTTAGTATTTGATTCTCTTATTGTTACTAATAAAGCTTTGTCCAGATCTCGAATGTCATCTATGATAATATTCAACAATTCTTCTCGACGGCATGCTCCACATACACTAAAAATTAGTGATACCTTTAAAAAAAATAATCTGACTTCTTTGTCCACAATTTAAAATGTTTTATGGCTTACCTTGACCATTAGGTATATATATATCAGGAGTATCTTTTAAAATGCTATTAATCTTGAATATTTACTGATATCGATATTATCGTGTAAATTTATAGTAGCCTTTAACATAGAATACGACCATAAGGAAGAGAGTTTATGGTTCTTAAACTTTTCTAAAAAATATGCAAGAAGCACATTTTCTGTGTAGACTTTCACCTTTGTAAAATTACACCATCTAACAAATTCATCATAGGTATTGTCATGTCACTTAACGGATCTGCAGATGCACCATCAGTATCATCACAAATTTGTCTTAATTTGGTAAAAACTTGCTTTAACACACGTGTGAACTTTTCTCCAACGGGCTCATTTTTTTGCGTTACCTATGGAGTGTAGCAGTCGATTTATTTCATCCACTATTTACAGTTACTCCGCTAGCGACAACGCACTGTTTTGTATGGCGTCATGTAATCCTTTACAGTTCTTGTGAATAGTTTTTAAAGCTATTTCAACAGAAACATCTTCGAATTTTGTTTGACTTTCCTAATAAGTTCAATTTTGCTTCCTCGCTTTGAAAATTTTAGGAGGCGCATGGCGTAGCCGTAATATTTTCTTTATCACTATCACTACTAAAATTCATATTTTCTTAACAATCTTTCAACAATTAATGACCTAAAATATTCTTTTGTAAACTGTCAGGTATAAATATAGTAACCACGGGACTGGCTTTATTTGACCACTGCAGGATAACTGCTACGAATTGCTTGATTTAAAACATTCAAGCAATATTTTTCGTTAAATTAATATTTCTTATTATTATACATGACTAATGTTAATAATGACGATATATTTTTCAACAATCTGATCATATGCAGGAAGGACAAAAAGGGCATATCAAATACATTCAATAAATGAGTTTTTATATATATTTTAGTGATTTCTTTATATGTAACTCAAAACGAATCGAAGTGTGTAACTGACTCTATAATTGTGTATGTATCACGGGCGTAACAAACATTTATGGCCCTTGGTCCCTCACGCCGCGGGCACTAAACGCTTACTTTACGCCCTTGATACATTAACAACTATTAAGATCAAATAATGAAATTGTGTACAGCTATTAACCTTTTTATGCCTAGCAATTAGAATCACAATCATCTGACCCTTTTTTTTTTAGGGATGTGTCAAACTCAGGGTGCAAGGGGTAAATATGACCCTAACTTGATTGTACATACCTTTTTTTTAGTTTGAGACATGAAATTATGAAGTTTTTTACGAGAAAAGTTACTTGATGAACATCGATAGGACACACCGTTTTTTAGTAAAATTAATTTGAAACCTTCATCAAAAATGCATTATAG
The DNA here is from genome assembly GCA_029963845.1 of Rhamnusium bicolor. NCBI lineage: Eukaryota > Metazoa > Arthropoda > Insecta > Coleoptera > Cerambycidae > Rhamnusium > Rhamnusium bicolor. Next base: position 413,258 of record JANEYF010004447.1, read on the forward strand.
TAGAGCGATTTTTATATTTTATTTATTTTTTTATTTTTTTTTAGAAAAATTTAGAAAAACATAGTGAATGAGTGTATCTCTCTAATGGTCAGTACTACTACCCATTAGACATCACACATCTTAGTCACTAATAGCTACCTACAAAGCAGATACCAAGAGCTGCGACTTCTACCCCTGGTAGACTAAACTATATATTGAATAAGATTTACAGGAAACAACTAGTCAGCGGACAAAAACCCCAACCTGCGTTGAATTAAACTTGCAAGTCTCGTTTGGTAGCTAAGATCATTTGTCAATTCCTCACTAGACGTAGACCGATTTCGAATTTGTTATGTTTTCGTCAGTATGCCATAAGTAATTTATTTATTTTTTATTTATTTAGATTACACTGTTCAACAGGTAAATAACCCAATTACAGAACAGAGGAGTAGGCAAAATACAGATAGAAAAAATATAATATGTTCATAGGTACTGAGATAATTACAAAATACTAATTACAAAATGCTAATTATGAAATACTAATTACAAAATGCTAATTATAAAATACTAATTACAAAATACTAAGATAATTAAAAAATATAATAAATGGAGAAAAGAGAAGGAAAGAATACAATTAACCTGAATAGACAAACCAAAATGGCCTTAAGGATTTTGAAAAATATACAATGATTATAGGGAAAAACAAGTCATTACTTAGAGATACAACATTTTTATGTTATTTAGGCTACAATTAAATATATCTGAATGGATGCCAGCGGCATTACAGTTATTACAAATAGTATGTAGCGGAGAATGTTTCAGAATATTTGTACGAGGTATCGGGAGATAGAATGTTAAGTTATCTCTAGAGCTTATTCTAGGCACAATAAAGTTAAAATTTAGATAAAATATCTTGACAATCGGTAATATTGTGAATAATCTTAAACAAAAATACCTGAGAGAAATATTTACGCCTTGTATCAAGACTTACCAGAGAATGTTTTTCTAATAACTCACTTTGAGGAAAGCCAATAGGAGGGTAAGTACCGTCAGCTTTAAAGCTTAAAATTTTTAAAACTCGACATTGAACAGATTCCAAAATATCGATGTGTGCACCGTAGTGAGGGTACCATACAAGAGAAGCATACTCAAGCTTAGTTCTGACAAATGGAAAATATAATAATTTAACTGTGTTTGTGTTGGTGAAATCATGACAATTTCGAGCTATAAATCCATACGTCCTTCCTGCTTCTAAGACTATGGAGTCTATATGTGCGACAAAGACAAGTCTATTGTCAAAGATAACACCAATATCACGGAATGTTACTGGACGATTTAAAATGACATTACCAAGATTATAATCGAAGATAATATGTGTTAGCTTCGTTGAAAATGACATTATGTTGCATTTGTTAACATTTAAAGGCAATTTGTTTTCTTGACACCAGATATTTACATTATTTAGATTACTCTGCAGGTGGAGGCAATCACTAAAACTGTTAATAACTGAGTAAATTTTTAAATCAACGGCATAAAGGAGGCAATTCACGTCTAAAACGTTTACAATATCATTTATAAAAATTATGAATAACAAGGGTTCAAGGATGGACCCTTGAGAGACACCTGATGTTGCTAAGTGTCAACAGACTTGAACCCATTAAATATTACATATTGAGTCCTATTATGTAGTACGACTTGAAAAATGTAATTAAATGATCAGATAAACCAAAGTTACTCAGTTTATGAAATAGTATATTGTGGTCAAGTCTCTCAAATGCCTTAGAGAAATCGGTGTAGATTACATCTGTTTGTGTCTGATTGTCAATTGCTTCAGCTATAAACTGAATAACACAAACCAGGTTTGTCACTGTGGAGCGTCCTTTTACAAAACCATTTTGAAATACCGATATTTTGTTGGAAACATGGAAATAAATATAATCATGAAGTAACGTTTCTAAAGCTTTACAGAAATTACATATAATGAAAATTGGTCGAAAATTACTAACTTCAGATTTATCACCTTTTTGTGTATGGGACAGACTTTCGACTGTTTCCACAAGTCACGTAACTCGCCGTTCATTAAACACATATTAAAAATAATTTTAAGGGGATAAGCCAGCACGTATGCACAGTCCGTAAGTAAGAATGCAGGAACACCGTCTGGACCGATTGTCATTTTCGGTTTTATTTTCTTTAAAACAGCTAATATTTCACACTCCTCGAACTCACGTAAGTGCGCAGTTGAAGCAGAATGATCACTTGACAAATAATTAGAATTGCATGCCGGTGTATAGAATTTGCAGAAGTTCGCGAACGCGTTAAGAATGTCATTCGGATCAGTGAATTGCTGCCCATTATAGGACATTTGATTTGAGATGTTAGATGATCTCATCAAACTACCTATAAAAGACCAAAACTTACTAGGTTCTGTTTTTATGTTATCTTCAGATGTATGAACAAAGTCCTTGAAAGATATGTTTATATCAGATTTTATTTTGTCTCAATATTTTGAATTCCTTAAGTGAGCGAATATCATTGGTTTTTTTATAAGCACGCCAGTGTCTATCCTCCAATTGAATATTTTTTATTATAAGAGAATTATACCAAGGAGGATACTCTTTTCTCTTGTTAGCCGCAAAAAATTTAGGCACGCAAAGATCAAATATATAATAAAGTTTATCATAGAAATGACAAATCCCATCCTTTACATTAGAGAAAGTTTCAAGATTTTGCCAATCGATGCTACCCATTAAATTATATAAAACCGAGAAGTTTGCTTTCCGGAAGTTATAGCTACAATTATTATTAATATTGGACGGAAAATTGTTTTTTGAATTGTAACTGACATTCCCCTGATGGGATATATGTAAAGCAGGGTGATGAATATCCTCCTTTACAAACAGATCGGCGGACTGTTCCACAGAACAATTATTATTGTAGAGGACTAAGTCAAGTAACTTACCATTGTCATTAAATATAAAATTATGCTGTGAAATATTAAGAATATTTAAAAAGTTATTTAATGTAAAAATTTGACGATCGACATGAGAGTCTTTAAGATAGGTCGAGTATTTAGATATATTAAAATCACCAATGATAAGTAGGTTTGATCCGTGCATATAATCCAGCGATTCAATTCCCTCAAATAATTTTTCATACTCCGACACTGCTAACATAGGAGGAACATATATTACAAAAATATATGTTGAAAAACAGTTAGATATAATTTTTATGCCTATAATATCGATTGATAGCAAATTAATGAAACCTGCAGAGGAAAGATCTAGTAATGTTGAACTAATATTATCACGTACAGCAAATAGTACGCCACCACCTCTACTACGGTTGATAGCAGCAAAGTTTCTATTAGAACGATATATATTATAATTTCAACTGAAGAGTTCACTGTCATAGACGGACGAATCAAGCCATGTCTCGGTAAGTGCGATATCCAAATAATTTGAGCTGTACGATGCATTATATATATCACTAGTTTTAGTTTTAAGGCCACGAGTATTTTCGTAATAGATGTTAAAATTTGACAGGTAGTCATCGCGCACATTCAAACCAGAAGGCGTGGAGGAGGAGGAAGGACTCAACCCGCTGGTGGGAGACTCAATGATGGATACACGGGACGCCTGTGGTTGCTATTGAATAGACAGGAGGTCACTTCGAAGCTTGTCACGGGCGCGGATATATGCCGTACACTTTTCTCTTTTTCCCAAACAGCGTGATCGGTAGACACATCAATATTTTGTGATTTTATTAGGTTAGCACAATTACTGCAATGAGATACTTTAGATCTACATTCTTTAACGTCATGATTTTGGCCACAAACAGGGAGGAAATAAGCTTATTGCAAAATCTTGATGAATGATGAAATCAGCACATTTAAAACAACGATAAAATTCCACTGCATCAAAAACAGCACAGCTGTCAAAGCCTACAAATAAATTACCAGCCTTAATAATACTATCACACGAACATTTATCAAGTTGAAGGATGCATTGAAAAATGTCCTTGTTTTTCCGCAATGGAAACGGCTTAATTAGTTTAACATCAGAATTATCTAACAAATCAGAGTTACATTTTTTTATATAATCAGATAGTTGATCTTCAGGACACTTTTCGGACATTCCAACTATACGGACCCTGGGTTGGACCCCATGTACTTCTCTGACTTCGTATGATTGAGATAACTTCTCTTGGACTATTTTTTTTACCTTCTCATTATCTTCTCTGTTGTTGCATCCAATTGGGACACCGCCATTTTTTAAATTTTTTACTTTAGACAGCTGGATATTGGATAACAAAGGGTTGATATCATGTGTAATGTCTGATTTAGTTTGCCTTAGTGGCTGTTCTAAGTTTCTGGGCTAAACAATGATAGCAGGCTGCGTTTTATTTTTAAGAATATCTGAATAACTGGGTTGTTCGACAGTAACTAGCAAATTAACTTTAGCAGTTTTCGCTAACTCTGACTGAATAGCTGATATTTTATCATTTACAACTAATAACGCATTCTTAATTTTATCCTCTAGTAGCTTACTAATATCTGCCTGATTGATTGATATGCAGTTTTCAATGCACTCGTTACATTTCCAGGAGAGACCCTTTATACTGTTTAGTAGTTGAAATATATCGACCGCTTCAGTAACACATGTAGGATGGGCTTGCTTTTTTGCATATCACGCAAGAAACACTGGGTCTTCTTTTTATCGCAGCAGAACAAAAAACGCACATAGACATGACCTGCTGATTATTATCTGAACATTTTAGTGTAGCAAAAAACAAAAAAGTCTATTCACTGGGATGCACTAACTTACTATAGATCAATCTAATCACACGTATGTACTAATAATCGCCTTTACAGAAAAAGTCACCAGATAATAACTTATAAAAGCAACAGAAAAACAGAAAAATTCACAGAGCCACGACACGCACGTGTAATTCACACAACATACAACTGTCTAACTGGAGTAATGGAAAAGACAAATAATAATAGCAAACCAGGCTAGCCTAAAGTGGCCTAAGCAAGACAGGGCTAGAGGTCGCATGTCTTGGTATCTGTTATGCAGGTCACTATCTGTCATTAAGACATCAGTGATGTCTGACGGGTGGTAGCACTGACCACTAGAGGGATACACTTATCACTCACTATGTCTGTGTTGCTTAGTCTGCTTTAGGCTAACCTGGTTTGCTATTATTATTTGTCTTTTCCATTACTTATGGCATACTGACAAAAACATAACAAGTTCAAAACCGGTCTATGTTTAGTGAGGAATTGACAAATAATCTTAGCTACCAAACAAGACTTGCAGGTTTAATTCAACGTAGGTCGGGGCTTTTGTCCACTGAGTAGTTATTTCCTGTAAATCTTAATCAGAAAATTTAGGAGTTGTACTTTCTTTTGTTTATTTACAAACAGTTTTGATTATCATAGTCCGAACGTAAAATGTAATGCATTTTAGAGATGTAATATCGTTTACAGATCGATTTTACTGAGTTCCTCTCGTAAAAAATACTGATATTTCATGTCAAACAATTAAGAAAAAAGACATACAATAAAGTTGGGGTCATATTTACCCTTAGCCCAGTTTTTCAGATGATTCTGATTTAATGTTGTTAAACATAAAAACGTTAGTGGCTCTATAAAATTTCATTATTTGATCTTAAACGGTTTTGGAAATATTTAATAAAAACCATTCATTGAAGCCCACTGTTAAGGGGCCCGTAGCTCCCTTAGTACGCACTTTAGAGAAAAATTTGAATAAGGTTTTCGTCATCATTTGACTTGCTCTGCATGCTTTAAATCATTTCGAAAACACTTTGTATACTTCGATTTGAACTATCTACATTATACTACATGCATAAAATTTACTGACAAAAAGTTTTTTAAAGGTTGCTCACTGTAAGAGTAATAGTACTGGTAACTCCCTTATTAAAAGAGATAAAGAGAAAATTTGTTTAAGAATATAGGAGCAATTTTGTGAAATTTTATGAGTAAAATAATTTTATGACCTTCCATATCTTAAAAAGTATCTATCTAATAAAACTTTCTCGTGGCGTATAATAAAAGTACATAATAGGCATATAATAAAACTTTATTTAGGTTTTTTTAACTCTAATTACATTTTCTAAACGATATTTAGTTGCTCAGTAACTACTACGATATTTTATTACTTGAGAAGCATCAAATTTATTTTTTTTACGGATACAGTAAGACAAATATTACGATATATTTATTTTATTACAATGCACGTCTAAATACAACGAGAATTTTTCACACGTAGGTGGCATGCAGGATCATAATATGATTTTCCCATAGCCTACGCAGTTTAACATTTCGCGACGGCACGTATAGAATGTTACAAACATGCCTTGTAATACAAAATATGGTCTCTTAAATAATATAACACCAATATTGCGAATGACTTCAGGAGTAGTGCTAAACAAAAAAACAGATAAATTCGTAACTTAGGTTCAAGCAGGCCAACTTTTTTTTCATTATTTATATAATGTTGAAAGAAGAGTTTTGATTTAATGTTCTAGAAACTCTAACAAAGGATAAACATCTTTTAAAATCTTGACAGAATAGTCAGAAATAAATTTATTATTAGATATTTCAACTTTTTTTGTTTGTTTCATTATTAATGACATTATTTCATTTTTATTTATTTTCAGACTGGATATGTCTAAATCAAAGGGAATGTGCAATACAAATCATTGGCGGTTTTTTTTGAAGCGAAGGTACATAACCTACATATTTGTATTATTTGTTATGCCTGTGCGGCTTAAGATAATTAACAATCAACAAAGGAAGTAAAATAAAATCCTGTAAAATCATTAAAATGTATTTTTTCTACAAACACCATTAAAAACTAAATTTTTAACACGGCATACTTGAATTTAAAATGTAATATTATATAAACTCGCATTAAAAATGATCACATGATTTACTTTTAACACTAGTGCAAAAAGTAAATTGACAACTCATTTGTCATAATGACATTTATATATTTATTAACAAAAAATTACAAGTTATTTAGAAATATTTATATTAATTGTACAATTGGAGCAATTAGTAAAGTTTATCCCTTGTGAGGAAGCTACTTCACACGAAGAAATTGTTGAAGTTGAACTTGAAGCAGTGGAGGAAATACTATTAATATGCTCTATTTCTGAATTGTTAGAAGAAGGGCAATTATTTGGAAGAATGTGACAAGCAATCCTCTTTTTAACACGCTTTTATTAGCTTCACCTGTATGTTTGTTTGATTGTTTGTAACCGACTCTTTGCACTCGATTTTGACCCACTTTAAACGGACAGATTTAATTGAAACTTTGTACACTTACGAAGAACCGGTAACAATACAATAATTTGATAAGTTTATATTATTATCCTGATCAGGATCGCCAGAATTAAATAATTTCCTTTCCTCACGTATCCTCTGCGTGAGAGCAAGTGGCTTATTACTGTTAGTACACGCCGTGATTCTCAGTTCGTTCGTTGGCCGAGCGGGCTAAGGCACAAGTCTTAGTCGACGCGAAACGACGGACTCCTCGGGCGTGAGTTCAAATCCCGTCTATGGCTGAAAAAAATATATATATATTTTTTCAGAAGTATCTGTTGGATCGTAATATGTTATAATATCAGCATCAATAAGCAATATAAATATAGTTTAAAAAAAAACTAAAAAACACGCTTTCATAGCACATCAAACTAAAAAGTGAAAAATAAATATAGTTTAAAAAAACTAAAAAAACACGCTTTTAAAGCACATCAAATTAAAAAGTGAAAAATAATTATTAATATAAACTGAAAACAACAATGAACGAAAAATATTAGTATTATTGTGAAAAAAAGCGTGGGGCGCTTTGTGCCATATTTTTCGTATATCGAGCAACCCACGCTTTTTTCACAATAATACTAGTATTTTTCGTTCATTATTGTTTTCAGTTTATATTAATAATTATTTTTCACTTTTTAGTTTGATGTGCTTTAAAAGCGTGTTTTTTTAGTTTTTTTAAACTATATTTATTGTTTTCTAACGAATCTTCCAAGTATCCTTCTGCAACACTCGAACTTTTCCATCCTCCATGTCTTTTTATTGTACATAAATTTGCACCAGAGTCTGCTAACAAGCTGGCGGATGTCCGACGGAAACAATGTCCGATGTAAAGTTCACTATTTGGTAATTTCAAAAATCTTGCAATATCTGTAGGCATCTTTCCAAAAATATTTATTCCAACAGGTTGAATCGTACATTTGTTACTAGTGTATTTAATAAAAAGACGTTGGTGGTTGACATGAGCTGGCCGTAATGCTAAGTACTTATGATATAAGTCAATATAAGTCTCAGTAATAACAGTAAAGGTTCTTGAAACTCTAGTCTTGCTATCTGGAATGTTTACGACTAGTGTATTTCCTAAATCCTCAATATTGTTTAAACTCATTTAACAAAGTTCTTCACGGCGACACGCTATTACAGCAGCTACTTTAAACATCAAATACTTGTCATCTGGCTCCTCTGCAATAAACATCAATATTTTGGTGTGTAAAAATTTTTGATTTTTTTGGACGATATCCTTCTCCTTTGCGCTTCAAAAATGCGATGAGTTTATAAAACTTACTTATATCTTGATTGTTCTTGACATTTAACATAGCCTTTATCATTGAAAAATGTACCCAAAGCGTCGAAGACTTCCAAATTTTAGAATTTTGCTCGAAATAGGCCAACATTGCATTTTCACTGTACTTGCCTGCACATTGTTCCGATCGCACCATTCCACAAAGCGTTTGTACGCTAATTCATATTGTTGTTTGTATTTTGTGGGCAACAAATCTAAAGTTGCCCTTGTAGCTGCTTCTTCAACTTCTTGAGGAATCGATTCGCTTCCTTCTGGACTATAATTAATATTGGAAATTATCATATTGCAATAGTTTTTCACATTTGACAAGCATGTGTCAAACAACGGGCAAACTTGATTTATTTATTTCATAAATCCTACAAACTACTAGAATTATGAAGTAACCATTAAAAGGATTTGAAATCCTTTTAAAGAAACTTTATTGTTCTTTTAATGGTGTTTGTAGAAAAAACATTGTATGATACACGTGTTAAAAATGCATTTATTTTGTTCGTGGAGTTGCTCCACTCGCTTACGCTCGTTTCGCAAACTTCTCCACTCACAAAATAAAAAGTCATTTTTAACACTTGTATCATAAATAACTATTATAATATTCAATATGAAAAGATAATGCTTTTATGTTTAATACACTCTTTTTTAACTTTTGTATACCGTAAGCTTAACATTGAGCGGCTCATCAAGAGGCCATCACTGTCCTACGTAATGTTCATTGCATTTCCAAAACATCAATATTAATAAAGTCAATCATATAAGGACGGCATACACGATAAAGTTTACGAAGGCAGGCCTTCCAGTTTGCAAACTGGAAAGCAAACCACATCGTTAGGGATTATATTGGCCGGAAGGCCCGGCCATAACTCTCAGCCTCCCGAAAAACTACCAGCGCTTGAAATTTTGCCTGCCGGCTCACCTTCCCGTATACAAATCGGAACTTGTATGTATCTGGAATAAGTACCGGCCAAGAGTATCGGTTGTACCACTTAAGATGTAAGTCCAAATAAATGCTTTATTATTTTAGATACAGAAAAGATTCTTATACGAAAGTTGTTGAACATCAGTCGTATTACAAACTAATGTATTCAAAACTTATACAGGAACTTAAAATTTTCACTAGTCAAAGTGACTGCCAATCCTATTAACATTAAGTCTTCTTAAGAAGTCATTGTATAATAACTCTTCACAACATTGCATTTAACACTGAACAAAATCCACTGCAGAAACGTAGCGTATGTGCCTGAACAGAGAGTACAGGTTTAACCTCCCGAGTTTGGCGGCCGGAAGACCGGTCTTCCGGCAAACCGTATTGTGTATATTGTCCTTTAAACAGAGTTAAATATACAAAATATTAGCGTTGTATGTTTTACAAAGAGTTGGCTTAATAGACCCAATCTGAACATAATACTGTTAAAATAAATAGTTATATAATGTCTTAATCATTTTATAGAAATCAGTATAAAAATAGAGTTCTTATTTTTCATAAGAATTTCATAACAGATGACATAAATGTGAAATATCTCACATGAAATAGTAATAGAAAAAAGTTTTGATCTGACACAATAATACCCAATAATTATTTTATTATTCTTTTCTAGAAATACGTGTTAAAATGTATCTATAAATATACTTCCGGAATACATCAAGTTACCTTTAAACCAAAAGTGTGTCAAAAATACGTATATTACATAAATTATACTATTTGTGAATTATTTCTTATGATCTATCTACGAAGGAAATGTGTAAATATTTTCAAATAATGGCGAAGGAGCCGGTAAAATGAGAAAATTTATGTAATATGAAATTTTGATTTCCTTGGTTTATTGGGACGTTAAACTATATGAAATATATGAACATTTTCATAAATTAAATCTCTAGACTTAAACAAGTGACAAAAAAATTTAATTAAGTAAGTGTTTTTGCATATCTCATTTATCTGAAAAAAAGAATAAACGTGAAACGGAATTAAAAAGTTATAAAATATAATAATGCAAAACAGAACATAGGAATAGGTAATACAAGTACAAATGTTAAAAAAATTGATAGTGATTAAAGCTCAATAAAAGTTGTATAAAGCAAATCATCTAATTAAATATATCGATTGTTATAAATAAGTATTCATTTACAGCGTAAACATTTTAATTTAAGAGCAGTATCCTAACCTCCCTCTTAAACTGTGTTTTAGCATTTAAAGCCTTAATAGAATCAGATAGCTTCTTATACAGTTTCATACCCATGTGGGCTTCTTTCATAAAGTGTAAAAGTCTGCAAAAGCGCTAAGCGATTAACTTGGTCACTAGTATTGTAATTGTGATAAAATTATTACTGAAGAAATCGTTTAAACTTTGTTTTACGAAACATACCATTTCCAAAATATATAAACACTTTCAGAAGTAATACCTAAATTTTTTTAAAATAAACTCCCGAATGAAGTATATCTAGAAACTCCAGCTATCTTGCAGATTACATTTTTATGCACTTTAAATACTCTTTCAACAAAATGTGAGGAACCTCAAAATACAACACCAAATGCTACCCAAGAATAAAATTATGCATAGTCAAGACAACCACATTTTTGCTTGCAAACTGCTTTAATCTCTACAAGGCATAACAGACAAAGGACAGATTTTTACATACTTGTCTATATGAATTTCCCAGTTTAACGTGCTGTCAATACATATACCTAGAAACTTTATCGAATATACCTGTTCCATTGATTTATTGTTTATTTTAATCAGTTGACTTTCATGTGTTTAAATTTTTTTAATTAAATTGAATGAAAACTATTTACAAGTAATCCATTGAATCATTGAATAAAATAACTTCTCTTGCGTAAATAATATTAAATCTGAGGTTCTGACTTGAGTACTAAGATATAATAAGAGTTATCGTCTGCAAACATAGTGAGGGCAGTGTAATTGACATTATTAGGAGGATCATTTACAAAGATTAAAAAAAGCAAAGATCTCAAAAGGAGTGTCAAGTGGTTTGTAATGAGTTGGATTTTTTTCTCACTAATTTCAAAAATGTTTTTCGATTGAATAAATACGATGCAAGCCAGTCACTCAACTTCCCTCTGATTCCTCACTTTTCTATTTCTTTCTTTAAATTATGATCGAGTAAATCGAATGCTTTACTTAGGTCCACGAATAAACCAAGATATTTCATGCTGTTAACTAAATTCTAATAGACTCATCAGGGAGCTGTGTCGATTTACCTTCTCTAAAATCATGTTGAGTCGTATTTATTAATAATAAATAAACTTCACAGAAATTAGACAAACACCAAATTCAAAGTCGAGGCTGCACGGGCGGGGGTTACACTAATGAATAAAGCTGCAAATCGTTTCTGTGTATCATGGTCGTAGAGTACAGATGTACTTACTGTCGCCGGCATTCACCTTGACTGCACGAGTCAACCTGCATGGGCAAACCTGCACGAGCAAACCTGCACGAGCAACCTTGTACGAGAAAACTTGTAGTATTAATAGTCGAGCTAAGACGACATTACGTTCTTTAAGGAGTACATGTAGGAGTTGGTTTTGATGGGCCAGGAAGCACGTATTTAACTTTGCATAGCTACAGAAGTTTATGGGCGGTTCGACAGAGATATGGTATGTCATCCCGGAGTTTTCGAGATCACAAGTAAATCCATTATCATCGGATCAGACTATCGTTTAAAGTAACCATCCTGTCCAGGGCAGCGAAAGTTAAACATTGAGGCGTACCCTACACATAGTTGGCAAAAGGTAAGTACCTTTTATCTATTTAATTGATTCCAAAAGTGCCAGACACGTCAACCATTTTGTACGTCGCTCAAATCTACCTTTGTGCTTTGGTAGCTGGTACCTATAATTCTCCTATTATGAACTGTCATTAATTTAACGTAACTTGTTTAAATTGTCCATTTTTTAGCTTGCATTCCAGAGAAATGTAGTTTTTCTAGTCATTAGTTTGAACTTATAGTAAGTTAACTTTCCAGTAATTGTGTATATTATATTCATGGCTTTGCTTTGTGTTTTAATTCATATTTAAATAGTAGTTTTACTTGTATTAATATTCTGCTACCCGTACGTGTAGAAATATTATAACCCCTGCTTTATAGTAGTTTTGCTTAATTGTATTAATATTCTGTCACCCCTACGTGTGAAGAATATTATAGCCTCTGCTTTATAGTAGTTTTATTTGTATTAATATTCTGCTACCTCTACGTGTAGAGATATCAGCTGAAAATATGTTTAAACCAAAAGTTTGTCAAAAATACGTATATTACATAAATTATACTATTTGTGAATTATTTCTTATGATCTATCTACGAATGAAATTTTGTAAATATTTTCAAATAATGGCGAAGGAGCCGGTGAAAACGAGAAAATTTATGTAATATTGAATTTTGATTTCCTTGGTTTATTGGGACGTTAATTATATAAAATATGTGAATATTGTCATTAATTAAATCTCTAGAGTTAAACAAATGATAACAAAAATTTAATTAAGTAAGTGTTTTTGTATATCTCATTTATCTGAAAAAAAGAATAAACGTGAAAAGGAATTAAAAAGTTATAAAATTTAATAATGCAAAACAGAATGTAGGAATCGGCAATACAAATACAAATGTTAACAAAATTTATAGTGATTAAAGTTCAATAAAAGTTATATAAAGCAAATGATCTAGTTAAATATATCGATTGTTATAAATAAGTATTCATTTACAGCGTAAACATTTTAATTTAAGAGCAGTATCCTAACCTCCCTCTTAAACTGTGTTTTAGCATTTAATGCCTTAATAGAATCAGATAGCTTCTTATACAGCTTCACCAAAGTCTGCAAAAACGCTAAGCGATTATCTTGGTCTCTAGTATTGTAATTGTGATAAAATTATTACTGAAGAAGTCGTCGAACTCCTACATGTACCCCTTTAAGAACACAATGGCGTCTTAGCTCGATTATTAATACTACAAATTTCCTCGTACAAGGTTGCTCGCGCAGGTTTGCTCGTGCAGGTTTGCCCGTGCAGGTTTACTCGTGCAGGTTTACTCAAATACCGCCTACAATAATTACATACTTGTTTAGTGATGGGTCGAAACAAATTAATCAATAATAGCACTCACCTACAAGCGAATCTCCGACATGGAAAATTATTTGAAACCAGCTCGGGTGTTTCGCACAGTGGTCAAACGAAAAATGATGGCCACATGGCCAATTCCGGCTAGTTAAACGGTGGAGTATCGCGCATCCTTTCGTGTCAGCCTGCGTTCGCGTTGCTTAGATCGGTTGACTTTACCCTACCCGGTTCACGTATTATAATGCATATACAATTGAACTATGGATATTAGGGATCGTTTAGGTTTCTAAGAGATGATATTATTAATAATTTATTAAAACATGTAACGTAAGAGGTTTTTTTAAGATAGACACGTTACAGGAGAAAGAGTTTCGCAGTCAAGGTGAATGCCGGCGACAGTAAGTACATCTATACTCTACGACCATGATACACAAAAATGATTTGCAGCTTTATTCATTAGTATAACCCCCTCCCGTGCAGCCTCGGCTTTGAATTTGGTGTTTGTCTAATTTCTGTGATGTTTATTTATTATTATTAAATACGACTCAACATGATTTTAGAGAAGGTAAATCGACACAGCTCCCTGATGAGTCCATATTAGAATTTAGAGAACAGCATGAAATATCTTGGTTTATTCGTGGGCCTAAGTAAAGCATTCGATTTACTCTATCATAATTTAAAGAAAGAAATAGAAAAGTGGGGAATCAGAAAGAAGTTGAGTGACTGGCTTGCATCGTATTTATTCAATCGAAAAAACGTTTTTGAAATTAGTGAGAAAAATCCAACTCACTACAAGCCACTTATGGTGGCACTCCTTTTGAGATCTTTGGTTTTTTAATCTTTGTAAATGATTCTCCCAATAATGTCAATTACACTGCCCTCACTATGTTTGCAGACGATAACTCTTATTATATCTTAGTACTCAAGTTAGAACCTCAGATTTAATATTATTTACGCAAGAGAAGCTATTTTATTCAATGATTGAACACTAATGCATTACTTGTAAATAATTTTCATTCAATTTAATTAAAAAAATTTAAACACATGAAAGCCAACTGATTAAAATAAACAATAAATTTATGGAACAGGTATATTCGATAAAGTTTCTAGGTATATACATATTGACAACACGTTAAACTGGGAAATTCATATAGACAATTATGTAAAAATCTGTCCTCTGTGTTATGCCTTGAACAGATTAAAGCAGGTTGCAAGCAAAAATGTGGTTGTCTTGACTATGCGTAATTTTATTCTCGGGTAGCATTTGGTGTTGCATTTTGGGGTTCCTCACATTTTGTTGTAAGAGTATTTAAAGTGCAGAAAAATGCAATCTGCAATATAGCTGGAGTTTCTAGATATACTTCATTCAGGAGTTTATTTTAAAAAAATTTAGGTATTACTTCTGACCGTATTTATATATTTTGAAAATGGTATGTTTCGTAAAACAAAGTTTAAACGACTTCTTCAGTAATAATTTTATCACAATTACAATACTAGAGACCAAGATAATCGCTTAGCGTTTTTGCAGACTTTTACACTTTATGAAAGAAACCCACATGAGTATGAAACTGTATAAGAAGCTATCTGATTCTATTAAGGCTTTGAATGCTAAAACATAGTTTAAGAGGGAGGTTAGAAAATTGCTCTTAAATTAAAATATTTACGCTGTAAATGAATACTTATTTATAATAATCGATATATTTAACATAGATCAATTGCTTTATATAACTTTTATTGAACTTTAATCACTATCAATTTTTTTAACATTTGTATTTGTATTACCGATTCCTATGTTCTGTTTTGCATTATTGTATTTTTATAACTTTTTTATTCCTTTTCACGTTTATTCTTTTTTCAGATAAATGAGATAGGCAAAAACACTTACTTAATTAAATTTTTGTTGTCATTTGTTTAAGTCTAGAGATTTAATTAATAACAATATTCACCCATTTTATATAATTAACGACCCAATAAATCAATGAAATCAAAATTCATATTACATAGTTTCTCATTTTTACCGGCTCCTTCGCCATTATTTGAAAATATTTACAAAATTTCCTTCGTAGATAGATCATAAGAAATAATTCACAAATAGTATAATTTATATAATATACGTACTTCTGACACTTTCGGTTTAAATGTAATTTGATATATTCCGCAAGTATATTTATAGATACATTTTAACACGTTTTTCTAGAAAAGAATAATAAAATAATTGTCAGATTCTTTTAAACGTTCGAAAAGAATGGGCTTGTTTAGGTTAGGTTAGAGGTCATGAATGTCATTATGATTTCCGAAGTCACACTAATTAATCTTGATATTGTCTTTCAATTTAAAATGTCGAAATAAATATGACAAATGTTAATATTTCGAATTAGCTAATTTAAATATTTTTATAAATAATTTATACGCGATGTAGCCCTCTGAAGAGTTCAGAAACATGAATGTAAATATATATCTGACTAGGGGTTTTCGTTTTTTTGTATTGTAACTGGAGGGAAATCATTTCTTGAGTGTGAAAATGTTCCTTTTTGTTGAGTTAATATTTTTGTAATCTCAGTATTTTTTACTTCTAATATTGAGGACACTGTTATTTAATTTAATGCTGTTCTTGCTCATAGACTAAGTAGTTGTTTTAATAGTTTCTATGGTAAAATGTATTGTAAGTTTGTTTTTAATTCATTATATGCCTAAAATGTTTATACTAGAACATTCAGATAAGAATGTCAGTATAAAATATAAAAATGTATAGGTATTTATTATTAATACCATGTTAGATTTGAAAAAATGCTTTTGTAATACCCAATAATTATTTTGTTATTTTTTTCTAGAAACTCAAACGAAAAATTATAAAACTTAAAATTTTTAATTAAAAAAATTTAATTTTCGGCACAAATATTTGTGTTGGCTAATATTTTTAAATAATTTTAAAAGTTTCTTACATGATGTTCCTTGTAAAAGTTTAGTGTGTTTCATGTTGATACTGATAAATTTCCTACATGAAAATGAAAGCCTCAAATTTGGTTGATTACTTACCTCTCATAGTTTCTAAAATATCAAAATATGTTTTTTTTTTTTTATATATATATATATATATATATATATATATATATATATATATATATATATATATATATATTTTATAATAAATATAGTGTGATATCTCGCATTATTCTTTCTAAAATTCTTAAATCATATTGTTTTATTTTAATTAAAAGCTTTTCTTTTTTCTTTTTTTGGGGCTTACTACCACATGAATAATTCTTGGTTATGTAAAAAGTACAGTTAGTTACCCAGTATGCTACTAGAAAAATAAGCCTCTGAGCCTGTGACTTTACCACAAAAGATCAATCAGTTTTTGACAATTAATACAAGACAAAAAAATAATGACAGTACATTTCCCAAAGCAAATAATTATCAGAAGCCAAAGCCATCAGAAAAAGTAAAAGCTGAATTTCTGCATTTCTATCATATAAATTTTAAAAGATGCTAGTCGCACACACTTAAAATTAGTTTTAACAAAGGCAATTAAACAAATAGCTATTAATTAATATCAAAGTAAAATAGTATAAGACAAAATAATAATAATAATTTCTGGCAACAGTCATTGTTTCCACAGAGTCTCATTAATCGCTAGTTTTATTTATACGAGATTTAAACTTGTAAAATTTGATTTTGGTACACCGTGTAGCAGACCAGCCAGGCAGACAGCCATATCGGGAACTTTGGCAAACCGGAGCTTTCGAGTGGGATAGATTTTATTTTTACTACGCACTTACAAAAACATGACATCATGTTAACATCACAATAGATGACGATACAACCCCTATAAATATAAAATTTCAGACAAGTTAAGACAATTATACCACACGGCTTCATCGAGAGAACGTCGTGGTACTAAATTTATTTTATAAGTATTACGTTCATTTTTCACAGAAAATATTCACTTCTTGGCAGCAACAAGAGAGCATCGTAATATTAAATTCATTTTAAAAGTATAATTTTTCAGTTTTTACATTCATACAGGTAGATGTCATTCCGCGAATGACAAATAATTAACTTAAAATCGGGTGGGAACCCCATTATTAAACACCGACTGATCTAGAGCCCTTAGGACAGTCCCTCGTTTACCGTTTTACAGGTAATAGATCTCACACGGGCCCCAGAAGTCGTAAAATAGGCACGAAGAAATTTCTCCACTCACAAGGCTGGGTTATTTTTTGGTATTCAAGACACGAAGACGGCATCCACCACCTAGGAAGTGATTTTAAAACATTCACCGCAGAGAACCAGAAGCACTTCTTTGACAGCTTTTATCATCCGTGGATTTTGGCTGGAGGAATCTTCCGTCATCAGATTTTACTATAGAAATCTACATTGTTTTCTATTTATTAAACTTAAAAAACCACAAGCAGGCTCCTACGGACGTAGGTTGTCTAAAATAAAAAATTAAACGTTTATACAAAAGAACATCATCGTCTGAGATCTCTGAGGACAAGGTAAAGGATTAACTTACATAGACAGAATCATTTTTTCAAAATAATTTTTTTTGTGAGGCTAGGTTTGTCAAGATAAATTCTCGAACCTCAGTTTTATATTAGAAAATTTAACTTGTTTTAAAATTAAAGCTTCACTTGACTTAAAATTCATTTATTCAACAAAATTTGGTTAGTTCTATGTTTTCCAAGTGTTCACTAGGCTGCCATAAAATTTTCAGAATTTATTGAAATTCTTTATGTTTTAAGCATCTACTTAGCCAAAATTTTCACAAAAAATCATCTAAATCATTTTGCTGCTCCACCAGGACATAATTAATTAATTATAAATTAATTAATTTATATATTTTTAATAACTTTCGACTTAGTCGTTTGAAAATTAATTTTCAAATTTATTTTTATTTTAATAAAATAATATTAGGCTTAAAAAGATACACTGCTCAAACAAATTTTTTTTTCGAATCCGAAAAAAATTTTTTTTGGTTCTACAAATCCTTCATTATTAAGAAAAGTTGTGAAGTCTTGCGCGACCTCTTAGGCGAGCTAATAGTATCCGAGTTGTGGGTCAATTTGCCGCCCAGTCTGCTGAATTTCAACAATATTTCAAGAAATTTTTTTGAAAGTGTTTTGTAATTGTGAATTTTACGTTCATCCCTTCCAATTTTATTTCTGGTCTTAATGACTTAGCCAAATAAATTTTACACTTTCACAAATCATCTAACCTCACTAGTAAAATTCAAGAAACTCACTGTTTGAATTATTTTTTGGAATTCAGCAACTTTCAAAAAATAGATTTCGGCTTTTAGGACCTTAAAGCTTTTGCAGGGAAGTAAAAATACATTTTTGCACAGATTTATTTTTACATAAAAACTGACTGAAAAGATATTTTCAGTATTTCATGGTCATTTTCAGGCTGGAAAAAAGCCAGATTGCCAGGGACCCCCTGTGCAATTTTTTTTATGCTCTAGTAAATAAAAGGCATAAGCCGCTTGATTAAATCCTTCAGCTACAAATTCTGAGGTAGAAGCAAGTCCCACAAGCAAGGACCGCCGAAGAGGAGTTGCTGAAATCTTGCTCAGCTCTGTTAGCACTGTCAAAGGCACACAGAAATTCAACAAGGTTAAGAACAGGCTACCTTACCTCTCTGCATAATCAAAATCGACCTTGAGAAAATTCCATTCCCACGATCAAATACTAAGGCAACAAAACTAAAATTATTTTCGTGGCAGCAAGTCACGTGGCGCTTAACTTAATAGAAAAAGATAATAACCCAGCTAGGGACAAATCAAAAAACAGATCTTCCAAAAAACACAAATAAAAGAAAACCACCTCGTCGTATTTGTGACATTGTATGGGTAATAATCAGACCAGCGAAACACACCAGACTCTATAGCTTCTAGTGGCTAGCATATCAGCTTGAAATACCGAAGCTATGCAAAGGCGAGGATTTTATTGTGGATATACCATCCTTCGTAGGGGATGTAAAAATAGTCCCTTGTCTATAAAATTTTAGACAAATTAAAGATCCCTACTCTACGATAAAGAAAAGGTTTGGCAAAATCTCAAATTGGAAGTAGCTCTTCTCTTGGCGTCGGTGACTGGCGTTGGTAACGGAAATGGGTTGCCGTTAAATAAATGGAAAAAGAAATAGATTACAAAGTTGGACATTCTTGAAATATTTGAGTTGTTCCTCACAATAAGAGTGGCATTTAATATTAAATAATCGCTCCACAGAGATGAAGATTTTATAACTTTGAATTTCTCAAAATGTAAACAAGAAAAACTTTTCCTATTATTGTATGAACACTGCTCTTGGCGCCAGTGATTAAAGCTCGTGAAATCGACTAGATATCGTCTCTTGATTTTTCCGGTAATGTTTAATCGCTACATCACTTCAATTTCTGGTGTACATGAAATTTCACCTTCATCAAACATTGTGTGAACTAGCCGACTCGTATTTCGTTATAGTGCATTTACTCATTATTGGACAGGATTTATGTATGACAGTTCCATACTTTACATAACAACATACAACATATCACATTCTGAAGACGCAGACTGTCTCGCAATTTTTTATGTCCGCGAACGTACTATACTAAACAGAAAATATCGAATAAATAAAAAATGTCTTTATACTGGACAACAGATCTTTTAAGCCTAAATGTTTTCAAGCTGAACAAAATTGCTAAATGATGTAAACAAAATAACCCCTTCCTATAAAAATTACAATTTAATTTATATTGTTACGCCACTGGACTGTATAGACTAGTTAGATGAGACTGAAATTGTACGAGAACGGCCGGGAATATTCTGTAATGTTCTAGACCGTCTGAATGGATATATAAATAAGACGCACGGTGGGCCGAAACATGTAACAATATTATATCACGCGTTTTTTGGAATATAATATTAGGTTTAAAGCTCTGTCTCTTGAATGACATTCAAACTCCCTATTTCTAGTGCAAACTATTCAAATACAGGAAATTAAAAACAGGTATATTTGTATTAAAAATAGCTACCGATATTTATATACTATGCTGCCTTTGCGTGACTGCAACACTCGACAGCGTCTTGAATTGCAATTTTTCGCTCTTGTGCTGCAAAGTAGTACTTTTCTCACTTGATATACAATAGTTATTTGTTTGACAAAGAGACTAGTACTTTACTGCACGGGAGCCAAAAATTGAAACCTGAGACATACTCGAGAGTTTCAATTACGCGAAAACAGCGAGGTACTTTTCGCTTACTTTTTCTAGGACTGTAAATAGAAAAATTAGAAAATTTCAATGTTTGCATTTTAAAATTTGAGTTTTTACGCTAGAAAATTCAGTTGATCGTGGTCGTTACTGTAGAGATCAACGAATTCAGCAAATTTGTAATTGTCAGTATCCATTCTTATTACAAAGCTGGTCGATGAAAATGATATATCTTGTACTCCACCAAAACCTGAAGAAGCGACATTAAGTTTGTTACTAGAAAAATCAAGTGGCAAATATTTAATTGCATGTGCAGGATTTAACGACTGGTGCAAAGATAAAAATGTTCATAGAATAACACCAAAAAATGCTACTTACTTTGCTCAGAATTCTAAATTTGTAAAATCTTCGACTACAAATACCATCTGCTATTGAAGTCTGTAAATGAATATAATAATTGCAATATGACTATAAATTTGCTTTAGTTTTTGATACTAAACTTAAATAAAAAAGACTCTTGTTTTTCAATAGTAACTCTGAATTATTTTCCACACTTTTATGAAAAATTGTGTGGTAGAATGCTTTCCCACATCATAGCAATGAGAATCAAAACATGTAATATTCGGAAAGACTTACTCTCGGCACCGACAAAGATTTTCTCTGCAACCGTATAAAAAGCTAACTGTTTTTGGTAAATTTTTTGAGTCGAAAATACATATTTACTGGTCTAACCCGGTAAAGTGACATACGGGATTGAATTCTTTTTACGATTCCTTATGTCATTTTTGGTTGACAGCGGTAGGTTAGATACATAATTAAACACTCTAGATAACAGCGTGTGGTATCTGTCAGTTGAATTGTATGAATTTTGTTTGAAAAAATATTTAAAGTTAAAAAGTTTTTTGAAACTAGCAAGAACGGTTGCAGAAAAAATATTATACGCAACAGACCCGGAAAGTGTCTTTATTTGACTCTTCGGCCTCCAGGACTCGTTGGTGTTCGCTCTGGAAACTGTCAGCTCGCCCAGTAAAGAATCACTTTCCGGTTATGTTACGTAAATAAAATAAAAATAACCTTACTATTCTACATATACAGTTTTATAACTTATCCCCACATCTTAATATCAGCTAAGTGAACAAAAATATTGTTCAATAAATTCCAGTATTTATTTACGACTTGCATTAAATCTCATTTTAAACTTCTGTAAAACTATTCTATCTTATCCGACTTTAAATTGTCTCGTTTTCTTAATTGCATTTTATTTGTTGCAGGTACGTTTGTGTCAGCTCCATCTGTTTTCCTGTATAAAAAGGTAATTTAGTTCAAAGTTTTCTAGAAGAGCTCTGTTTACTTTTATTTAGGAATGTATTTTTATAACAAGAGCGATAATAGAAGTATACATTCTAGAACAAAGTATTCTGAGCTTTGAAAGTAGAAAAGAAGACACGGCAAAATAATGCCATTACTAATTGTTAAAGTTTTACTTTATCTTATGGATATAATCGGGATATAACTTCTATATCTTTTATGCCATTATAATGTGAAAAGTTTGTTTTCCTCTAGACTTGTTTCTTTTTATTTTAAAACAAATTTTTTGTAGATAGTCAGACAATTTCGTGCAAAAATAAATTCAATTAATAAATTAATTAGAACACAGCCAGAACATCTGTGACAATTATCAGAGTGAAACCATCGTTAGAATAAATTCATTATTTACTTTTGTTAGATTAAAATTACAGATTATACAGGGTGATTGAGTTTTAATCAGAATAACTTTGACGAACGATCAAACTCGTCAAAATAATAGGGATATCTCATAAAAAAAAATGTCTTAAAATGTATTGTTAATAAGATACAGGGTATTAAACTTTCCATTTTTTTGCAGTTTTTCTTAAATTGTCTACGAATGTTTCTCTTACTTAACTTCCGAACTGAACAAAGTACATGTCGACTTCAAATCTACTACAAATATTTGGTATGTCAAGAGAAAGATTTCAGTCTGAAATTATTGAGATAGATGTCCTATATGCAGAGCTGTCAATACTTAAAGTAAAATACTTGCATTGATACTTCAAATATTTATTAGTACTTGAAGTACTTTACTTTAAGTACTTATCTGAGTATACTTGTATTTCAATTATTATAAAAAAACTTAAATTTTTACTTGATTTTGTCAAGTAAGTTACTTTAAGTATTCTTAACAATTCTTAGTGTCACATCATAATTCAAGTAATAAATTGTACTTGAAGTATATTTGTGTGATATTATGAAACAATTACTTGAAGTAAAATTCCTTTTTCAATTATATTTTGTCTGTCAAAACTTGCTAGACCATACAAGAAATCTTCGGAATTATAGAATTACTTAATTTAGTTCGATGCTATAACGCCTCGAGGTAAGGTGGTTTTAAAAACATTTATAAAATTGTATCTTGTGTATAATGTACAATTAGTAGCACAGTGCATTGAGTGATTAGTGATTTACAAAATTAAAAAGGTGGGTAGATAGCATATATAACTACGTCAAACATTACTGTGTAAATTAATGTATTTTTGCATGTAAATCAGTAAATCAATTATATCAAATATTACTTTCACATCACGTCACGTGAGTAGAAATATTGTAGCGGCAGAGGAGCGTCACACTACTGATGGCAACCGGTGTAGAATTTTTCGGAAATAGAACGACTATAGAACTACCAGCAGACGATTTATCTTCTTATGTTTTTAGTTCGGTTCATTGATTGTATAGTTCAACACATAGATAAACCATAACTATCTTTGCTACTAAAAACCACAAAGAAATATCGCCACCCTTTCGGCAGAGAATAATTTGTGCTTTCGGCATTGTTTTAACTGTTTACGCTAGTGATTAACACGCATAAGCTTAGCATATAACTAAATGTGTCAAATTATATTTTTTACACAACTCTAATATGAATCTGAAACCATTAAACCATTTGTCCATTGCAAAAATACAAATTATGTTAAATCGAAAGTTACTGATTTTTACTTAGTTTTTTATGAATTTTTTGTAATACTTCAAGTAATTTTGTGTACTTAAGTATTCTATATATTTAAATTACGAATCATACTTCAATTACTGTTGTTTTACTTCAAGTAAATTACTTGGCGATAAATCAAGTAATTTTCAAGATGACTTGATAATTGAAGTATGTTTTAAGAAAGACTACTTGATACCTTAAGTAATTTTTTGATATTTGAATACTTGATACTTATACTTCAAGCACTTTTTAAGAGTATTTGTGACAGCTCTGCCTGTATGATTGTTTTTTCTGTACCATAGATTCTTTTACCCACGCAATCTTCTTGGCGCAACGCCACTGATAATTATTGGTAAGCTAGCTGAAACAGCCAGATACATTTTCAACTTTCAATACATACGTATTTTACTCTTATAAAATTTCGGTATTTGTCTTCTTTTATATCACAAGGAAAATAATGGAACATTTGTTAAAATCTTCACCATGGGGATAAAAGATGTTGGCACATTCTCCCATCAACCCAATTTGATGGAAGCATAATATTACATCTTTGATATTTTGCCCCTTTTTAAGGTTTTAAACTTCTGAAACCATCTGAAAAAATTTTACATGACCGTGCGGTCCTGACCTGACTTTTATTTTTCTGCATAAAAAAATATTTTTTGTTACTTAGCGATTTTTAGCTAAGTTAAGAAACATATTGAGGTAATATTTTCTATTTTTTTATAATTAACAAAAAAAATGTGGCATGTACATTATACAGTCCACTTGAACTTAACAATTACCTTTAAATATTTTTAGATGTACACAGCAATGTACAGAGGTCATAAGACAAACAATACCTGCTGTTGTAACCATTTATTTTCTGTGAAAATTTAGAAAACAATTGCAGTTTTTAACAAGGCAAAGGTGTACATTACATTTTTCACAAAAAATATGACTTCGCTGTTTGCACCCTGGAAATTTACATCTTGTAGGCTCCTGGTTTTTATCATACTGAGGCATATGATCGATAGTATCAAATTGAACATCAGCACCATGGGCCTTTTTCTCTCCCCTTCTGACAGTTTTTGATGACAGTGGTGTATCACAAGCTGACCTTTGTCTTCCTTTTTTTCTTAGATTGCAATTTGGCTTTCCTGCTGTTATCAGACCATTAGTTACTTCGAAACGAAAGTGAAGAAAATCCATTACCTTATTTTCCGGAATGTTTCTAAGTTGGCAGTCCCTTTTGTATTCCAGCCATGAATTAGAACAACATTAGAACAAATCTATGCATGATTAATCGCAATGTCCATTTCCGTGACTTTATGAAAATTCTATAAGGCTAATCATCTGATCTAATATGTTAACCCCACCCATAGAACGATTGTATTTCACAATGACTTCTGGCCTCTGGATATGTATATATTTATTGGACTTTTTATCCCACCTTTTAACAGTATCTTCCTGTCCTTTACCAATAAAATTTGAAGCCATACAAACTGTTTGATTGTCCAACCATTTTACCATAGAAATATTATCCGCACTCCTAACTTCATCTGTAAAGCCCCGTTTTTCTTTTTTTATGTCTTAATTCAGACATTAAAGGCGGGTGTTGAAATCTGTTCAGTCGTACAGTATCTGTAGCCCATATGTTCTTGTCTGCCAGGATCTATAAAACTACA
Organism: Rhamnusium bicolor; assembly: GCA_029963845.1. NCBI lineage: Eukaryota > Metazoa > Arthropoda > Insecta > Coleoptera > Cerambycidae > Rhamnusium > Rhamnusium bicolor. The sequence continues at coordinate 438,809 of JANEYF010004447.1, forward strand.
TAGGACGAGAAGTAATTGTCATAGAATAATTTGTGATTATTTGCCGAAATTTTACTAGCAAAATGCAAAATGACACCATAATCCATAATTTTCAAGATTTTCTCCATCTAATTCTGTTTTCTTTCCTTTGTATAAAATAAATCATATGCAAGTTCAGTCTGTCCACACAAGCAAAAATTTTTAATACCCCAAGGATAAGGCTTACCTTTTACATATTGTTTGATATTGAGGTTGCCAGTAAAAGGTATCATCTGTTCGTCGATGCAGAGGTTTTCATTAAGTGCCATTTGAGGACATCGCTTTTGTAAAAATATGGCAAATTGACGAAGTTACCTTGTCGCAATGAGTAAATTTTATTGTGGTCTGTGGCTGTTCCCATAGAAACCAATAATAAAGCAACTAAATATTGAACGATTTAAATGTCGCATTTGACACATTCTACTTTACAATAATTATTATTTGGAACAAAATGAGTGGCAATGAGAAAGATTTTATTCCTGGTACTCCTCCTGAAATCTGAGAGAAAGCAGTTGCTGTAAATAGTGGTGAGAGGTATGAAACTTCTCATATGGTCTGAATGCTACTATCCGACCGACATCCTAGATGTCTCTGTGGCGGATAGCGACTTGCATCACAACTATTCACTTCACCTTAGTTAGTATATAACTAGCAGGTTGGCCACTATCAATTGTCTGTTCCATAACCTATGGCATACTGAAGAGAACAAATAAGTTCGAAATCGATCTATGTCTGGTTAGGAATTGACAAATGATATTGGCTTTCCATCTATCATGATTTGAGGTATTCTGCAGGTGGGCCTAATTTTTTCTTCAAATCATATTTAATAACATTAGTTTAGTCCACCTGGCTAGGGTCTATAAAGTTTCCGCCAAGACACATGTCGTAGTAGCTTCAGACCATATGAGAAGTTTCATACCTCTCACCACTATTCACTTCACCTTGTTAGTATATAACTAGCAGGTTGGTCACTATCATTTATCTGTTCCATAACCTATGGCTACTGAAGAGAACAAATAAGTTCGAAATCGATCTATGTCTGGTTAGGAATTGACAAATGATATTGGCTTTCCATCTATCATGATTTGAAGGTGTAATTCAATGCAGGTCGGGGTATTTGCCCGCTGAGTAGTTGTTTCCTTCAAATCATATTTAATAACATTAGTTGCTGTAACTTTAAATTTATTACCAGCGCAATCTAGAAAATTGTACGAAAAAAGAATATGATTTATTTATGCACTGGTGTAAGCAGAAAACTGTGAGTAACATATCTGAGTCTGATCTTTTGACTTATCTATCTGATGAAGCAAAAACTTTAAAATGTTCAAGTCTCTGGTCCAAGTTTTCGATGCTTGAAGCAGTTTTGCATGTAGAGAATAATGTGGATGTATCCAATTATCAAAAAGTAAAAGCTTTTTTGAAAAGACAATTCACTGGGTATAAGGCTAAAAAATCTAAAGTTTTTGACAGAGCAGATGACGAACGTCTTTTACTAGAAGTACCAGATGAAAAGTTTTTAATATTGAAAGTTTTATTAATAATGGGTTTGGCTGACGCTTGTCGTCGAGAGGAACTCTACAATATGAACATTGATGACATTGTGAGAAAAGACGTCATGCTGGTTGTTAAAGTACCTGATTCGAAGACTCACTTTGAAAGGACTTTTGCGATAATTGGTGAGACAGTTAATTTAATAAATCCACTAAATATTTATAATAAATGTGCAGCTATTCGTCATACTCATGTGAATCACAAAGGGGTTTTTCTTCAATATCGAGGAGAAAAATGTACAGTCCAATAAGTGGGTATTAATATATTTTCAAAAATACCAACTATTATAGCCAAATACCTTAAATTATCTAATCTTGAGCAATATACGGGTCACAGCTTTAGGAGATCTTCGGCATCACTATTAGCTGGTTCTAGAACTGATATTCTTACCTTAAAATGTCATGGGGGATGGAAATTCTTAATAGGTGCTGAGGGATATATAGAAGATAGCATCCAAAACAAAAAGGAAATCTCAATATAGATATTTTCAAACAATACTACAGAAATGATTATGTCTGCCGATGTAGTCGTTGGTGAAAATCAGACCAACCACCCTTTTGATATAAATGAATCAAATATTTTTCACATCTGAACCTATAATTCCAGGAATATATGTAATATTAGTAACAGTACTATTTATATAAATTTTCATTAAATTATGAATAAAATTATTCATGAAATTTGTTTAATTAATAAATGTTTGATATAAGAACTTTAATTTTTTGTATGTTGACTATTAAGTTTTATTTCACACTGTGAAATAAAATTTCTTTATTTCACACTTTTTTCTTTATTTTTCACTTGTCAAGAATGACATTGTTTTGATTCATTAAAACTGTCCAATAATTGTCATTTTAGGATATGGCGTTACAAAAAAAGTAATTATTTGACACTTTTATACGTTATCAGGCAAGTTTAGAAGAAAAAAATTAGCCAGATGTTCTCTTTTCCTTTTAGCTTGTATGAGATCTAATAGTCTCCCGATTTACCACCTGCTCTCAACTGTCAGTTAAAGTAAACCTAACATGTTGCGATAAGTTGAGGTGATGGTTATATTTTAGTATAAGGCCCTAGATTTTTATTCAATTTTATGTTCCACATTATTCAATTTATATTTACAAACCTAAAGAAACATGTCAACGTTAATTTTCAATGTAGGAAAAAATACATGATATAAGAAAAATAGTTAACTTTTGCTCTAAAATATCAGCACAAATTTAGAAGTTGACTACTCACATTATACATATAACAAGAGAGGCATATAAATAGTACATAAATGAGAATATTTTTAATTTTTTTATTCCAAACAGATTTTACAAAATGGGTGTCTACTTGCATTCAGGTTCCTGAGATATAAACTGCATCTATACAGTCATCCCTAGTATCTCCAGATCAGAGTGATATAACCACATTCGATAAAAACACAATGAAATCCCATCGAAAACAGTGATTATTTGTGAAAAGCACATCGTCGTCACCTCGTTGGCGGTGTCGCTACGTCAAAGCAAATCGAATTATTCAGATCACACATTGAGAGATCAAGTGACTCCGTATTTTGACGGCATTTTCAATCCCTTTAAGTTGATATAAAGAATTTTAAATTTATATGACTAATAACAAAATCATGAGATTATTATAGTTTAAAGTGTGACTTCTCTGCTCCAGATTTAGGAATTTTTCCCAATTATTTAGTGATTTAATTAGGGCTGTTACTATTGGAAGCGTAATCTGGATGTTAAAGTCACCCATAATTAAAATATTAGTATCTAGTATGCAATACAGCGATTGAATAGCATCCAAAATTAGATCATATTTATCATAGCTTATGTTCGGAGGAATATATAAAACAATAACGTACAGAATATTTCCTACAAAGTTAATTTTTACACATAAAATGTCTGAAAGTAATAGTTCAGCAAACGTATCGCAGATAAAGTTGAGATCAATTTGACAGGATTACGCCTCCTCCCCTTTTTTATTCGTACAAATATAGTTTCGACCACTTCGCAAAATTTCAAAACGTAAAGGATCAAAAAGTTCTGAACTATTTATGTTATCAAATAGCCAGGATTAAGTAAATGCAATCATGTCATATTCAGTCGCAGCACAGGAATTCATAAATAAATCCTGAAATCCATTTCAAAGAGTGAGGCACGAATTTCACAATCACCTAACGGTGTATAATTTATTACAGAAATGCGGAGCATATAAAAATTCAAAGGCTGCCGACGCAGCTACCAACAGTTATCTGAAGTGAGGGTGGGGCATGCTTTATTTTTTACACCATGTTAAATAATAATATGATGTATTACTTAATACGTGAAACACCATTATTCTCATGTAAAATATATTCTGACATGATTAAAATAAGAAATTAACAGAAACATAATTTTAACTCTAAGATCCCATAGCCTTCTAATAATAATGCGCGAATCGCTCCTATAAACAACAGTTAATTATCTTCGCGGTCCTTTGGATACAGGGTCGAATTTCGAATTTATCAGTTTCGCAAAGTGTATCAGTACTAGGTGGGTTAACAAAATATTGTAGTAGGTGGCATTTTCGAGAGTATTTTACATTGCCTTCAAGAATTAGATTAGAAATTTTCGTCGAAGTGCCAGTGCTATAAGTGTGTTTTATAAGTTTGTGTTTACATTATATATTTTAGCAGACTGTGACAACTTAAAGTGTTTAACAAGCATGTAAATGAAATTTTCCTCTGTGTTTAAGTGTATTTTATACAGTTGTGTTTTTATAAATATTTTGGCGGGTGGTGACTAATCAGGTGTTTCCCGTTTAGAAGTAGCTGGTGTAAAATAATATTGCAAGCATGTTCAAGCCTTGAGAATGTCGTCAATCCACCATTAGCAAAGAATGTCAGGAAGATATGGAAGATGGTAATGTTTCACAAATTACAAAGAAAATTTCAAAACAGCATGCCAGCAGTCACAAAAAATAGTTTTAAATGTTTATAGAAATATGAAAAAAAAGTGAAAGAGAAACAGAAGTCGTGGAAAAAGCAGACTATTTAATAGAAGTTCCAGAATGAACTATTTATAAATGAATTCAGAAAGGGTAACATGAGAATAACTAGGCAATAATAAATTTGATGTATTAAATTATTATTGGCGAAACTGAGCAGCAAGAGAATTACTTGCAAATTTTAATTTAGACTTACATTTAAGGTCAGAATAAAACAGAGTAAGATTCTTTAATTTAATTACTATTGTGTTCATTGTAATAAATAAATAAATAAATAAATAAATAAATAAATAAATAAATAAATAAATAAATAAATAATGCATTTATTTCCAACAGGTGAATACCCAATTACAGGAAACATAAAGAAAGTTACAGAGAACATGAGAATAAAAATTATAAAAGTAACAAAATTACAAAAAACAAAATACAAAAAATACAAAAATACAAAAATACAAAAATACAGGGAAACATTAACATATATAAGTGAGTCTAAAATTATGAAATAATATAAATTACAAAAAAAAAAAAAAAAAAAATATGAGAAGACATTAAAATACTGTAGTGAGCATAAAATTATGAATTAAACATGGAATTATAAGTAAAGTGAACTTGACTACAATAATTGTACACCGTATGTGTAACAAAAGTAACAAAAATACATAAAAAAAATCAAAAATAAAAAAATCAAAAAATACGGGGAAACATTAATATACATAAGTGAGTCTAAGAGTATGAAATAACATAAATTACAAAACAAAAATATAAGAAAACATTAAAATACTATAGTGAGCATAAAATTATGAAATAAACATGGAACTACAAATAAAGTGAACATGGCCATACTAATTGTACACCATATGTATTGGAAATATTACAAAGAAAATACTAGATTTTAAAAGCAGTAATCCGCTCATGAGGCCATACAGATATAAATATATAAAATAAAAAAATAATAATAATAAAATAAAACAAATAAAATAAAGGGAAAAACGTATGAAGTCAGGACGCGCACAGTAAGTATAAGAACTTTATGGGTTGTTTCTTAGATATAAGGCAATTACACTGTTTAAACTGTCGTGATTAATATCGCAAAGTCCGGAAATTACTTAATACACATAATATTGAATTACGGCTCTGTATACCGCTAATTAGGACTTGTTGGCATGTGAGAGCGCCGGCATTGAAGTTTTTATGGCAGTCTCTTGTAGCTTTTTTTATGTGCACAGTATTTATGTAATAAACTATACCCATACCAGGAAGTGAATGTTTCTCATTATCTATCTCACTTCGTTTCGGAAATACCAGAGGAGACGACTTTGTGGACGCACGGTATAAAAACAATTTAATTTAACAAAATATTCTAAAAGAAAAATTCTTAAATCGTTACAAGCTCGTAAAACGAAATTTAAAGAAGATAAATGCGTACCTTGTAAAAGTATTCACTGGTGTATAACTAACAAATGTAACATTCTCTTCAAAACCAGATATATTTAAAGTCTCTATAAAGCTGTTAATTCTCTTTGCCGTATATCATGTGGAATTTCGCTGAAACAAAATGTTCACATCTTTGCAACAACACCTAATTTATTATAATTTATTAGTATTCTAGCGCGTTGTAGAAAATCCTGTGTTGAAATTAATAGCTAAACTTGTGTACAGTACTTTCCATGTGAAAACATGACAAATATATCTGCGAAGGGAGAACTCAACAAAATTTTAAGGGCTAGCATAATATACAGAATTGTTCAATAGTGTGTCAAAGTTTTAGAAAATACAACAAAATATTAAAGCAAAAGTTGAAGAAAATTAGAAGCCCTTATTTTAAAATTATGCACATATAGGTTATTTTTTTTTAATGATGGTATTGGCATTTAAGAAATAATAATTTGTAGCAGTAAAGTCGAACGTTTTTCTTCTTAATTGCAGCATCTCTTCATAAAGTAGTTGAGTGTAGTTTGGTTAGATTTTTTTAATAGTAATGTCTTACATTCTGCAATTGGAATTGTATGGTCTGTAGATTTATGCTAATAATCAATACATAAATATATTATTCCAGGTTAGGTTTTGCATTTTTGTTACCATTAAAACCTTATAAAATTTAGTTTGCCGGCAAGACCACATTTCCAGACATAATATCGAAATGATTTTCTGTGTTATTTCTATGGTATTCAGTTTCCTTTGTTAATTTAATTTTATTTTCATTATCTGATTTGTTTAGGGCATTCTTCAAAATTAATATTTATTTACAAAAAAAAAATAAATAAATAAAAAGGAGAACAACTGATTTTAGCGTGTCTCCTATCCCGTGACGTAAGAGATAGACCCCTCCCCACATATGACATAAAATGGACACTCTCCCCGCCTTAACAGCGTCACACGTCACACGTTTTATATATGGTCCCACAGTGAAATCACTCTGTATTTGGTGAAATCGATATCAAAATATTTTTCGGTGTACACTATTAACAATATCCCAAAATAATGTACAAAAAATGTTACTAGATGTTCTTCACTCAATAAAATGGTGCTTTTTATAAAAAATTATTATCTTATATATGTATAAAGCTTTGTTAGATGTAAAGGGAGAAGAAAATTTAATTTATTTTTTATCAACATACCGATATCTACTCTTTTCCACATAAATACCATATTTATTAAAGATCAAACGTAGCAAAGAAAAATGTGATCTCACTAATCACAGTTATGGTGCATCTGTGTTTGTGTGCCTTGTCTCTTTATACAAAAAAATAAAATTATTGCCAGTATATTCTGAATATATCTATTCAAACTGTGCGTTATTATATAAAGAACTCAAGGGTTCTATAATTTAATATGACTACATATTTCTATTTGGTAAAAAAGAATATCGTAATTAGGGATACTTTTGTAAATAAACCCTATACAGATCGTTTCAGAAGTTTTCTTCACTGCGCTAAAATTTATTTTGACTTGAAGGCAATCAAAGACTTCGAGTATAATTGATATGGTACATATAACTCAAACAAGAGCTGACCCAAAGCTGATGAATAGGGATGACGTATTCAATAACAATATACAAATAGATATAGAGTGGCTCACCAAACAGTTCACTTAGGGGCGCCATTTTGACTCAACTTTAGACAAAACACTCGAACAGGTCGAGGACACTTAAATTCACTATTTTAATTGGTACTACCTCAGCACTTAAACATGGGCGATATTTAAACCCAAAATTTAAATGCTATACGGAGTCAAGTGATACATCATTTTAAAGCCTGTTAAATTATCTTGAAAACGTCATTTCACTTTTTACAATTGCGTCGAAAGATTTAAAATTCAATAAAGTAAATTACAATTACATTGACTAAATGATAAAGTGTTCGAAATGTCCCCAGCAAATTCCATACAATAATAAAACATTTGTTCAATATATTGTCGGATTTTCTGCAGCATTTCTGGCGACATGGTATTCACCGTGACATGTTGCCGTAAATATTTTAACGAATTGAATTGAGTTGTGTTAATTTTACCGCTCAAATAACTTCATAAAAATAAATCAAAAGGAGATAAATCTGGTGATCTTATAGGCCACACAACAGGAACCATTCTTCCATTTCAGCAATCAGGATATCTTTGATTCAAAAATTACTTTCCAGGCAAAGCGTAGTGGATAGGAGCACAATCTGGTTGGAATTAAAGGTAATGAGGCTAATTCTGGTAGCACTTGGAAGTCGAATATTGATAATTAAAATATTTTAATGTAGAAAATATTACCTATTCCGGTTGACAGATTGGAAAAGTTATATTAATATTGATTATTGAAATGGCAACTTCACGTAACTTCAGTACCAACATAAAAAGTGAATAAAATGTAAAATTAATTGAAGTTTTGTATTTTGTTAAAGGTGGAAAACTGTTGTGGTTTATGATTATTCAATTTATTTTTTTACAATAGTTTTATATTGAACTACTCGATAAAATTGTTAGATAATTCATTAAAATTACTGGAGGATGCCTTACATCGATACTCCTGTGTAATAAATATGTGTGAAGATTAAAATTATTGAAAATATGATTTCGTGGTGGAATAATTCAATCCTTATTTACGATTTACTGTTATAAAATATGTTTTGGATGGAGAAATAAGTAAACGTTTCGGTGGATAGTTCCCACCATCTTCTGGACTGCAAGAAACAAATTATGTTTTAAAATTAATGCGAGCCATTATTCACATCTTTTTGACAAAATAAATAAATAACTAAAAGAACTACGTCACAACATATAAAGAATAAAAATACTTAAAACTCTACATTATATCACATAAAGGATAAAATTATATAAAAATTTAAAAACAAAAATTTTTTTTTTAATAAATTTAAGAAGTTGAAAAAAAGAATTAAAATGTCAGAACTAAAAAGGGCTTAACCAAATTAATATATTGTTAAAGCGTCACTTTTAATTAAAATCCAGTTTCCCCTTGAAAAAAAATGTCACGATAAAAATACAAAATATCGGCTAGTTGGTAATATTATTAAACAATAATTCTATCTAATAAACAACTACCGGTATTCACACAGTCAATATTTTCAACACACTGAGGAATGCATATTTAGTAATGTTGGTGTAGAGGTTCGATATGCTGGAGAAATATAATATAAGATTATACTGAGTGCTTTTCAGGTAGAGTGCTATGAAATTGTTAGTCTTTATTAAATTCTAAGGCCGATAGGTGGCAGTTGAAAATTTATTGTTAAATTGTGAATATTTTTTTTAAACAACAAAAAACAATAGATCAACATAGACAACTGAATAGACATATGCAGACATGCAAGGACTCATAAACATGCACGTACATGTACGTACCTACATGTATGCATTATATACACATGCAATACATACACATACACACGTATAATTACCTCCATACATAAATACATACGTACTATCGTCACCATCCCAAAGCCACCACCCCCTGAGAGGTTCCACTACCAATAGTGCCAAAAAGAGAGCATCCCAGAAGTCGGTGACCCCAAGCTGATGACAATACATATATCTATATATCTGTTATGGTGTATACCTGCATTTGTAATGTATAATCCTCAGATTAATAATATAAAGATAAGTAACACCCGTAAGAGATACGCTGATTTTTATGACCGATACATAAACAACAATTTGCATGTTTACATATCAACGTATCCAAAACAAATCAGGGGCGGCTCCAGATTTCAGCGTTTATTTTAATACTTTTGTATAACTTAAAACTTAATAGGTATACAAAATTTGTTTGCTTGAACAATGTATTTTTCAATACTATTCTGCTGTTGCTATTTTAATCTCTGTTGTTTTTAAATGGTTTTAAAGTTTTGTGTTATTGGGTACTGATTAATAATCGATTTTTAGTTATTTATATAGATTTATTTAGTGAATATTTATTGAGAAACAATGATTAATAAATGTGTAGTGGCAAAGAGAAAATCAACGTGGTTGTTTGTCTTTTCACATGTAAGTAAACAAAAAAAATCTGTGTCGGCATATTACGTGAATGCGAAAGTGTGAAAGCTCAAAAATGACTGAAATTAGCTTTACAAAAAATAAAAAACAACATTTGATTCCATTTAATTTGAACAGTGAAAAATCCACATTTTATTTATTTTAACTTGAATGAAAAGTTCATTATTAAGGTTCCTCACAAACTATAGATATTTTAAAATCTGTTGATATTTTTTTAATTAAATTTTAAAGGTTGTTATTATAAAATGTGTTTATTTTCAGATTTCCCGAGAAGCTGGTGAGAAGAGAAAGGTGGCTGAAAGCTCTCAAAATGCAAAATGCCAAAAAAGTGGCACTACGTGTGTTCAGAACACTTAAAAAAAGTAATTATACTTTTAAATGATCTGGTTTAAAAGTCTTGAAAATCAGTACTGCTGTTTTTCCGCTGGCAACACTATCACCAGGTTCGTCATACGTACTGTCCAGGTTATTAGAGAATTATATTGAAAATTAATAATATCCTGAGTAATCACTCATTTATACCGCATGAAATAATATTAAGTAGATATCTACAAAGCATCAACTGTTTGTTGATATGTTACTTTTATTGCAGTGATGTAGGTTTGTATATTTTAACGAAATCTCACTTGTTTCAGCATTGAAAATTATATTCCATCGCCACCATTAGTACCCAAGATTGCAAGGTATGTTAAATTAAAATATACAGTGCAGTGACCCAAAAAAAAATTTTGAATCACTACACGCTACATTTAAAGAACTTAAAAATATCTACAATTTGATGTATCGGACATGGCCGTTGCTTAAAAAATATAAAAAATATGATTCAGGGGAGTTGCGGACGAAAGAATTAAATTTTCAATGCTGAGACAAATGAGATTTATTTGAAATATACAAACCTACATCAATGCAATAAAAGTAACATATCAACATAACAGTTGATGCTCTGTAGGTACCTATCTACTTGACATTATTTCATGAGGTATGAATGAGTGACTACTTGGCATATTATTAATTTTCAATATAATTCTCTACTAACCTGGACAGTACGTGCGACGAAGTGGTGATAGTCTTGCCAGGGAAAAATGCAACAGCATTGAATTTCAACACTGTTTATCCAGATCTTATAATCACTTTTTTTAAAGTGTTGTGAACACATATAGTGCCACTTACTGGCATTTTCCATTTTGAGATCTTTCAGCTAAATTTTTCTTCACTCCAGATTCTTGGTAAATCTGAAAATATACACATTTTTTAATAACAACCTTTAAAATTGAATTAAAAAAAATATCAATTGACTTTAAAACATCTACAGTTTGTGAGCAACCTTAAGAATGAAATTTCCATTGAAGTTAAAATAAATATTTTTGTACAGGTATCTTTTTTGATGAAATGTGGATTTTTTACTGTTCAAATGGAACCAAATGTTGTTGTTTTTATTTTTCTAAAGCTATCATTAATTTTAGTTATTTTTGTGCTTTCACACTTTCGCATTATGCCAGCCCTAATTTGTTTTGTTTACTTACCTGTGAAAAGATAAACAACCCTGTGGTTTTCCTCTTTGGCCGTACACTACATACCTATTGGTCTATGTTTCTCAATAAATATTTACTAAATAAATTTTTATAACTAAAAATCGATTATTAACCAGTACCAAATAACACAAAACTTTAAAATCACTTAAAAACACAGATTAAAATGACAGACGTCGTCTGGGCATCGATCGGGGTTCTTTGTGCTGCGTTCATGATTCTCACCAATAGGAATAAAACCAGCCATAATATTTACGTACGTCGCGTAGGATGTAGATGAATCGGACAACTTTTTATGTTTTGTTACGCATCTTCTAGTATTATTAATCTGACGTATAATCATATAACCAATTATGAATAAGCACTAGTAATTATGAATAAGGTTATGATATAATTCATTAAGATTAAAATAATCCGTTTTTTAATTTACCGGTTATGTCCAGAGGTCTAGAAAAATTAATCAGATATAAGAAACAAGACACTAATAACTTTACAAATATGTTTTATTCAGTTGGATCTGAGAATAATACAAAAGATTTATGATCGGTTATTTACAACAAACAAAACAGTAGCAAAGTGCACATCGTTCACTAACTGGTTATCATAAACACTTGAAAATAGGCAGAAATAAAGCCAGTTTTAACTAAACAAAAAAATGAGCAGCGGAATTGTGCAGAATTAAACAATAGTTCATTTATATTACACTGGGGAAAACTACAGGCCAGTATGCGGTGAGAGAAATTATAAGCAAAGCTCGCATCAAAATGACTGTTTATAAACCGCTAAATTAAAACAAAAATAAACAAAATTGAACTACGGTGACGGGGCTAAAGGTATTTAGGTTTAGGTTTACCAATTTCGCTATGTTTAATCGAAATAACAATAAAATTTGGGCTCGTGAAGATAGATGAATTGGGACTAATGGTCCAGTAAGGTGGTCTGCGCGGATTTCGGACCTCACTTTCCTAAAGATGATAATTTTTAAGTACTAAAAGTGTACGAAATTTCAATAAAATCGGTCAAAAAGCCAAGAGGCTTTCGTCTTGTTTGAGATTCACCCAGTGTGTAAATCTGAGAATAAAATTATCAAATAATATATTTAAACGTAGGTAGGTTGATCCCATATGAGTAATTGTTCATGATAAATCAAAAAGAAAAATTCTCATAAAATTCCTTTATTACTGTGACCGGTTTCGTGAACAAATTAATTGATGATTAATGATGATGTGAAGTAATTAATTTGTTCACGAAACCGGTCACAGTAATAAAGGAATTTTATGAGAATTTTTCTTTTTGATTTATCATAATATATTTAAGTTAAAAGTGCTGCGTTATTTCTTTTATGTTTACGTTAATATTACTTAATGAAAAGCAATGTATGTTTCCAAATACACCAAAAACTTTCATGAATTTATAATTTTTTAGCTTCTAAAACCATCTCAAAGAAACATATTTAGTGGCTTTTCGCACGACACCCTTTAAAAATATTTTAAAGTGTTACTTTTCTTTTTTGATTTTAATATAACATCTAGAATCAACGAACCTTGAAAATTATTATCCCATCAAAGGATTGCAAAGTTTAACGTTTTTATGGACACTTTGACAGTCTTCGAGCAAATATTCGTCAAATGCTTCTAATTCTCTCCAAACTTTTATAACAGAAAACATGCTCCACATCATCTAAAACTTCTTAGTGCTGTCGTTCTTTCCTTTCGTGTTGAAAATCCGATTAGCAGCCATTTTTTTTAAATAAATGAATTCCAAAAGCTGTTTTTGCATCTGGAAAGTAGATCAGTTGATATTTTTGTTTACTTCCACGGATGTTTTTAAAACTCCGTTTGAAATTTATTTCTTACTTTTAAATTGAGAAAAGCGTGTTTTATGACATTCAGATAATAATTATGTAGACGTATAGTAAGAAAACATTCATCAGAAAGTAAAAATTATAGGCACTTTTACCATTTTAATAATTTATAGTAAAACATATTCTACATCAGAGCCTCAATTTTTATGAAATTTTGATCATTGGAACGGGAACTAAAGAACTGGTTTTTATTTAATATATAAGGAACCTGTCAAGCTAAGGTTATGAAATTTGATACGTAGTTTATTGTTAATAAATGTTATTATTTGAACATAGCTACAAAAAAAATTCACTACCATAGTCGTGCGAATCTAGAGGTTTCAGTATATTTTGTTCGGTTTTTTTTTATTCACTAAAATTTTTGCCAATTTGAGACATAAATTCGTGGGGCATACACATGGAGATTTATGGTGTACGCTCACGAGGTTTTACCATGATTTATTGGGAATTCATGAGGATGTACGGGGATTTCTTTAGAATTCCTAGGATGTACTGGGAAATACTAAGAGTGTGCGGGATTTACCGACGAGGTACTCGGGATGTAGTTAAAAAAAAGCATACGCATTCCGTTTATAGCATTTGGCGTTTCCTGTCTCTGCTTCTGTCACGATTTGTGTACTTGGATGGAATAACAAGTGCCGTAAATAAAATAGTACAGGTAAGTGCTTGTGTATTTATATCATTATATTTGAATTAGTATGTATCACTTACCATATCAATCATCATTAAAGCTCTATTTCTAACAGCACTTATAAAACCGGTGAATACACGGCCTCTGTTTTGAGCCAGTTTTTTATCTCGGATTATATTTTACGCCATGCGCTGTGGTCAATGTTATGTTTTTATATGAGTTATAGGTGTTAAAACCAGAAATGTGCATGATCCGATGAAATAATTCAAATATTTGTATGTTCCGTTTAACCTAGTCACAGTTGACATAATTCGAATTATCAAAGGCGCAACTTATTTACGTGGATCGAATAAATTTTTCACGATACAGCTATCTGAAATTGATCGGTGACCATGCCATCACAAATTTCGAATTCTGTGATAGTGTTACATGTAGCGTTTGGAATAGAAAACGATTTATTCGAATAGTTGGTACTTAATGAAAATGGCCATATTAAGGCAAATACCAAATAAGTTGTAGACTACATAAATGATTCATTTGCATCGTTCCGTAACTTATACCATCTTTTTTGCAACACTTTGGTCTCATTAAACATTAATTATTCTCTAGTAAAAGATTTAGTTTTTTGTTTAATTTTTTTTTGGTTTACCTGGCAATTTATTATTTAATTCCGTGAACAATTCGCTTGATTTAAATAAAATTCAACATTGAATTGTTTATTTTAAAAAAATATGGAGCAAATATGAATAATAGATACCAATATTCTTAAGGGGCCTAGTCGGGAAAAAGCTTCGGATAGCTGTGTCACTCTCTAGAAAGTTTTTATACATGCGCCGCTGAATAATTTTGCTCTTGACTATACCTTCACTGGAAGCTTTATTCACCAACTTCATTGAGGTGCGATTCCCGATAGAGGTAACACTTCCTTGCTCCATTTGTAATGACAAAGATACTTATTTAGAAACTTTATTTTAACCAAATAGTACGGAATAAAAGTTTGAAACTTGCTGAGCATAATTATGAAGATTCATTCTAGAAGACATGTATCAATTTTACCTCGAATTTTACCGATTGATATCATAATTCAGGAGCTAATCACGTTCAAATTTCACTTATATTTACAGTATAAATTTTCCCTACATAAAGTGAAAATTAATTAAAATAGATATACATGTACCCTCTAGTACACTTTCAACTACTGATCCTCCAAATTTGGTGTAATTTGACCAAACCGTATGGAAGAAATAAATTTTGAAAAATTACCTTAGAAACACTGGTTCGATTAGCCCTCTTAACTTTCTTCGATCAGTTTATGGTTAATTTTGTATTGTGTAACATCCTGCCGGCAGTACACAGCGCGCTTTTTGTCCTACCAAGTCTTCAATGCTTGATGAATACTTTGCATATCCTACCAGCAGGACAACCGATTAAGTATTTAAGAGCGTTTTATTTGCTACCAGCGCAAAATAAAAACGGAAGTTGGTAATACTTTTCCTGCAAAAATGGTGTAGATGGTTGTGACGGGTGTCGAACTGTTAATAATGTGAATAGGTACAGGGTGATTTTGTGAAAATTACCACCCCCTAATTTTGTTATTTTTAATATTACGAAAAAATGATATATACAAAAGTTATTGGACTCTTTATGTAGATTTTGAGAATCATATCAGAAAAGCAATGGAGGCTTACACAAAGTGGCTACAGGTATTAGTTTTATTTTTTAAATTGACAACATGTATATTTTTATTTGATTAGATCGCTTTCTTACGAACACAATGATATTGAGTTGATGGGTCAAACCTCTAATACTAACGGAGATATAAGGGAAAATTTGAGTGAATCCCACCCCGTTAACTTTGTTATTTCTGCCTATTCAAAAATAGTTTATAAAAAAGTTACAAAATTTTTTAAGAATATTTTGAAAATCATGTTACCAAGACAATTGAAGCTATTTTTAATAAAATATATTATTCGATTTTCACAAATAATAAAGTTAACGGGGTTGGGATTCATACAAAGTTTTCCTCATGTCTCACTTATTATTAGAGATATGTCCATCAACACCTACATGTGTTCATGTGAAAGAGTTCTATTCAAAAATGTAAAAATATACAGGTTGTTCAGTTTAACAAATGGTATTAATAACTGCAATTATTTTCCTGATAGTTCACACTACTGTTTTTATATTGTTAATACTTCCCTATTAACTGAAAAAATATCCAATAAGTAAGCCTGGCAAGGTCATTAATCCTACAGAGACGTACTGGGTATGCATCATATCATAATACTTGAATAAGTGCAATAATAAAAACTAAAATATTTTATACATTGTGATGTATATTTTTGTACTATTTCGTTCGCTTTAAATTCTTTTTTTATGTATTTCCTTATATTTTTTAAGCTTAGTGCTGCACATTATTATTAAACTGTTAAATGACGTTCACACATGTACATTGTATATCTAAGTGATAACTAATAATAAATAAATAAATAAATAACTAAATAAAATAAATGGAAATAAATTTTATTAGTACTGGTACACTTTATAAAAATATGTACAAAACTCACCTCCTTAAGCAGATTTATGAATTAGTTTGGTTGTCGTTATCACAAACTGGAGTACTTCTATAATAACTGTGTAGCATCAGATATGTTTCTAGAGTTATCTCAGTAAGCGATGTTCGCTGTGGTGAAAAAATATGTTTGTATTTTGAAAGAAACCGCTCGACATCTACGGAAGTAATACAGGCATAAGTAAAACACTCTGTGAACTCACTTAACTCAGCTGTAGATGCACCAACACAAATTTGTCTTAATTTGGTAAAATCAGGATCTTTCCGTAATACACTCTCGAATTTTTCAATAACGGGCTTAGTTTTTGCGTTATTTATAGTCTGTACCTGTGTATTTACGTCGTCCACTATTTGCAGCGATTCCACTAACGACAACGAAGTATTTTGCAATTTTTCTACTGCGTCGTGTAGTCCTCTATAATTGTTATAAATAGTTTTTAAATCTGTCCTTCATAGCTGCAGCCTCGTTAGGGTTGAACTGTAGTATCACAGCTTTTATTTGTTGAAAATATTCAGCATAATAAAAAGCTGCCTTCAACCACGGTCCCCAACGTGTAAGAATCGGCTCTGGTGGTTCCGGAATACCAGGACACAGTGTGTGAAATGCTCGAAGCCGTTTAGGATATTTGAGAAATACTTTTCTTGTATTTGCTATTTATGCATCTACCTCTGGAAAACATTTTCGAATCGTTTCTGCTACAAGATGGAACGCATGCACTTTACACGTGACATGTAAAAACCTACAATCGTCTCTTTGAAGAAAACGGCCCACCAAATGCATTGTCGAGGCACCGTCGCGGTCGTTCACAAACATCAACACTTGATTTGTTCGCAGTTCAAATTTTTCGAAAGTCTCCAACACCACCCGCGTATTGTTTCGCCAGTACACGCAGTTAGTCTTTTGCTAGCTAGTAAAAGTGGAAATGTTGGTTTAACAGGGTCGAGTACACGTACTATAACATTTAAGATAGCATTTTTTTTACAGTCTGTCGTCTCGTCAACACATAACCACAGCCGTGTATTTTTTATTGCACACTTAATCCTATTTACAATGTCTTCACGAACACTTGGTACGTATCTACGTAACGATGAACGACTTGATAAATTCACCTGGGGATTGTATTTATTCCAGAACACCCGAAATGCAGGTTTATCCAATATGCGCAGGGAAACATCACAGGCAATGAGCATTAACAGTAAATCAAACATAAACTGAGGTTCCAAAGAAGACACGCCATTTTTTTATTTTTATGCCGGTTACTATTGACATGAATTTTGCAGCCGTATTTATTCCAGCACATTAAATCTCGATCACAAACTTTACAAATTATTTTACATCCATCATAGAATAAATCCGGAAATTCACCGATAAATTTATTCACTTTATCAGCGTACGGTCGTTTTCTACTCTTTACCTCAACATTATTTATTATTTATTAGTACTCTATGCATCGACCGACAGATAACAACTGGTGTGTCGTGTCATCGTCATCGTAAACAAGCGCGCGATGGCATTGATATTGCGCTCGACCCTGAATCTACCATCGCTTGGCCAGGCTTACCAATAAGTCCTAATACGTACCGTTCCTGTATGAATACAATAGACCCTATTATATTGTCAGGTAATACATTTTTTGATGGCTCGGCAATTATAGAAGAGCAAGTTAAACTAAGGTGGGACATTTTCAGTATCAGTCTTGTCTTGACCTTCCAAGTACCCAATTGTGTCTATTAGAAAGTGCTTTCATTTGTCATAATAACTCTGTTACGACAAAAATGTCGTAACAGAGTTATTATGAGTCAAACGCGCCGAAGTTGCAAAACCTCACCTGACAAGTTATTAAATTAATTGAAGGGAAAAGATAAAGCATGCCTTTAGTGGTTGCAATGTTATGGTGAGAACCCACCAATCATTCCGATGCTAATTTTGTGTAACAAAACCGACCATTTGTATATTCCAGAAAGTTTTAGTGACCCCCACTTAATTGCTCAAAATGAATTGAATGATACGCAACTAGGGGCTGTCAAAACAACAAGCAGGACTAATTGTTTCCCGACTTAAGGAGTGGAACTTACTGGCTAAAGAAACAAAGATTATGACTTATAGAAAAAGAAATGGAACATTTTCCGCATTTTATATTATGGAAAATTCGTAATGCGCGTGTATTGTTGATATTGATGGTTTAATACAGGAACTTAATATCGAGCATTCCCCTTCTGAGTGGCTGTATTACTACATAATGGAAATTTAAAACTATCCATACCAATTACCCATTCGGTAACAGTGAAAGAGGATTATGACCGTATGACCACCATTTTAAATAAAATTAATTATAACAAATACAAATGGCAAATATGTGATTTGACAGTAATAGGTAGGGCTTCAAGAAGTTTTTACAAAATATTGCTGTTTTCTTTGTTTGTAGGACAGTCGTGCAGTAAAAGAACATTATGTAAAAAAAATTTGGCCGGAAAGAAAATAATTTGAACCAGGAACTAGTAATGTTAAATATGTGCTCCTTATAAACCATAAAAATGTTCTTTTGCCACCTCTTCATATTAAACTAATGAAAAATGTTGTGAAAACTACGAATAAAAAGAGAGTGAAGGATTTAAATATTTAAGAGAACTTTTTCCCCAATTAAGTGACGCCAAACTTAAAGAAGATATTTTTATTGGTCCTCAAATTATAAAATTGCTCGACGAAGAAGATTTTAAAGGATCACTCAACAGACCAGAACTCAGAACATGGAACTCATTTGTAAGCATAGTCAGGAATTTTTAGGGAACAACAAGGATGAGAACTACAAGCAACTAGTAAGCGAACTTTTAGATTCGTACCATATGCTTGGTTGCCGTATATCTTTAAAAATTTACTGTCTTCATTCTCATTAAATTGTTTTCCTGAAAATTTGGGTGCGGTAAGCGACAAGCAAGAAAAAAATGTCATCAAGATATCAGGACAATGGAAATTCGTTTTCAAGGATGATGAGATCCAGCCATGATGGGTGATTACTGCTGGATCTTAAAGCGAGACGGGCTCCCCATAAAAGAAAAAAATTAACTGAGCATATGCTTTCAAAAATTATTCTTTATCTTTGCAGATATATCTATGTCTATGTCATATACATCATTGATATATAGCAATAAATAAATTAGTAAAATTAACAATAATGTTATTCCTGTCCATAATATTTTATTAATGTAACAAGAAATATTTGCTTGTCATTTCTGTAATCAGAAGGTTTTATTCCAGTGGGATATGCTATTCAGGTACATGTTGCAAAAAATATATATTTTTTTATCTGCCAGAGTTTTCAAAGTCTACGTAAACAATACTATAACTTTCGTGTTTACCATTTTTTCGTAATAATAAGAAAAATAACAAAATTAACTGGTGGTGGGAATTCTCACAAAACCACCCTGTAGATAATAAAAATATATATATAAAGGATGTAAAAGGATTTATGAGGAATTACTGGGATATAGGAGGATTTACTAGGGAATTACTAGGATGTACTAGGATGTGTAGTAATTTACTATGATGTAATGGGATGTAGTAGAATTTACTAAGGATTTCTAATAACTGGAGTCGAAATTAAGGGATTTATTCCAAAAACGAGATGTAGGTGTCCAATTTTTGGCCAACGTGTTTGCCCCTCGCATAAATTAAACTTATTTTTGAAAAACTTTTCGAGTATATAAATGTAAAAATTTTATAGTAAAAAACGGGAGGATTTAAATTTTACAATTATTATTCATTTCAATGACTCCTTTACATGAAAATATGGGAGTCAAGAAATGGGATCAAGTAGTCCACTATTAATTTCCACAGATTTGTTAAGACGAGGCACAACTGATTATCAGATACGTTCAAAAATTTCAAATGTGTTGGTTTCAGGAACTGGAATTATGTTAAAGTTTTGTTTCAAAAAATTCTAAAATTTGGCAAAAATTTTTTAAATTTTTTTTTTTTTGTTTTTTTTTTTTTTTTTTTAAAATTTTTTTTTTTTTTTTTTTTATTTTTTTTTTTTTTTTTTTTTTTTTTTTTTTTTTTTTTTTTTTTTTTTTTTTTCTTTTATTTTTTTTTCTTTTTTTTTTTTTTTTCCTCCCCTCTCTTCCCCCCCCCCCCTTTCTGATAGTTTCATACGCATTACGTACACGTGGCTACATACCCTTATTATTCACAGAAATTATATAAATGATCGATTTCAAGTAACTCTACAGAAAATAACAGGTTTAGATCAATTGAACGATCAGTTTACGATGCAGGTCTACCCTGATTTATTCAACGATTGGAGATGTAATTAAATTAAAAAATCCACTTACACGAGATTTCTCGATAATCAATAGAGAAAATTAGTTTATTCCATACTTTTACTGTATAAGATATTATAAAAAGTTCCTGTAAAAGTTTAATGATATTCATTGACATACATTGTAATATTTGTACTGTTTTAATTGGTAATTGATTTTCAAACAAAGTTGTTAAGGTAACTATGTTGCATATATATATATATATATATATATATATATATATATATATATATATATATATATATATATATATATATATATATATATATATATATATATATATATATATATATATATATATATATTTTTAAGTTGATTATGATGAAACTTAAATTAGATAGGATATACATTTATCTGTTATCGGACACTTATAATCAGCTTCTATAATATTTGCATACTTTGCTAACGGAATGTTAAAAGATTTATGTAAATTGCTTTAGTTTAACTAAAAATTGTAAACTTATGAACCACCTAATTAATAACAAAATAATTATTTTAAATATTATAAATACCCGAGTTTAATCTATCAAATGCGTGACTATTAAAAGTATTCACCTGTCAGTACTGAGACCCGGTTACAGTTTTAAGCGTCCATCTTTATTTATTGCAACTTGTTCCATATAAGCGATATAACGGATATACATATGTTAATATTCGACACGATTCTGTCGTTTTGTGTTATCTGTTTATATACAGGTTGTTCAGTTTAACAAAATGGTATTAATAACTGTAGACATTTTGTGTGAAGTCAATTATTTGTCTGATAGTTCGCACTACTGTTTTTATATTGTTAATACTTCCCTATTAACTGAAAAAATATCCAACAAGTCCTAATACGTATCATTTTTGTATGAATACAATAGACCCTATTATATTGCCTGGTAATACATTTTTTGATGGGTCGAGAATTTTAGAAGAGCAAGTAAAGGTGGGACTTTTTCAGTATCAGTCTTGTCTTGACCTTCCAAGTGCCCAATTGTGTCTATTAGAAAATGCTTTCGTTTGTCATAATTACTCTGTTACGACAAAAATGTCGTAACAGAGTTATTATGAGTCAAACGCGCCGAAGTTGCAAAACCTCACTTGACAAGTTATTAAATTAATTGAGGGAAAAGATAAAGCATGCCTTTAACGGTTGCAATGTTATGGCGAGAATCCACCAATCATTTCGATGCTATTTTTGTGTAACAAGAATTGAGGGATATTCCAAAAAAGAAAAACGAAAAATCAAAATATTGTTTTGGCAGGTAATGGAAATAGTAACGACCCATCAGACAGCTCAGAACAGTGTGCCGACCCTCACTTAATTGCTCAAAATGAGCTAATTGGTTTCGTACGTGACTTGAGGTTATCAAAACAACAAGCAGAACTAATTGTTTCCCGGCTTAAGGAGTGAAATTTACTGGCTAAAGAAACAAAGATTATGACTTACAGAAAAAGAAATGCAACATTTTCTGCATTTTATATTTTAAGCGTCCATCTTTATTTATTGCAACTTGTTCCATATAAGCTATAGCGGATATACATATGTTAATATTCGACACGATTCTGTCGTTTTGTGTTATCTGTTTATATTATGAAACAGAGCGGCTAAGTCTAACTTTAACAATCTTCAATTTTCTTGTAAATTAGTAAAATGATTGCGAATTCGTAAAAGGTGACTGGATTATTTACCAAGTTGTTGTATTTGAAATGTCCTGTTTGATTTATTATCTACCTAAAACTTTTATACTAGCACATTCAGATAAGAATGAGAGTAAAAATGTAAGAAACTGTAGATATTTGTTATTGTCGTAATATTAGGTTTAAAAGATGCTTATATAATACCCAATAATTATTTTACTTTATATTTTTTCTAGAAATGCATAGTGAATACACTATGCAGTGTGTCCGTACAGAATGAAATAAATTTATTATTTCTTAAATCAAAAATATTTAGAAAAAGTATTTTTGGTTTAAGAAATAATGAATTTATTCGATATTTTATAATAATATAAAGAAACAAAATTCGCGGTATTTTATTTCCTTTTCGGGACTTCTGAAAGAAACTGAAAATCTGATGTGGAGTTCCACATAATTAAAAACTCAGTTAGTTATAAATTCTTATATTCATCAACTAAAAGGTTAAAAGTTATAATTAAAATGATATTATGGTTACATATAATGAATTTTGATTAACATGTATCAACAATATTTTATTATTATTATTACATTCTTCTTCTTTTTTTGTTTCCCCAGTTACCGATCTTCTTTTCTTCTAGGACCTCTATCTATTAATGCACGAAAATGCACACGTAGCTGTTATCTCAGAATGAGTA
This sequence comes from Rhamnusium bicolor, assembly GCA_029963845.1. Taxonomy (NCBI): domain Eukaryota; kingdom Metazoa; phylum Arthropoda; class Insecta; order Coleoptera; family Cerambycidae; genus Rhamnusium; species Rhamnusium bicolor. The sequence continues at coordinate 462,084 of JANEYF010004447.1, forward strand.
CGCTACATATACCCCTCTGCCAAAAGAAATGTCACACCAAGCAATCAACAATAAAACGGACGCGCTTAGGTACACCTGGATAATCTGATCCACCTCATCGGTCAATAAATAATTAAGTTTAACCCTGTCAAGAGTGACAATGACAGTTTTACCCCGTCTAAAGATAGTGATAACTTTATCGGTACGGGAAACTACTTCAAAAGGTCCATTAAATAAAGGTGAAAACATAATTTTCATTCGAGCCGTCCGAGGGAAAACATATGTACAATTTTTAATATCAGAGCTGATAAAAGATTTTCGACAAAATTGACGTTTTGTGGTAATAGATTGTAAATTATCAAAATTTTCACGTAACAACAATAAAATTAGAAACTTGTGGGTCAAAATTTAATTCAATAAAATATTTTCCAGGGAGACATACGTTTGACCGTAAACTAGTTCCGCAGATAAACAATGCAAATCAGCTTTAGGCATAGCTCTCAATCCTAACAAAATAATGCCTGCTCTTCGTATCAATGTGCTACATTTGCTCTCGCTTATAACGTGGTTCTTATGGTTCGATGGAATCTTTCAACCATACCATTATTTTGAGGAAGGTAACTTATTGTACGAATCCTGTGAAAACCTAAAAAATTCCGAAAATAAAGTTGATTCACATTGTACTTCTTGATCCGTTGCTATGTCTACTGGAACGCCGAAACGACACGTAGTTTTGAAACAACGTTTTAGCGACCGTTTCTGCTGTGATATCCACGAGCAGATATGCTTCAGGCCTGCAGAGGGTGAACCGTTCAACAACTGTTAATGTATAAGAAAAACCATGCGAAGGAGGCAAAGGACCTACTCTATCAATATGAATGTGTTCAAAACGACCCCTGGGTACCTCAAAATCACCTAAAGGCGTCCTAGTGTGACAATTGACTTTTGAAGTTTGACAGTTGATACAGGATTTTGTCCATGAAGTATAATCAGAATTCATCCTGGGCCAGAAATATTTAGTGGTTATCAATTTTTTTCGTAGCTTTAATGCCAGCGTGAGTTGAATTGTGAAAAATTTCGAAGACTGTTCGACGTAAACGTGTTGGTACGTAAGGACGACCTTTAGAATGTGAAACATCACACCAAACTACAACTTTCAAACCTGAAGCGGTAATCTGTTTTAATAAATAACTTACTTCTTCATCATTTTCTTCCCTAACTAATAAAGAAACAAGTTCAACATCATCCTTTTGCGCGGTTTTTATATTGCCAAATTAAAATTGGAAGAGTTCAATGAGTCCATAATGTTCGTAGCACCGTATTCCAAAACGTTAACGTCGTCAATCCGTGACATAGTGTCCGCGACAACGTTAGAACGACCTGGAATGTGTCGTATATTATTTGTAAATTGCAAAATAAATTCTAATTATCTAGTCTGTCGCGGCGAACGGTCTGTTTTTGACGATAAAATTGAAACTAATGGCTTATGATCGGTATCACAAGTAAAAACGCGGTCTTCTAATAAATGTCTAAAATGTTTAATTGACGTATAAAGTGATAGTAGTTCTCTGTCAACAGTAGAATGACGTTTTTGCGCATCGGTCAGTTTCCGTGAAAATAAACCTAACCGAGAAGTAGTATGTTTAAATGTCTGTTCTAAAACTGAACCCATTGACACACCATAGCAGTCAACAGCTAATGAAAGTATTGCACCCTCATCACAACCGGGGTGAGCCAAAACCGTAGCGCTTATTAAAGCTTGCTTAGCTTTCTCAAAACTAGCAGAACATTCCAACGGTCAGAAATTAATAACCTTACTCTTATCACGTAACATGCTAGCATTCAATATGTGCAAGTGATTCAAAATTTCTGAAAAATTAGTGACAAACCTAGTATAAAAACTAATCATACCTATAAAACGTTGAAGTTGTTTAATAGTAGATGGTTGTGGAAAATCATCAATAACCTCACCTCTCTCTTTGGTCGGCACAATACCCGCAGGATTAATAAAGTGTCCTAATAAGGTGAAACCACTAGTGCCATAAACACATTTAGTTGGTTTTATGTTGATTTCATATTCATTCAGGCGTTCAAAAATCACTCATAAATGTTCCAAATGTTGTTTATGATCTGTATTTGCTACTAGTACATCAAAATACACAAAAACGAATTTTAAATCAGAAAAAATTTCATTCATGAATCTGTAGAATGTCTGACTTGCATTTTTCAAACCAAATGGCATTCGCAGAAATGCAATAAACCGAAAGGTGTTGTGATTGCCGTCTTGTAAATGTCACATTCAGCGACAGGTATCTGATGATAAGCACGAACCAAGTCGATTTTTTAAAATACTTTACAATCAAATAAATGTGCATTAAAATCTTGTATGTGTGGTAGGGGGTACCTATCAGCAACAGTTACAGTGTTCAACTGTCGGTAGTCACTACAAGAACTCTAGTCGTTAGGTTCCTTTTTCGCTGCCATATGCAGTGGAGCAGCGACAGATGAAGAAGAATGTCTACAAATACCTAACTCAACCATCTGGGCAAATTCCTCTTTCGCTATATTAAGGTTTACTGTATCTAATCTACGCGGACGGCTAAAAGGCAAATGACCCTCGGTTGCAATAAAATGTTTAACAGCATGTTTGACGGGCCAAAAATATACCGGTGTCCCTACTAGCTGCGGAAAATTACGTAATAATGTCATATATTGGTCTTCAATATAAAATAATTTTGTGGAAATGACAGAACTAGTTCCGGCGTAACAATTCACTGACAGATTTGTCTTGTTATCAACCAAAAGTTTGTTCTTCAAGTCCACAGTTAAACCGATGTGCCAAAAAATCTGCACCAATAATTAGGAGGGGTCAGCCACATTAAAATGAAATTAAATACACGACGTAATCCCAAATCAACTTTTAAAAGTTTCTTACCGTAGCGTAGGTGTAAACAAATCCACCGTTAACCATGGTAAGAATCAAGTCATTATTTACTTTTAAATCTGTAAAAGCATTTCTCGGTACAACTGACAAATCGGCACCGGTATCTATTAAAAAACGTAAATTGTTTGATACATCAAAAATAACAAGGCGACGTCTGCTGTCAAGTGCACTAGTGTCAGCAGACATAACACTAGATTTGTCTAGTTTTTTGAATTATTTGATTTATTATCAAATAATTAAACTTTACAAAAAGCACACCAAGGACCGCCACATTTAAAAGCCCGGTCTTTATATACTTGATGATAATAGCAAATCGTATTGCATGTAGGATCAAAATTATTCGGATTGTTAGAAGATTAGAAGAACTTGAACGACATCGGTTATGACAGCACAATGTGCATCAGTAAGAGACAAGGATGAGCGTTTGTGTTATTTGCAGATTGCAAGGAAGACAATTACGACTCTAGTGACAGTTGTCTGCAAAACTTGATTTAAAGTCATCTGGAAATTTGCAGAAAAGTTATTAAAAGTAGTGAAAATGTCTGATAACGTTATGGACGGAACTGTGTCAGGGATTGAAATAGGTAAAGCAGAAAAACTAGACTGGATTGTAGATAAAACTGGACTTTGGCAGGATTCCCGAACTTTATCAGCTATCTCATTCCCAAACTTTATCAGCTATGTCAAGAAGTTCTTGCAAATCCGACTTTCCCAAAGCAGTCAAGGCAATATAAACTCTTTTTGGTAAACGCTGCTTCCACAATTTTAATAGCAAATTCTGATTCACCATGTAGGATCCGTCCACTATACCCAGCATGAAACAGTAAAAATCTGAAGGTTTCTTGGCCCCAATCTCTAAACCAGTTAACAAATCTTTAACCTTTTTTCTTCACTGGAAGAAAAGCGCGAAATGACAATATTTTTTAAATTACTATATAAATCTCGCTCCGGAGGATTATTGATAACCTCTAATGGCAAATGGGCCACAATTTCGTCGTATTTTTTACGATCAGAGGTTACCCTCGAAACGTTAAATTATGCCTCAACCTGCTTGAACCAAATTAACGAATTTAACATCCAAAAAAGGTTCAATTTGACATACGTTACATATTGTTGATTGACAGGCAGAGGTTCGTCTACCTCGATATTTACTTGGGGTGGATCAATTATCATTAATAATAATAATGTAATAGTTTGACAGACGTCCGAAAAGTTTAAACGATTGCTTAATGGACGCTTAAGAAATGGTGAGCAGTACATACAATATACTCACCTAACTAGGTACACATTATAGAAAACCAAAGGCAAAACAGAAATTATAACCGCCAACACCGGAGGGATTCAATACAACCACCAAATTCAAATAAAAATCAGTATCTGCAAAAATTGTTGGGCACAGAAGAAAGAAACTTCTCCTGGGTCTGGCTCCAAAACTACTCCAAATAGCCGACGGGGGCCATCAATCTCAGAGGGAAGGTACGGCGGCTGCTGGGCGTTGAGCGTCGGAGTCACCAATTTATGTGGAGTTCCACATAATTAAAAACACCTGTAAGAATTTGTACTGTATCTACAATATTTTATTATTATTCTTTTCTTCTTTTTTGTTTCCCTCGTTACCGATCTTCTTTTCTTCTAGGAGCTCTATCTATTGCATGAAAATGCACATATCGCTGTTATCTCAGAATGAGTACGCTACATCTGACTTCTTGTTTTTCTTTGATAATTCGGTTATGAGGAGACAAATGGAAAAGAAAAGGCAATTCTCCACATTTTCACCAATTTTCTGTACCACGTTTCGTTGCTTTAGAGCAACCACTAAGAATTTAGAAAGAGATTTATGAAAGATCGTAAACTTATTCAATTACATAAGTATTTTATATAAATATAAATAAAACTCAGGTCCGTATTTTGAAAATTTTTATAGAAAATGATAAAATTCTGGTTTTCGTTAAATTGGTGAGTCAATGTTAAGTAGGAAGATTTTAAAATTGTAAAGGAAGTCATTACAGGGTATTTGTTTTAAATGAAATACTACATACTCCAAAAAAATAAGAAAATTTTAGGCAAATTAAAAATTTCTTTAATTTCAATTTTTGCGATTTTCTCAGACACAGTTTTAGACAGTATATAAGTTTCTTTACGAAAACATGTTAAAGTGCAAAATTTGTCCTTTTCTCTGCAAATAAGCGAAATACTCAAGTTGACGTAAAATTTGGATTACCCTGTTTTTATTGGAAATATCTTTTGCTAAATTGTTAGCTGACAGCCTAAGCGTGATGGATTTATAATTTCTTTGTCATAAAAAGTTTATAACAGCCTACGGAAATCATCAAATTAATATTTTTTTTCTTCTTTCATACTGGCAATAAATTCAGCTGTGACAAATGTTGAGTGAATTTTTTTAAATATCACGAAAAACGTTACATTGTATTTATCATTTATCCTGTAAGAACATTTCTCAAAGTTCTTTTTATAAATATTCAATCTGGAAGTTTGACTGCTTCAATAAAAAATATATAATACTTGTAAATTTATGGCAAATTTAGGAATCTTAACTGGCACACTTCAAACAAATTGAGAATTCGTTATTCAAATCTTTTGTGCTAGTTCAAGGCACCCGTAAAGAAAGTAAAATATCTTGATCGATACTGACAGTGACAAATATGAAACAACAGGTTTTATAGAGTTACTCCTACAGATGCCAATAAAACATTATTGCTGGAGACAGGTATGTAAATAAGAAGGGATGATCTTACCTCTAAATATAACATGTCAAAAGTATTTTTATATTTCATATATTAAGTTCAATAAGTCCATTACAACTTTTTATAATAATTAAGTAGCATATGAAAGCAAATGTTTTTTTTATCTTCTTTTAGTTTATAGGGTAGAAAAATATAAGTTAAAATTTTGTACTTTGGTATTCAGTCCAGCTTGGCTTGAAATAAATTTTCAGTATATATTCGATTTCTAGAAATTCAGTGAACCATGATTTATTTTTAGATAAATGAAATTTTCTATACGAGATATAAGAAAGTTTTAAGAAAAGTTACTTAGGATCAACACAATTTTAGTTTTATATTTATCGTCATTTACTTTTAGGCAAATTATTTAATTTCAAAATCAATGCAATTGTTACCTCCTTTAAGTAATATCCATGTGTAAAATTTGAGAGTTCTGTTTAGAGCCGTACCCGGAATAAAATTTTTTTTCCTCTCAAAATTTAAAGACAGTAGCTTCGTTAGGAAGCAATTTTCAAAATGTTCGTATTCCTGAAATTTGTCTTATTTTTGGTTATTGCCTCATAGAATATTCCATTTTTGATAAATGAGAAGCAAATGTTACAGCTATGACATGAAGATTATAACATTTTATCATAGGTTTATTTCGATATCTATCACAAATAAATCATAGCTAAAGAGGGAACAGGATTCATTTAAGGCACTGCACAATGATCCGGCTTCATGTAAAGCTCTACCAAAAAGGCTTTTTGCGAACATATTTTCTGGGAGTGGAAATTATACCTACACTAAAGTAAATAAGTTGAAGTTTCATTTGCCCAAATATTCTATTGTTTGAAGTTGCTGTTATTATTCTAGAGGACCATACATTTGACTAGCCCGTATGTATGCCTTCAAAGAGTGGGGAAATAAAAGAATAAATTCTTCAATTTAATTAACTTATTATACATTATTGAAAAGACCATTTCTTCTAGTTTTATAAATGCTATTTTTCCCTTTTAAAATACTACTATGCTTCTACACAGAGCTATTTTCCGTAGCTATGTTCAAATAAAAAACATATCAACTTTAAAAAGACTCTTAACTATATGTTCCATCGGCCTCCATCAAGTGCAATACATCACGTGATAACATGTCTATATAGCTATAAAATGCGAAAATGGAATATTTCCCAACACAGGTAGGATGACAGATTTCTACCAAGTAACATAATTGTTCATAATAAATATTTTAAAATGTACATACATACTCAAATAGGTTTTTAATGGTAAAAATTAACTGCTGTTCTTCTTTTCGTCAATTTTGTGGCTATGCAGTATCTAGTACATAATATATTTTGTCAATACAAAAGTAATATAAATATAAATATTTTTCACCACCAATTAGGATGTTATTCGCTACATAATGTGTGTTTAATGAAAGTAATCACTAATAACCACAAATAGAGCAACCTCATATGGGATGTATACCCACCCGCTTTTGTTATTTTTGGTATATTATCTGCACCTTTTTGCGGTTAAACAATTATAAAAGATGTTGAAATATTTTAAAATTGTTAGTTTTGCAAATACCGTCATTCTCGCAAAAAATACAACGATATGAGCTCTATAAATATTAATAAGCGCGAATTAACCCTTCATCTAATAGAGCACAGAAAACATATATCCACAGTGGAGCGTTATATCCAAGAAAACTGTCCAACTCTTTAGTCCAAGTCTTAACAAATACACCATAGAGTGCTACATGTACTGTATGCTTAGCTAAACCAATAGAAATGAATTATCTTGCACGTATGATGCAAAAACTAGAAAGAGAAGAAACATTCAGATTTGGGCTATCCAATTTACATGCTTGGATTAGATTTATGGAGTTAATTTTTCATATATCTTATAACATAAGAGGTAAAAAAATGCTACTAAAAAACTTGTATAAGAACGTTTTATAAATTATTTGGATTTAATAGTAGATAAACCTTGTCAAGTTAGTGGGACTAGCAATGACGGAAATACTGCAAGGAGGTTTTTTAGCAACTTTACCTGTAGGTCTGAAATAACAAGAGTTCATGAAGAATTGATTCAATGATTTTATATTCTACTTTAAAGTATATCTTGTGATAAGACGATTAACTCAACAAAGTTTGGTAACTACGCACGTATTACAGCTGAACTTTATGTAAGAAAATATAACTGGTACTACATGCCCGCTTCAGTGCACAAAATTTTGACACACTGAGAAAACATAATTAGATACAATGCCATTTTACCTCTTGGACAATTATTGGAAGATGCTCAAGAATATAGAAACAAAGATTACAAAAAAAATGAGATTTCATCACTCTAGAAAGTGTTCCGGGTCAGCAACTAACGAAGATGTTTTTCACAGTTTATTGTTTACATTCGATCCATTCTTAACAAGCATTAGAAACCAACCTTCACAGAATTCCATGAAACTCGATGAGGAGGTTTTGAATTTACTGGGCACATCAAATTAATATTTCTCCTTCTCTGTAATATAATGATGTAGTTTACTATATTATTCCACGGTAAACTATAACTTATTTTTTAAAGGCAAGTTACTCAATGTATCACAAATTTTATTTATCTATATAAATCCACTGATTTAAGCCATATCCGTTTTAATTATTACTTACTTATCAATAAACCAACTTTTTCGTTTTAATTATTAAAACCTTCATAATATCAAATATATGTATTGTAAAATAGATACTCAGACACTTAAAAGAAAAGTTTTTTTGGGGTTTGAGTGTTGGTTGTTGCGGTTTTGTTGAGCTATTTTTTGAATTTTAGATTTACTTTCAATTAATTCTTAATAAATATAGTAGTAAGAAACTTCACATGGTGACATATAACTGAAAGACCACTTTATATGTATTTTAAGATAGAGGTCCCCACATTCACCTGTCACTAGTCTATGAACAGATGTTAATATATTATAGACAGTTTAATTTGTTTTAACTTTTTAACTTTACAGTCTAAAATTAATTCTTTCAAAGTGATGTATTTTGTTGTTTGGCTGTATATTGCTTTTAAATGTGGACAAATCTTTGTATATTTGTATTTTAACTTAAGTTTTATATTTACAATTTTAACCTTATATTCGTCATTTTTTCTACAATTTATTTTCTTCTAATGTTTTCTAACAATTTTTAGTCTTGTTGCCTGAAGATGTGGTAATACTTTAGTATAAATATCACGGAACCGGTAGCAGTAATAAAGAGTTTGTGAGATAAAGGACCTATTATTTAAACCAGTAATCGTAGTATTATGTATTACATTTTATAATAATAAAATTTGCGACACAAAATGTTAAATATAAGTTTTTATATATATTTTTAAATAAACAATTTGTAATATTTTCTTTGATCACATTACACTTTAACCTTTTCCTGATATGCATTTCATATTTTATGTAAATTTGTCTAAACAAAGTTACAGATTCTTGGCAAAAAATAGGCCGTTTTGCACCACTGTGCGCTGTCTTGATCAGGCGGCCAATATAAATTTGTAAATCACTCATAAAATTTTTATATTGGTGTTAACAAACAAAACAAAACAATTTCAAATGATATATACTTAAAATAATATTTCTCTAACTAGAGTAATGTTACTTAAAATTAAAAAAGGAGATCTTTTTTTAGGAAACTTCATGTACGGAGCATTTTGTATTTCTAAAAAACTCTACTAAATAACTTTTTGCTTTATATTCAGATTAGCGTTACTTTTCTCTTGTCGAATGTTTTATGTAAGTATTCATTTGAACTGAATGAAACACAATTTATAAAATTGTTTCCAAGGACAACTTTCTATTTTTCTTCACCATTTGGACACGAATATTAAAAGTCAATTTCTTAAAACCACCAGCAACTCTGTGACGATTTATTTTAATATTGTCTAATAACATTTTTTATTCATTATCACATTTGCACATTTACTGTATATTTTTCCTGAAATATAGTCACTAATAAAGAATTGCAAATAAGTGATTCTGAATATCTTCCTTTACATGGGATATCAAACTTGTATTTTATATTCTACCTTTAAACAAAAAACAAAATACATAAATATATTACTTACAAAAATTGTAACAATTCCAAAAAAAATCTATTTATGGAAGATCTTGACAACGAATTGGATGCCATTTTATTATTCAAAAATTTTACATTTTAAAATCGACTATTTTAATAGATTTGTTCGCCAAACACACTTCTCTGGTAACTATTAGAGTTACGAAAAAAGCAGCACCATAATTAACGATTACTATAAAATTTTTGATGAAGCGAAGAGATGAGTCCCTGTCTGTTTATAAAAGAACTTTATCGGATTGGCAAAATTACAGAACCATAAGGAATTATACTAACCACGAAATTACACGGGAGAAACGCTCAAATTGTTTAAAAACCTCGAAAAACATTGAAAATTCTTGGAACTCTTAAAAAATTTCCAATAAATTTTAAAAATAGTAGTGAAATCCTCCTCATCTCTCTAATGTTAATCTAATAAAATAAATAATTCCCCCCCCCCCCCCCCCCCCCCCCCCCCCCCCCCCCCCCCCCCCCCCCCCGCCCCGGCGGGGCCCCCCCCCCCCCCCCCCCCCCCCCCCCCCCGCCGCCCCCCCCCCCCCCCCCCCCCCCCCCCGCCCCCCCCCCCCCCCCCCCCCCCCCCCCCCCCCCCCCCCCCCCCCCCCCCCCCCCCCCCCCCCCCCCCCCCCCCCCCCCCCCCCCCCCCCCCCCCCCCCCCCCCCCCCCCCCCCCCCCCCCCCCCCCCCCCCCCCCCCCCCCCCCCCCCCCCCCCCCCCCCCCCCCCCCCCCCCCCCCCCCCCCCCCCCCCCCCCCCCCCCCCCCCCCCCCCCCCCCCCCCCCCCCCCCCCCCCCCCCCCCCCCCCCCCCCCCCCCCCCCCCCCCCCCCCCCCCCCCCCCGCCCCCCCCCCCCCCCCCCCCCCCCCCCCCCCCCCCCCCCCCCCCCCCCCCCCCCCCCCCCCCCCCCCCCCCCCCCCCCCCCCCCCCCCCCCCCCCCCCCCCCCCCCCCCCCCCCCCCCCCCCCCCCCCCCCCCCCCCCCCCCCCCCCCCCCCCCCCCCCCCCGGCCCCCCCCCCCCCCCCCCCCCCCCCCCCCCCCCCCCCCCCCCCCCCCCCCCCCCCCCCCCCCCCCCCCCCCCCCCCGCCGCGCCCCCCCCCCCCCCCCCCCCCCCCCCCCCCCCCCCCCCCCCCCCCCCCCCCCCCCCCCCCCCCCCCCCCCCCCCCCCCCCCCCCCCCCCCCCCCCCCCCCCCCCCCCCCCCCCCCCCCCCCCCCCCCCCCCCCCCCCCCCCCCCCCCCCCCCCCCCCCCCCCCCCCCCCCCCCCCCCCCCCCCCCCCCCCCCCCCCCCCCCCCCCCCCCCCCCCCCCCCCCCCCCCCCCCCCCCCCCCCCCCGCCCCCCCCCCCCCCCCCCCCCCCCCCCCCCCCCCCCCCCCCCCCCCCCCCCCCCCCCCCCCCCCCCCCCCCCCCCCCCCCCCCCCCCCCCCCCCCCCCCCCCCCCCCCCCCCCCCCCCCCCCCCCCCCCCCCCCCCCCCCCCCCCCCCCCCCCCCCCCCCCCCCCCCCCCCCCCCCCCCCCCCCCCCCCCCCCCCCCCCCCCCCCCCCCCCCCCCCCCCCCCCCCCCCCCCCCCCCCCCCCCCCCCCCCCCCCCCCCCCCCCCCCCCCCCCCCCCCCCCCCCCCCCCCCCCCCCCCCCCCCCCCCCCCCCCCCCCCCCCCCCCCCCCCCCCCCCCCCCCCCCCCCCCCCCCCCCCCCCCCCCCCCCCCCCCCCCCCCCCCCCCCCCCCCCCCCCCCCCCCCCCCCCCCCCCCCCCCCCCCCCCCCCCCCCCCCCCCCCCCCCCCCCGCCCCCCCCCCCCCCCCCCCCCCCCCCCCCCCCCCCCCCCCCCCCCCCCCCCCCCCCCCCCCCCCCCCCCCCCCCCCCCCCCCCCCCCCCCCCCCCCCCCCCCCCCCCCCCCCCCCCCCCCCCCCCCCCCCCCCCCCCGCCCCCCCCCCCCCCCCCCCCCCCCCCCCCCCCCCCCCCCCCCCCCCCCCCCCCCCCCCCCCCCCCCCCCCCCCCCCCCCCCCCCCCCCCCCCCCCCCCCCCCCCCCCCCCCCCCCCCCCCCCCCCCCCCCCCCCCCCCCCCCCCCCCCCCCCCCCCCCCCCCGCCCCCCCCCCCCCCCCCCCCCCCCCCCCCCCCCCCCCCCCCCCCCCCCCCCCCCCCCCCCCCCCCCCCCCCCCCCCCCCCCCCCCCCCCCCCCCCCCCCCCCCCCCCCCCCCCCCCCCCCCCCCCCCCCCCCCCCCCCCCCCCCCCCCCCCCCCCCCCCCCCCCCCCCCCCCCCCCCCCCCCCCCCCCCCCCCCCCCCCCCCCCCCCCCCCCCGGCCCCCCCCCCCCCCCCCCCCCCCCCCCCCCCCCCCCCCCCCCCCCCCCCCCCCCCCCCCCCCCCCCCCCCCCCCCCCCCCCCCCCCCCCCCCCCCCCCCCCCCCCCCCCCCCCCCCCCCCCCCCCCCCCCCCCCCCCCCCCCCCCCCCCCCCCCCCCCCCCCCCCCCCCCCCCCCCCCCCCCCCCCCCCCCCCCCCCCCCCCCCCCCCCCCCCCCCCTTCTTCTTTCCCCCCCTTTTTCTCTTCCTTTTTTTTTTTTTTTTTTTTTTTTTTTTTCCCTTTTTTTCTTTTCCCCCCTTCCCCCCCCCCCCCCCCTCTCCCCCCCCGGCGGGGGGGGGGGGGGGGCGCACTATGTTAATCAGTGTGCCAATAATATCTCTACCTGTAGTGATATGTATGGAGCCTAGAGAGAGAAAGTTCATGTTAAGATAGAGAGAGAGAGATGAAATACTACCCAGTATTTTCCTATTTGTGGGGGCTCAAGTCATATGACCTTAGCTCTTTCGTTTCCTTTCCTTTCTTATAGATTACGATGAGTCTTTCCCTTTTCTTATATTGGCTCTCTTCAGATCATTTAAACTGTTCCAAGGCTCCATCCAATATCTGTTATTAGATCAATGCTGTTCTAGCTGTCTCACCTTTGGTTTGGGTTCACTAACTAACCTCAACGATAGTTACCGAGTAGAATATTCAACCAGAGGGGGGGGAATAAAATTATGTTTGTTAATGTTTATTACTTCCTCACCCCTCAAAGTGAGGAAGGTATATATTTGTGAAAAAAATTTAGAATATTTCTATTGCATTTTTGGACGAATCTCGACGAATTATGACGATACACAAAATTTTACACAGAAAAAATGTTGTCTGTGTGTCTGTGTGGTTCGCGATAGCAGCTACAGTTTTTGAGATGAAGCTTTCAAATTTAGTAAACACATTCTAAAGGTCAAGGACGAGATTGAGTTCATTGATAAGCAAAATCAGTCCCAGTGTCTAAAAAATATATTAGTAACATTCTACCAATGTGACTTTTTTGAAACGTCAGAAAATGTGACTTTTTGGAAACGTCAAAAGTTACTTTTATTATAAACTCCACCACACGTCGAGTTTTACTACAGTGAGGAAGTTCTGATCCCCAAGTAACTGGCAGCGGTTTTTTTATAAAAATAATATATTCATGTTCCAAACAGAATTGTTCGTATATTTTTGTTAATATTTCATGTTATAGAATAATATTCTCTATATTAATAATATGTTTGCCTCATTCAATACAATATAATAATCACGATACAAGTAAATGACTTCCATAAACAGAATAAGTACCAAGTAACAAGTACAAAATAACGAGTATTCGTGTCAAAAAGTACCTAACTACTCGTTAAAGTACTCAAAAATAACTAATGTTTACATCACCTATGAAGTGTACCTAAGCAGAGTAACCGTTAAACAATTTTTCTTTGGAAACACATCACCAACAATCAATACACTATAATTTCGTATAAAATAAAATTCTGAGATTCCACAGATGAGCCGTTCCAAATCGTATATGAGCTACATGAACTAAATTTTAATAGTTCTTAATATCCAAGAACTTGTCATGGTTTCAAAATGAAATTTATTAAATTATTATATAGGCAATAATTACAAAGTTTCACGCATTCAATCCTTTTTCTTCACCCTGTATGAACTTATTACAAAGGAGGGGGAGGCTCTCTCATTTTACAAGTCTGTCGAAGTTAACGTTCCAGAAAAATGTGAATTTTATTATGCCTTGCATAATAGAACAGAATTGTGTACGGCTTTCTCAAAGTACACCTTGGGGCGTATATACATATATATCAGCATTCCATTAGTTAGATACGATATTCCATATCGTCAACTTTGAAGTGACATATTATGTTACATTCTTGTTCAGTTTGCCTCATAGTTTAAGATATTGATGGTTCTTATTTATTATCAAAACTTAAATATATATTAAGGAACGTGTTTCGTGGGGTATGGCTTGCTTTACCTATAGAAGAAAAAATAAAATCAGTCAGTTAACACTGACGTGGTTTCCACAAAACACTATATACTGCACTCGATGTGCGTTTCGTCAACCAAGTTGACATCATCTAGAGTTAATTAAAACTAATCTTACGCTAACGATGTGTCCTATTTATTTCTACACTGTTGTTATGGTTCGGTGAATCGTGACGCACTAACCAATAAAGTGGACTATATGGGATTAGCCCTCTCTCAGTATTCATAGTATTTTTACACATTGGTAATTTCCAAATTTCAATTGCATCCAGCTGTCTAGTATTTGTTACATTCCTAATTAATCTTAAATTACTACTAAACATCTGTTCTGCCATATTTGATATGATCCATACGCTCATTGAATCTAGTTTGAATTGATCGTCTAGTTTGTCCAACATACTGTCGATTACAGTCCTTACAGCTAGTTTCGACTTTTTGTTTGTTTCAATTTTGTCTTATGGATTGCCTAAAAGTTATTGTAGTTTATCAATTCCCGATCAGTGAACTACTGTCATACCTATATCTTTAAAAATCTTACCATAATAATTGAATCCTTTTGAGAATCGGTTTTACCTGTACTAGGTTATGCAAAGGATCTGCGTGGAAATGTGTCCACAGCAAACGTTTGCAATAAAATACTGTAACTGGCAAACCCGAGCCGAAATAACCCACAATTCACTAAATGCATATGGATTTCCACCGGTAACTATTCCATACCCCACCAAAGTGTACCTTTCAACAGTACTTTAATTACCAATTAGCTTATATTATGATATTTTTGTAAATGGTGGCATAATTGTTCGACTCGCTTAAAATTCTATTTTATTTTGAAAAAAATAAGAATAATTTGGTTCTGCACCATAATACTGAAAACACATGCTCCTAGTATTGATGCCTTATAATAAATTTAACAAAACGCCAAAGAAATTTTAAACAAACTTCTAACCTTCCGCACGGCCATATTATGTGGTTAAGATAATATTTTTGTGGATGGTTTTTACAAGGGAAAAAGAAAAAAGAAAAAAGGGTTTATAGACGACGCACAGTGTAATATTTTAATAATCTAGAGGGATTTAAGTCGAAAATTTCATATAAGTAATATTAAGAAATTTGCATTAAAACATTCTAAATATTAATAACTGTTTTGTTATTACGTAAAAAGTTGTGGTCACAGGGTCTAAACCTAAGGGAAGCACGTAGATGGTTCATACGTGTTGCTTGGGAAGTTCAGTAAGGCGTGATAGTTCTTTTAGAGTGGATGGTGTTCTTATGCGTTCTTTTGGTATCTGTGTATAGTTTAGAGTTCTAACAAGTCATTAAGGTAAGTTTTTGATGTTTTGAACTTATATAACTATTGATATTAAAAAAAACTTTAACAATGTTACAATTTGTATGTATTATCATGTTACCATAAACTAGAAGTTTCCTACATGGGCGTATGTGGATTTCTACCTACCTTTTTGTTATTCACTAGACTTTTTACTATTGGAAAACAATTAATTGTTTTGCATCCGTTTGCGTTTCCAATATATTTCTTTTTTTTCGGAAAGGCTACAATAATAACCCGTCAAGTAATTTTTGAAGTTTGGCCCGGCAACAGTAAACCCGAGCGCTATAATGCAGTGTATGAATTTGTTTTAGGAACATTTTACCACGTAATGTTCCCTGATAACTTTATTCAGGATTTAAAATCCTCTTGGAGAAGCTTATGTCAACAAATCGAATTAAGGTGGGAGAAATGTCACCGAAATCGTGGCCGGTTTTTGGAAAACAATTCTAAGTGGCTAGAGAAAGTCATTACTTTTCCTGAGACTGTTTATAATTTCTTGCCTTCAGCATCTAGAGATCAACCACTTTCTGTCTTGGGTAGACCATCAAAGCCATTCGAAGAGTGCTGCGAAAAAATAAAAAGGAGGAAGATTAAATCTTTTGTAAGTCAACTAGCACCGAAAACATACTCAAGGCTGCTGAAATAAAGCTGCGTGAGGAGGGAAAGAAAGATTCCGCTGCTATAGTAAAAGAATTATCCCAAGCGTCACCCGCTCGAGGCACCAAAATAAAAAAAGTCGACGTTTGTTTTTAGAAAAACCAAAAATGTTGTCAGCTGACCAAGCTCTAGCACTAATGATCGACGCTAATATTTCAACACATCAATATAACGTGATAAGAGAGCAGGCAAATAACATAGCTCCTAATATGTATCCATCATATCATGCAGTTAAAGAAGCAAAGACGAGGTGTTACCCTGCAGATATTAGAGTGACTGAAATTTCGGCGGAAATTCGCTTACAGTCACTGATTAATCATACTATTTTAAGATTGTGTGCAGCACAAGAAGAGGTTCTTGAACATATTGAAGAAACTTTCAGTGAGCTTTATTTTATTATAAAGTGGGGATGTGATGGGTCTCAGCAAACGCGATACAAACAAAGGTTTACAAATGAGGGTCAATCTGATGACAATTTGTTTAGTATTTCCATGGTACCAATTCAACTTTATTTTAACCAGGATGGGTTCAAACGAATCGTCTGGCAAAATTCACATCCTTCCTCAGTTCAGTATTGTCGACCTATAGAGTTTATGTTCGCAAAGGAAACAACTGATTTGGTGTTAAAAGAAGTGACCGCTATTGAACAACAAGTGAATACTTGTGTGTAACTCAGAAATAAAAACGTTTTGGTTAAGCCCTTGTTAGTTTTAAGTATGATAGATGGCAAAGTCTGTACATTATTGTCCTCATACTCATCTTCGCAAACCTGCATTTTGTGTGGTGTTACACCAAAGGACATGAATAAACCAGAGCTAATTTCAGAAAAAGAAATTGATTTGAAAACACTAACCTTTGGATTATCACCACTACATGCGTGGATTAGATTCATGGAATGTTTGCTACACCTTGCATATAGGTTAGAAGTAAAAATATGGAGGGCTGAAATAAAAACTAAGGTTGCGAATAGAAAAAAATATATTCTAGATAGATTTAAAGCTGAAATGGGTCTGTTGGTAGACATACCTACACAACAAGCAGGTAATACGAATGATGGAAATACGGCTCGGCGATTTTTCAGAAACGCGGAAAAGTCTGCCGATATAACAGGTATCAATTTAGAACTAATTCAACGTTTTCATATAATTTTGGAAATAATAAGTTGTGGATTTTCGATAAATGCTAATGCTTTCGAAAATTATATGTGTCAAACCAGAAATCTGTATTTAAAAGAGTACCACTAGTTTTATATGTCAAGTAGCATACATAAAATTTTGTTTCATGGCAAGATTGTTATTGCCTCTTGTATTCTTCCGATTGGTCAACTTTCGGAAGAAGCACAAGAGGCGAGAAACAAAGACAGCAGAAGGTATAGAGAGCATTTTACAAGAAAGACTTCCCGGGTCGACACAAACACGGATCTTATTCACAGACTTTTAATTTCGTCCGATCCATTTTTAGCTAGCTTGGAGGTATTCTCCTAAAAGAAAACGGAAAACTTTCTCATGAAGTTCTTTCACTGCTCTCAATACCTGATTTAGATTTAGAGGCAAGTGAATCTACTGAATGTGAATCTGTTGAATCAGATTAAGTCCATCGTTTTGTAAAAATCAGCAATTTGTAATTATATTTTATTTTAGTTTTATAGAGAAAATAAATGTATTTAGAAAATAAATGTTTTATGTCCACAACACATTTTTTAGTCAAAATATTATTAGAAACTAAGAAAACTGGTTTCCGAAGTATTTTATATTACATTACGAGAGACTCAGAAAAAATAGGTATCGACAAAAACAGAAATTATTTGCAGGGGAATTAAGTCCCCCTAGATTGTTAAAATGTCACGTCTTCTAAATTGCCCTATACCAAATAATAAGATATTTTCAAAGGTATTCCAATTTAGTAATGAACATAAAAAAATGTTTTATTATTGTATCTCAAAAATGATGTAGAATGAACCCGCGGTGTGATCAAACCAACTATTAAATAGAATATATCTTTAGTTTTTTGAAATCTACGTTTTATTACGATTCCAGTGATACATACATGTTATATATTTGTATCATTTGTTTGGAAGATACAAGATGTTAAAGTATCGAATTAAAATGAAATAGAAACTATAAAATGTCATATTTCTAGAAGCTTATGGAAAAATAAATAAGTGTCTAAATAATTAAATCTATCAGTCGATTAACTTGTCATTTTCTGTTGTCATAACTTGTGTGTGAAATATTTCTATTAAATAAAATCATGTATT
Source organism: Rhamnusium bicolor (assembly GCA_029963845.1). Taxonomy (NCBI): domain Eukaryota; kingdom Metazoa; phylum Arthropoda; class Insecta; order Coleoptera; family Cerambycidae; genus Rhamnusium; species Rhamnusium bicolor. The sequence continues at coordinate 480,398 of JANEYF010004447.1, forward strand.
ATTCTGAAAATGAACGCAAGAATATATTCGAAGCATATTTTAACAGCTTGTAACTTCCAAACGAATAATACAAATATATAACATGTATATATCACTGGAATCATAATAAAACGTAAATTTCAAAAACTAAAAATATATGAGATGTTCTATTTAAAAAAAAATATAAGTTAGGTTGGTCACACTTTTTATGAAACACCATGTACATTCATTGTAAAAAAACTCATAAAATTCCCTACAATCTGTTTTTTCAAACGTCTTTCTTACTCTAAAAATAACGGAGAAAAGGGGGTGGGAATTCTCGCGGATTCACCCAGCCAACAACAGTTTTAGTCAAAAACTGTAAAACGCCCTGTCCCTCAAAAAACGGTTCACATTCAACGGTAAGTTTGGGGGTGTTTTGAACTCAGCTAAGTGTGCTCTAGCTCCCATAACACTGTCACTTTAAAGCTGAAACAAATTCGCCTCTCACTACAGGAAACTCGGAAACCGTACGTGATACAACACCGGTTAAATTGGGGCAAAGTTGCAGAATTGACGATCAGAAATATGTTGTTGAGAAATGGAAAATATATCTTGCTGTTCTTGAAATTTTTGAAAATAAGTAAAATTTTGAATTTTAAAAAAAAATTTATTTAGTCTATTCTAGATCATCATCAAGTATGTTATTTTAAATACAGACATGTATAGTTTATTTTAAATTTATTTGCAACATAAAAACGTCGGCTACTTTGGCGAAGGTAAAGGGATCAAAGAAGCCAACATTTTTTTGTTGCAATTAAGTTTGAATTAAACGGTATTTTTCATTGCATTTTTTTGTAGAATTTGAACCTCATGAACTTCTATGATGTATAAACTTTTATGTTGCTAAACATTTCGCAGCTATAAACCATCATCAAATGTGATTTTTTCCTTGATGCTGATTTACAGCTATGAAAATCTGAGAATAGCTTCACATAATAATATGCAAGCTATAACCAAACTATGTCTTTCAGTGGATAGAACTAAATGTGAAATAAGGTTTATTTTTTTAATCTGTCAACGTTTTTAAAGTAACGCTATAATCAATAAGATGCTGAATTTTTGAACTGTGGTTTAATTAATAACTTCTAAATCTTCCCCATAATATAACAGTCATGTACAAGTAGAAGACAACAAGCAGTGTTTTTTTAACAATTCTGTTACATGATAGGTAAATACTCAATTGCAGACATCATTTTTATTATGTATTTCATAAAATAAACACAATTTGAAATATATTTTCCTGTACAACTCTAAAATGTAAAACAAATATTTGTAATCAGTCTAAAATAATAACATATTTAATTCATATATAAATTGTATACTAAATTCGTCGTTTATAAAGAAACTATAAATTATTAAACCTCAATTTCATTTCCTTCATTTCCCAATATTTAACCAATGATATCAAATTGAGCATGAAAAATAAATTGGGGAATTCGTATAAAAGACATATTCCTCAAACATTAATTATGATTAATATATTGACCTTAATATGTTCCAGATTTCATGACGCGTTTCCACACGAATGTCTGTCCAACCTTGGTCTATCATTTGATTAATATTTGTGGAAGAAAAGTTGTCGATAATGTTCGAACATTTGTTATCTAATTTTCAATCTGCGTGATATCCGTCTTATAATGGATTTTGTCATCACATAATAAATCATACGGTTACTTTACGTGCATATCATCAACATCAAATTATTATTCTGATATTACTGGAAGACACATTACAAGTTGAAATATATTTTATTGTATACGTGCTATCAAAGTGGACAAATTATAACGTAAAAATTTTATTTACTATAAGAAACATTAAAAAAAGGAGAAGGAATAAAAAGTTTAAATAATAAAATATTTACTATACAGTGTAACCAACTTGAAAGGGGGACACCCCCATAGAATTTGTATTTATCGTCCGGTTTTGACTAACTTTTTTTTTATTGTAGAACGCGAAAAAATGTACTTTAGGACAAAGCGTCACATTTTTTTATAATTACTATGTAATTTTTGGTGGTGAAAATTCAAGAAATCGTATTAGAGTGCATCACTAGATTAAGCGCTTCCTGGAGTGAGCCTGTAGCAAATTTCATGAAAAAGTAAAAAAAGTTAATTGAAGATGAAGTTACTTTGTGAAAATCCATTTTGATTTAAAAAATTATAAACACTTTTTATTACTTGTCTAATTTTCACTTTATAAAGTGAAAATTAGACAAGTAATAAAAAGTGTTTATAATTTTTTAAATCATGAAAAGTATTACACATTAATAAGTCTGTAGCCAAAATCATATTGTTCTTATGAATTATATTCTTCTGATCAAATAACCCATGGAATAAAAAGTGCAAAACAACTGAAATGTCGCAAAGTTACTTATAGCATTAATCTAATCAGATTAAAGCCTGTGTACGAGAATATTAGTTAATTTGTGGTGAAATTATGGAACAGTTAAATGTGAAAGACAAAACTGAACTTGTGCGTCTTGTTGGCAATAATGTTCTTTCGGCAAGAGATGCTGCCAGAGAATTTAATAGCAGACATCCTGGTAGACCTACAATGAGCAGCACTACTGTACACCACATAAAGTTTTCAACGAAACAGGTAGTGTATCAAAGCAAATTTTTAAAAACAGAAATAATCCACGTCGGAAAATTATAAATAATAAGCGACTAATAGAATATTTAAATATAAGCCGAAAGCTTTACATTCTCTGGAACCGGGAGATGAGGAAAGAATATGGGAATCCCTGTTTGTAGGCCCATGGAGAATATCTGGACAATAGAAACTTTTTGAAGGAAATTTTGTTCAGTGAAGAAGCCACTTGCTACATATAGGTTTTTGTCATTCCAAAATTAACATTACTGGTCTGCCAAAAGTCCTGATCGGGTCATAAACGCAAAGAGGCAGTATTCACATAAAATAAACATGTGGTGCAGATTTCTTTATAACAGTGTTTTTCTTTGAGGACAATTTGAACAGAAATCTGTTTTTGGACTTTCTAAGAAATGAGTTTTGGGACGCACTACATAATTTACCAGATCAGACTCGCCTGAATTTGAAGTTTCACTTAGATGAGTCTCCTGTGTATAACTCTGTAGTGGGAAGGGAACTGCTAAATTTTGAAAATCGGTGGACATTTTGAAACAGCCTTCTTATTGAGTGGCCACCAAGATCCCTGGACTTCGTTTTTAGCCAAATTTCGATTTAGCCTTTTTGGAATGAATCCAAACAATTTTTGTTAATACAATTTTTTGATAAAAAAAGGCTTAAGAGGCCTAGTCGGGAAAAAGCTTCGGATAGCTGTGTCTCTCTAAAAAAGTTTTTATATGTGCGCCGCTGAATAATTTTGCTCTTGACTATACCTTCACTGGACATTTTAATCACAGACTTCATTGAGGTGCGATTCCCCATAGAGGTAACACTTCCTTGCTCCATTTGTAGTGACAAGGATACTTATTTAGAAAATTCATTTTAATCAAATAGTACGGAATAAAATATTGAAACTTACTGAGCATAATTATGAAGATTCATTCTAGAAGACATGTATGAATTTTACCTCGAATTTTAGCGATTGATATCATAATTCAGGAGCTAATGACGTTCAAATTTCACTTATATTTACAGTATAAATTTTCCCTACATAAAGTGAAAATTAATTAAAATAGATATACATGTACCCTCTAGTACACTTTCAATTACTGATCCTCCAAATTTGGTCTAATCTGACCAAACCGTATGGAGGAAATAAATTTTGAAAAATTACCTAACAAACACTGGTTCGATTAGCCCTCTTAATATGATTTACTGAATTTTACGGATTATTTTTTTAACGTAGTAGGTCAAATTCTTATATTTAATTATATGAAAACCTATTAGACAATACATCTTTCATAATCATACAACTCACAATTTTTAGATACGATCAAAAATAATAAGTTATTGAGGTGTGTTCACCTGAGATAATTTCACTTTTAGCGTGTAGCAGCAAAAGAAATTGTACACTTAACGAAAGAAATAATTATTAAAAAGGTGAGTAGTTAAGAAAAATTAAGTCATCTCTCAAGCAAAAGAATTTGTCTGTCATTGTTTACATTTTACTCCTAAGATGTGGGCCACACCGTTGCTGGATTTATTAAAAAGTTTATCATTAATAGAGTTGGCAGAAATGTGCGGCGAGTAATAGGCGTACGCATCATAATAAGAGTAATAAAATAAATCAACTAGTAACAAAAGCAATAAACTGTTACAATTTACATTAATGTATGCACAACTTACCCTCTTAACTATCTTGATGAACTAGTTTGGTTACCATAAACTGGTGAAGATCTGTAAAAACTTTATAGCATCAGGTACGTTTCTATCGTTGTCTCCGTGAGTAATGTTCATCACGCTGTGATGAAAAAAATATGCTTATAGTTTGAGAACAACCGTTTGACATCTATTGATGTAATACAGGAAACTTAAAATAGTCTTTGAACGCATTTAACGGATCTGGGGGTTGCACCATAACAAATTTGTTTTAATCTGGTAAAACTGGTGTCTTGCTTTAACACAGGTGCGAACTTTTCTCTAACGGGTTCATTTTTTGTGTCACCTATAGAGTGTAACAGTCGATTTACTCTTTTGTAAGTTTTGTATGGCGTCATGTAGTCATTTATACGTCTTCTAGTTTTCAAAGCTGTTTGAACAGATATCTTCAAATTTTGTCTGACTCTCCTTAATAGCTGCTGCCTCATCAGGATTGAACTGTAGTATCAAAGTTTTTATTTGTTGTAAATATTATACTAAAAAAACTGCCTTCAATCATGTTCCCTAACGTGTAAGAATCAACGGTGGTGGTTCGGGAATACCGGGACACTTGCTATGAATCTGCATCTACCTCTGGAAAACCTTGTCGAATAGATGTAAAGCATGCACTTTACAGGTAACATATACCAACCTACAACCGTGTTCTTGAAGAGAACGGCCTACCAAACGCATTGTCGAGGCATCATCAGGCACAAACATAAACACTTGACTTGTTGACATCAAATTTTTCTAACGTCTCCAGCACCACCCGCGTAATAGTTTTGCCAGTACACTCAGTTAGTCTTTTGCTGGCTAATAATGGTGGAAATGTAGGTTTAAGAGGGCCCACGAGGGCACATGTACTATAACATTTACAATAGAATTTTTTTACGATCTGTCGTCTCGTCAACACATAACCACAGCCGTGTAATACTTATTTAATCCTATTTGCAGTGTCTTCGCGTACAGTTGGTACATAGTTACGTAACGTTGCACTACTTGGTAACGTCACATGGGGATTGTATTTATTCCAGAACTCCCGTAATAGTTGTTTATCGAGTATGTGCAGCGAAACACCGCGGGCAATCAGCATTAACAGTAAATCGAACATAAACTGTCTTTTCGTAGGCACGCAATTTTTTTTAGTTTTATGCTGCACAGTATTTACGTGACATTTACAATCATATTTATCCCAGCACATCAGGTCTATCTCGCACACCTTACAAATTATTGTAATAATATAATAAATTATATAATAAATCCTGGAATTCACTGATAAATTTATTCACTTTGTCAGCGTATGACAGTTTTTTACCCTTAGCGTGTAAACACTACGACACCCAACAATGGACTAGTCTCGCGGCTCGCTTCGATTTGTCCGCCAGCCCAGTCATTGCCTCGCCAGATATCTATCTACCTGCTGTTGCACCACTGAATAGCCGCACGACTTGCCAACTTTAATCATAAATATGTTTTAAAATTTAAATTAGTTAAGACAGATCAATACTAAATAATATGTTTGTTACATTTAGCAGATTTAACTTTCTAGAATAATAGCCATTATTATGCTATTATGCTATTATACTTAGTGTCTTCCTTAATGTTGAATGGTAAAGAGGCGTGAGACAAACACTCCTGTGCTCTGGAAATCTTTGTGAGAATTATACATGTCATATTCATTTTGTGAAATACATGATTTTATCAAATTATCTTCCTGAAATATGATTATCGTTGAAACCTATATATTACGCCGAATTCATTTGGTACATTTTGTTCCATACATATTAAGTAAATGAAATTTTGAACGATAATTGTTAGCAACGTGTTCTCTAGAGCAGAAAGTGAAATAAACTTTATTTATTTGCATATTCGTGGATTATAATGTTATCATTTATATATATTATTAATTTTTAATTTATTACCAAACAGTACACAGTAGGAAGCGTCTAAATAGACGTCGGACGGTTATATATTGAAATAACTAAAGTCTATCCGTTTTAAGAATGAAACGATGATTTTAGATGGAGAGTTATTTCCCAGCTTCTTAATGGTGAAAATACGAGGCAATTTCAAACTATAACAGGCCCTCGCGGCCTGTTTTCTATAGGTCGGATCAAGGATGAGTATTATTTTACTTTCGGAAGAGAAAGGTTGTCAAAGTCTATCCGTTTTAAGAATGAAACGATGATTTTAGATGGAGAGTTATTTCCCAGCTTCTTAATGGTGAAAATACGAGGCAATTTCAAACTATAACAGGCCCTCGCGGCCTGTTTTCTATAGGTCGGATCAAGGATGAGTATTATTTTACTTTCGGAAGAGAAAGGTTGTCATCAATTGAAGTAAATTTTGCTAGGTGGACAGCTTATGTTGAATACATTATAAAAGTTGGATGGAAATTGTATGGCGTGGACGAAATCATAGTAAATATGACATTAACTTTCACAGTTAATATGGGATCTTCTGAAAAGATTTCAGATTAAACATGAAAGTTTAAAACATTCTTTAAATTAGGTATGTATTTTAATATCTTTAATATTTGATAATTTTGACTTGTATTTATGATTTTAGAGGCAACTAATTTGTTCTGCAATTTACAATTCGTACTTCAATTTGTGTTTAACTGAGATTTTTTATTTTTAATAGGACAATTATTGACACCCTGTTTAATTATTCATATTTTGATTCAGCTATTTTCAAGTTTTCGTAGTTGGTGCCCTTGAGAAAATTATGTGTGCTTATTCTAATAACAGCGATAGACTACATTAAATAAGTCCATATAATTTTACAAGTACAATAATGCCCACTTATTACGAACCCTGTTATAGCGAACTTTCGGTAATAAAGATTAATGAACTGATCTGAAAAGTACGAACTAAAGTTGCATCAGAAAGGCGTTATTTTTTTCGCAAATGACGAACCCGCTTTATAGCGAACTTTCGGATAAAACGAACCTTATTTTGTATACAGGAATGTCTACTTATAACGAATTTCAAGAAACTGGCCAAAAAGTTTCGTATGAGCGAAGTTCGTTATAAGTGATAGGTTAAAAAAGTCACCATTATTTTTAGGAACCCAATTTAAATTTCTTTCTTTTTACACAAAAAGTAGTGCAGATATACATAGACCAATCAAATTAAGCAAAAAATCAGGCCCACTTTCACGATAATTTCCAACCATTCCCGACCAATACCATTCGATTCAGTATGTTTTTGAATTCTCATGGTCAATTTTGCCGTACGTTATATGAGCAAGAATTTAATTTATAATAATTAAAGTTGTGAAAATGATGAAAATCGATGTTTCTGAATGTTCAACTTCAAACGCTGCGAAAACGGCAACAGATAGAGAAAAATTGCTCAGAACATTTTTTATTGAGCGTTCAATTCCCTTCAAAAAAGTCCGCGACGGCATATCTCTACGATGAATAGTTAAGGCGTTACAATGAGTTAAATGTTTATTATTATAGATTTATTGGGGTCAAAATAAAATAAGAAGGTTTAGTGCCATATTCCCAAAAAAACAACTATGCAGCTACGGACACGTGTTTCGAAGTTATTGCCCCTCATCAGCGTAGCGTAACTAAAGAATTGGATCTAGGATGGGATAGATCAGGAACAAGAACTAAAATAAAGCTGGAAAGTACAGTACACAGTACTTAATTAGTGCATTCATGTTCCCATGTGCCACAATTGGGGCCTCAATGATCACAGTCAACACACAGAGCTCTATGTGTACTGCCCGTTTCCACCTGGCAAATACAAACAAAATAATATAGATTTATTGGGGTCAAAATAAAATAAGAAGGTTTAGTGCCATATCCCCAAAAAAACAACTTAGACCGTAGATCCAATTCTGATGAGGGGCAATAACTCCGAAACACGTGTCCGTAGCTGCATAGTTGTTTTTTGGGGATATGGCACTAAACCTTCTTATGTTTATTATTTTTCTACTGCGTACTGGTCAGCTGTATACGCAACGCGTATCCACTTTTTTCCACATAAGAAACAATTTTCTTCGAAATTAAATTGCGGCACACTTAAACGACGTGGGTATCGCTCTTTTGGAATTCCAGAGCCAGGCTCAAATTATGTTTTGACGAATACGCTTTCCTACACATCATGAACAGTAACTTCATTAACATTTTCTATTTGATTCCATTTCTTATCCTCACGTTTCTTGCTGTTTTCTATAAACGATTCGATTCCTTTTTGTTTTACTGTTACAGTCTTGCCCATTTGCAGAGTTCCTTCACATATAAAACAATTTTCTTCTAGCGACATTTTTGATCGGTTTATTTTATATTAATCAACCACAATGATAATGTAAAAATTGCTCACAACGAGTACACTGTATAACTGCATTATAACTGCGACGACTATTAGCATCAAACTGAACAGCTCATAACTTAATAATAATTTATCTTATAACTTAATAATAATTTTCCAGGTCTTTGAGTATGCATAAAAGTATATAATAATTATATCTAGACCAAAAAAAGTGATAAATGCATTTATTTTTCTAACGTTGTAAAAATAAGAAAATTATGAAAGATTTACAGCAAGTCTACTTTCAAATGTTCTGCGCAGGCGGCCATTACGCGGCATACGAGTCTGTTGATCGCGCATGCGCGTTACTTGTACAGCTGACTGATATACAGCAGAAAAATAATAAATATTTAACTCATTGTAACGCCTTAACTATTCATCGTAGAGATATGCCATTCAGAAACATCGATTTTCATCATTTTCACAACTTTAATTGTTTATAAATTAAATTCTTGCTCATATAACGTACGGCAAAATTGACCATGAGAATTCAAAAACATACTGAATCGAATGGTATTGGTCGGGAATGGTTGGAAATTACCGTTTTGAAAAACCCTTAATTTTACTGGTCTAACAATATACGTTTATAACAATAATATTAAAAAATCTCTTAAAACATCATATATATTAGTTGTTTTATTTTGTGTAAGACTGGCATGCAAATCGACTTCGGCCATTCTATTATTAACTAGGACTGGGCAAGTAGGACACTCTGTGGAGTATTTCGCGATTGGAGAAAATCATGAATGGCCTAAACATGTTGGACTGCTTATGATGTAATCGGAGCTGGTATTAATCCATTACTCGATTTTTTCATCTTCATCTTCATACTCCTCAATTATATTAGACGCAGAAGCCACAATGGCATCATCATCCAAAAATTCTACATTCACGAGGTTGACATTAACGTGGACGTACTTAACAAAAAGATGTTCATTCTGAACATAGTTACCATTTTCTTCTTGATTTTTTCGAAGGCATTCGTCTAATTGTAGATCGTCATCTGGATCAAATTCATTCTCATGGATTTGAAATCCGCTGTGTCGAAAACAATTAGTATTGTTTGTTTTGACATCTTTTGCCATACCATATGGATGAATTTATTGCATCCAAGATATTGACAGTAAATTTTTCTTATTTTTATTCAGAATTTATCATTTTCGAGAGAAGAAGTCGTCGATAATTTTTAGGCAATGCATAATATCTTGATTCGTGGGCTGCAATTTAGAATTTGTATTGACCGGCATGAACACCAATTTAATTTAATTCAAATTTTTAACATATGTATGGACAGAGCAGTTGTCCACTAATATTTCTATCGGGTTATTTGATTGAATGAATGCGAGCATGCTGCAGACGAGATGATGGTGCAATATGGCTGCGATCTGAGTTATTCGGGAAAATCAATATTGTACAGCTATAAGTTCGAAATAATATATACAAAATAAGGTTGGTTTTATCCAAACGTTCGTTATTTGTGAAAGAAAGAAAACAATTTTCTTATGGAACTTAAGCTCACACTTCTCAGATTTGTCCGTTATTAACTGAAAGTTTGCTATGATTGGGTTCGTAATAAGCAGACATTACTATCTGAAAAAACAAGTTTTGCAAGTGTTTTACAAATTATCTAAAAAATAACCTGGAGGGGCAAACAATGTTTGCAACTTTTTATTGGTAAATTTCAATTGCAAATTTTTCTCTGCAAATAGTTATACTTTCAATTATCCTTTGGGTACCATGTTTCAAAGATAAAACATACCATAACCTAAATTTCACCAATCGCCACTTGTTAGAACACAAATTTCAAATCTTTTATTTTAAAAATAATCCATTTACAAGTCCCCATTAAAAATGTCAAAAATTAAACGACGTTAATTCAAATTTATTAGTATTCAAGTATACGTACATTACAATCAGAATTACATAATGCACAATTCATACAAAGGAAAAGAAAAAATTGGTAGACAAAATAATAATAATAATAATAAATATAATAATATTACAAAAATGAGTATATATATTCTTATCCTAACACCAACCTGGGATAATAACGACACCTAAGCACATAACGGCTTCTTTTGTGAAGTATACCACTGATTTTGGAGCATATTTGCCATTAATTAAGTGCATATACACATGTATAATATACAGAATCTATTCTATACTCATATAGAATTTATTTATACTGATACGTACTTACACACATGTACATTAACCGACGTTTTAAATTTTACAGTAAATTAATATTATTATTATTATTTAAAATACATCAATTTTCCAGAAAAGAATTTATAATCAATATAATTTGTGTAATTGGAGACTAAGACAGCTGAATTCATTTCATGTAACCATTCTGAGAGAATTTTTCTTCAATTTTTCTCTCTTTTCCTCCTTTTTTATGTACATTGGCAATCATATTATTTAACTGAATGGTTTAGTAAAAAAAGAAACTAAATTAAAGGACATAACTGATATAATTGAATCCTGGACAACTGTCCTATCGTATTATTACAGATATAAACTGTTAATTTAAAATATTATCGATTGGTTTTCAAAAAAATTTTTTTATTTCTTTTTTAAATTTATTTAATTTTTATATGTTCCTTATACTAAGCGGTAAAATATTATAAAATTTTGGGTAATAGTAGAAACTAAATCGTTGTGTATGTGCCTTTTTTATATAATGGTATATTAAATGTTTGTTTGCTATAGATCTAATTGTATAAGCATGACTATTATATAAGCAAAGCCGTAACTGTTTAATATTTTCAGTTTGCATACCTATAGATAGGAAATACATTCCACCAAGTTTAGTTTTGAAAAAATACTGAAAATCATTCAAGGCAAATTTATTTCATCATTAAAAACTATGTTTCGTTTACTAAAGTCAGGAAAACATTTTTTTACTTTCTTATACCTAATATAAGGAAGTATAGTAATCGTTTTTTTTTGACTTCGAGATTTTGATTGATATGTACGTTTTGAACCCTCCTGAATTAATTCTGACTATTTTCCGAATGACGTCTGTCGGTGCGTGTGCGTGTGTGCGTGTGCGTGTGTGTGTGTGTGTGCGCGTGCGTGTACGTGTGCGTGTGCGTGTGCGTGTGTGTATGTGTGTGTGTGTGTGTGTGTGTGTGTGTACGTGTACGTGTACGTGTACGTGTGTGTGTGCGTGTGCGTGTTCGCGTATGTGTGTGTGTAAGTGTGTGGATATGTGTGCATGTGTGTATGTGTGTATATGCGATAACTCAAAAAATACTGATGGGAGACTTCCCAAATTTGTTAGTTAAGATTTTCAACAACATTTTAGGTGACACATTAAATTTGGTGAATGAGTGATAGAAAAAAAGGTGCAATTTCGGCAACAAATTTTATTGCATTTTTGGACGAAATCCCGAAGAATTATAATAAAAAGCATAACTTTATGAAAAAAAAAAACTGCCCGCATGTCTGTAATATCACGATAGCAGCCACAGTTTTTGAGATAAAGCTTACAAATTTGGTACATATATTCTAAAGGCCAAAGACAACGAAAAAATTCGGTGATGAGCAAAATTGGCCAGCTGAAAGGAGGTCTACGGACCGAAACTTGTTTGTATTTTCCTTTACAAAAAAATATATTCTTGATGAAAGATTATAAATCATATCTACTATATCAGGTCAATAAAATATGTTTTCCAAGTATTTAAATAAAGCTGATGTAAACTGAATTTTTTTACATATTTGACCTCATAAAATGGGGTTAGGATAAATTTAACAATTTGACATTTGCAATGTCAATGTCAATAAGAAGAAATTATTAAAATATATGACATAAATTATTACTGACAGATCAAATGACGCTGATAATTATTTATTTAAAAATTTTAATGAAATTTCGAGGTACGTTATTAAAATTTAATTGAGTTATGTGAAGAATTAAAAGAATGAATTTTTTAGATCGTGATGTTATACAGGGTGATCTACCACGAGTGTGCCAAACTTCAGAAGCTGGTAATTTATCAAAAAAATAAATGAACATTCATTGATCAACATATGTCCTAAATCGCATAATAAGGGAGCTACAACCCCTTGAAGGTGGTTGATGAATACCAATTTTTCGATTATAAGTCCGATATGGTGGTGACTAAAAAAATGAAATTTTCATGCATTACGACCCCGATGTAGGCGCATAAAAGTACAAATTTCGTAATTAACAGCTGGCTTTATTGAGGTAGTTTTGAGGGGTGAGGGGTAGTTTTTTACCCTAAACTTTTTTTGACATCACTTTCGAAGCAAAACTTTTAAATAACATTATTTCCCATGCAATGACTCAGAAAAAAGTACTTTTCAAAATTTCTGTCACACCAGCCGTTTTTGAATAATTTGCGTTGAACGGCAATAAGACATGTAAATGAATGGTTGAATCGGAATTTTGGAAATAACTGGATTGGTAACTGTGGTCCTGTTTTATCGCCTCTTCGCTCTCCCGATCTCAAACTTCTAGATTTTTATTTCTAGGGGCATATGAAGCAGTTAGTTTATTTTGAGGAAATAAATAATATTCAGCACTTGATGGAAAGGATCAATAATAGTATAGCTTATATCACAAACAATGGTGACATGGCTGAAATTAATAATTCAGTTATTCGTCGTTGTGAGGCGTGTATTCGTGCTCAAGGAGGTAATTTTGAACAGTTACTCTTTTAGCTATTAAGTACGTTATTTCTGTGTTGTACATTGATTTTTAATTTTGTAATAAAAATGTTGTTTATTTCACGTGAAAAACCTTATTGCCGTTCAACGCAAATTATTCAAGAACGGCTGGTGTGACAGAAATTTTGAGAAATACATTTTTCTGAGTTATTGCATGGGAAATAATGTTATTTAAAAGTTTTGCTTCGGAAGTGATGTCAAAAAAAGTTTAGGGTAAAAAACTACCCCTTACCCCTCAAAACTACCTCAATAAAGCAAGCTGTTAATTACGAAATTTGTACTTTTATGCGCCTACATTGGGGCCGTAATGCATGAAAATTTCATTTCTTTAATCACCACCATATTGGACTTATAATCGAAAAATTGATATTCATCAACCCCCCTTCAAGGGGTTGTAGCTCCCTTATTATGCGTTTTAGGACATATGTTGATTAATGAAAGTTCATTTATTTTTTGATAAATTACCAGCCTCTGAAGTTTGGCACACTCGTAGTAGATCACCCTGTATACCGGTATAACAAATTTATGTGCTGGCCACATCAGATATTTTATATTTTGAAATATCATAACAGTAGATATCTATATAGTTGTAGGATGTCTACATATATGCAAGGTTAAAAAAATTTGTACACCCATTTTAGTTGCAAAAAATTACTCGTGAGGAGTTAATGTATATTTATTGTAATATTTTATATTATGTTTTCTTCACTCAAATGAGTGGAATCCTGTTTTTCTTATATTTTCTAATGTTACAATAGTTTGGGTGAACTGGAATACCTATATACGTATAATAGATAAATAATATATTTTCCATCCATTTTAGTTTAAAAAAAATAACTAAAAATTGTTTAAGACGATTCTATTTGTATTATGAAATAAGTTTTGTTTACTAAAATAGGTGGAACGTTTTTTTTATATTTTGAAATCTCATAACAGTAGATACCTATATAGTTGCAGGATATCTACATATGTGCACTGATAAAAAAAACTTTCCACCCATTTTATCTGCAAAAATTACTCATAAGGTGTTAATATATATCTACTGTAATATTTTATATTATGTTTTCTTCACTAAAATTTGTGGAATCCTGTTTTTTTTTTATGTTTTCAAACTTTACAGCAGTTTGGGTGAACCGGTATAACTATATAGGTGTAATAGATAAGTAATATCCTTTCCACCTTTTCAGTTTCAAAAAACTATTGAAAATTGTTTAAGACAACTCTATTTGTGTGATGAAATAAGTTTTATCCACTAAAATAGGTGGATCGTTGTATTTTTAATATATTTTCAAGTTTTATACACATGGTATAGCTGAGTTACAGCACATTATAACAACATAAATGGCTTTGAAACAAAACGTCATTAGTTATGTAATATTTCTATTGTTGAAGTTATTTTTGAGGTTTGTAAAAAATAAGATCATGGAGAGTGGAAGAAGAACACAAATATACATTATGCACATATTGCGAAGAACTTTGTGAAATTAAAAAAAACCATCTAAAATTAAAATACTTATCATACCTGATTGAGAAGTGTAATATGAAGGAAATCAAAATGAGAAGTTATTCAGCGTAGTACAAAGAAAGCTACTGGAAGTTTCAACCAAATTTTCACGAAGTAGAAAAGATAAGTTAAATAGAATTGTTTCAACATATTATATATTTATGTAGTCAAGCACAGATATTTAATTGATATAAATTTTTCACCGATGTATTCACCATTGAAACGCGAGGAGTTTTTAAAAGATTTTCAAACACATTTAAAATATTTAGTTAATGATCATAATTAAACATGAAATAAAATGTTGTTTCACAAGTTCAATGATTTCTTTTATAATTATCTCATTATGTCAAATATGATCGTATGTCAATAATTTGACAGAAAAATTTACACTTATTAATTTCGTTGAGGGTACTCTGGAGGATAAAATTTCCAGACATTTTTAGGTTACTATAGTAACGAAACCAAAAACAAATTTCTGATTGGCTAAAAAAAGTGAAGTGTGAAATTTTCATTATATTAATGTGCATAGAGGAATATAAAATAATATTCAGTAAAATAATATATGATGGACGAAATTGTATTTTGTCTTTAAAGCGTCTGCCCTATTAGTAATAGTTTAGCAAATAGTTCATAATTGATGTAGATGTTCCCGTGACCTTTCATTATTACATCACCAACGTCCTAAATCCTGTTACAGTTTCTTACCTCAAGGGTTTAATTAATCCAATTTTCTAGCAACGCTTGCCCACATATTGCAAAGATCTGGAGGTAGTGAAGGAAATGCTAATGTAACACTGTTTTCATAGCTATCAACTCGTCTGGTCTATTATCGTTAGTGTGAACTGAAAAAGGACAATAGTTTTCCAGATCCTGCTTTTTTAGGTTTAAAAAAATATATTTTTTTATATTAGTAATAAATTTATCGTGCACAGGGCGCATAAGGTAGTCAGTCTCTGAGGACATAGAGAACATGTGAAAATAATCCCATAAGTTCATATAAAATGTTCTCCTTTTTATATGATCTTATGGGGTTATTTTCAATTGGAAAATACATAATACATGGTTGTTTTAATTCACCACAAACGAAAATTTAATTAATCTCTAACAAAATTCAAATTTTGCGTCCCAATGGTAGTCAGAATTTTGTTTCGGAAGGTGTAAAACATAGTTACATCATATACAGATGGAAAAAAATCTATGTTTCCCAAGCATCTTTACTTTGTATCAAAGTTTTCCTACGCGTGGTGACGTTGCTAGATAACGTCGTAACAACGATTATCCGACTCGCCTTTGCATCAATCAGAGGATAAAATCACTGCTTCTACAACGTCGGCAAGTCACTGAAAGTGATGATCAAAGATGCCGTTTTAACGTTATATGGAAAACTAACTTTTGCATCAAAATTAGCGAAGTTTTAATAGTACATTGTGTATCTAATTGTAGAAACAATACATTCTAGGATGATGATGTAAATTGCTGGCCGATGCGTTAAGCAGAGGCCCACAAGCATTGAAGTCCGGGAATGTGCTTTTAGTATGCGGTACCCGTACTAATTTTTCTGAAATCGTAATCAATATTATTATAAATTAAGGAATTTTTATTAACGCATAACATTTTTTCATTACAATCTATTGCTTATGAAATCGTTTCTTTGACAATCACTGGTTTTTTATTGTTGTGATAATAATCTGATTCAGTGCTTATTTGGCTTTAATGCATGTAAGTGCTAAAAAAATAGTGATGATGACCTTCATGTGTTTGGGACACCACCAGAGTTAGTACCCAATGAGAACACATTGTTGTTTAAACGTTTATATAACAACAATTAATGTTGTCTAAACGTTAATTCGCGTTATATAAACGTTTAGACAGCCACATGTTCTCATTGGGTAACAACTGCAAAAAAATGTGACTTTAACTTTAATGTATTTTTTACTAAAAAAATGCATTTTTAATGTGAGTTAGTGTGTCTGCGTATATTTATTTACTCTCTAAAATATATATAAAAAAACCTGTACGGGAGTTACCTTCCCGGCTTAGGTCGAAAATGTAACTTTCTCGTACTGTTTTATGATGGTTGCTTAGCAACGGACTAAAGTACTAGAATATCGTATTTTTTGAGATCTGAAATTGCGCCGACGTAAACATTCTTGAGCGATTTCAGAAAAAGTATATTTTTCTAACTAAAACCATTTCTACTAGACGTTCGGATCACTCATGTGTATCGGTATCAACACCACAACTGTTTCTACACCTAAACTTAGGCAACTGTTC